>JAJKFI010000165.1:655636-678329 GCA_029204185.1 Lerista edwardsae | reverse complement strand
GAGAGAGAGAGAGAGAGAGAGAGAGAGAGAGAGAGAGAGAGAGAGAGCTATGAATAAGCAAAGAATGATTAGGCAAATTACGCAAAGAGTGATTAAGGAAAGCAAATGTTTTGGGCGAACAGAACTATGTCTGGTTTGGCCCTCCTGGAGAGATCTAGCATTGCATGGTGTGTGCGTGGAGAGTGGGTGGGTTTTGGAGAATGGGACTATTGGAGGGGTTTGTGCGCGGAGGGTCAAATCAACAGTGGGTGACCTGAGAAATGTTGGCAGACAGGAGAAGGGTCAGGGTGCGCATTGACTCATTGATGGATGGCATTGACACTCCCCCCCCCCAATCTGGCCCACATCCGAAGGTGAGCTCTTCCTCAGTGGAGAAGGCAGGCAGGCAGAGTGGCAGACCCAAACGTCAGTGGGGGTTCGGGAGGGGGGCGGCAGGGGGAATGCTGTGGGTGGAGGCGCCAGAGAGCTGGGACGGCAGCCAGTTTTCAAAGTGGTCCTCCTGGTAATAAAGCTCTAAATCCATTGCTTGGAGGTTTAATTACAGGGCTGCTGCCGTGAGCAAGTGTGGGAAGCAGCTGTGCGCAGTTTGCCTGTCAGCCCCCTGGGAGGGCAGGGGGGGGCATTTACCCAGTAGGGGGCGCCAGGCTGACACAGCACCCTATTGTGGGGCCTGCCCGTTGCACCCCTCTGCAGCCCCACCTCCGAGCAGGTGTCCTGTAGAACAATGACATTTCCCCCTCGCCACCCCCATCCGTGGGGCAGGGCGGGGAGGCTGTGCACTGGGGTGGGTGGGTGGGCTGGATGTGAACTGAGACGGGGCCCCTGCCTCCTTGTCAAGAAGCCACATTTACAGCCTTGCCCCCAGAACGCCCGACAAGTCAAGCCCCCTCCACACCACCAACTCTTTGTTCAGGGTTGCCACTTTCTCTCTCCGGCAGGGCTCCTCTGCTTTGTGACAAGCAGGGCTCCAGCCGGCAGGGTTTCCCCATCATTATGCTGGGAGAGAAACTCCTGCTTTGTCACCCGAGTGTTAAATGGTGGCTTGCCAGGAAAAAGGTGGCAGCCTCCCTCTCTCCTGGGAGGCAAGCCTGTTCTCATATAGGAGCTCTTAACAGGTGCTCCTGAGCATGAGCAAAATGCTTTCTTGCTGGAAGCACGGGCCAAATCTCCCTGAGACAAGGGAGCGGGGAAAGAGCCTCCCCCCTCCCCAGCCGAGCCTATCTGGAAGGCAGTGCAGCCCTCTCAACTCTTTCCATGCCTTGTTTTTGAAGGTGGCGGTTTCTGTCCTTTGCTGCCACCTTGTGTCCAAATTCGGCAACACCCAATTTTGTTTTCCAGCGACTCATAAGAACATAAGAAGAGCCCTGCTGGATCAGGCCAAAGGCCCATCTAGTCCAGCTTCCTGTATCTCACAGCGGCCCAACAGGTGCCCCAGGGAGGCATGAGACAACAAGATGCTTGCATTCTGTTGCCACTCCCTTGCACCCGGTACTCTGAAGTAGCCCACCACCAATGTAAGGAGGTTGCACAATCCATCATTGCCTATAGCCCACGATGGACATTTCAATCCAATCCCCTCTTAAAGGCATCCAGATTAGATGCCATCACTACCTCCTGTGGCAAAGAGTTCCACAGATTAACTACCCGCTAGGTAAAAAAAAGTACTTCCTTTTATCTGTTTTAACTCTCCCGACCCTCAGTTTTAGCAGATGCCCCCTGGTTCTGGTGTTTTGAGAGAGGGAAAAGAACATCCCTCAATCGACTCTATCCCTTCCGTGCATAATTTTGTATGTCTCAATCATACAAACTGTATGTATGACTCCTCTGTAGGGACACAATCCAGCAACGCTGAAACAGGCTCTCACCCACATTCACAGTGTCATAAGGCACTGGAGGACTAGAAGACACTGTTGTGTCGAGCCTGCTACAGTGCGTACACATCCTGCTTCTAAAACGTGGCGTGCTGATCCGCCACTCTGATCTAAACGGCTCCCTTGCAATGTGGCTTTCGAATACTCTCTCTAAAATCTTTGAACTATAGAAGAGCATTGCAGAAAACTGGCTTCTTCGTGTTCAGGTGCACACTGGAATGGAAGGTGTCCTGTGTGAGTACCACGGTGTGCCTTTAGTGGTGCCCTCAGCATCCCACAGGGTAGCGAGCAGTGGTGTCATCCAAATGATTTATTTATTTATTTATTTATTTATTTATTATTAGATTTTTACCCCGCCTTATTGTGCCCGAAGGCACCCATGGTACTCACTTTTGATTTGAGAAACAGGTACTCACTTTTGATTGGCACTTGTCGGGGTCCGCCCACTGGAAGTGACGTCATAAGCTGGAAGTGATGTCATGGCAGGAAGTGAGGTCATAGCCGGAAGTGATGTCATGATGCCACCGCCACCACGCTGCCTGCCTGCCTGCCTGCCTGCTCACAGAAAGTGCAGGCAACGGCTGCGGGCGTGCAGTACGCATGCGCAGCTGCTGAGCCAACCAGCCGACGGGGCCAGCTTCGAGTGGGCGGGGCCAGCTCAACTTCTAGGAACCGGTACGCACGTAGTGGTGCATAGTGGGTGCATGACATCACTGGTAGCGAATCCATGAGACTGGAAAATGTAAGATCCCAGGAACTTTCTGGGGGCCCTCCTTTGGCTCCTGGGCCCCCTTGTTGGCCCTGGACAAATAACCCCCTTTACCCCCCTCTCACAGACCTTCTTGCCAACAATGAACTCAAAAAATCTGTGGCTAGGTGGACTTTGACCCTTGACCCTTTCTGCACTCTCTCTCTCTCTCTCTCTTTGCTGGACAGCATCCAGATCAGATTTCCAAGACAAAAGGGGAAAGTCTGTTTGTCTCAGTACAAGAGTGAAGAAAAACAAGGAAAAAAGTAAGACGCCTGGGGAGAGGGAGGAGGGGTAGTAGCATTCTTCTTTTGAGGTGCTCTTGGGGCAGCCAGACCTACCTGATATCCGCTATCAAATCAGCCCCACCACACAAAATTCAGACCACTCCAAAGGATGTTCTGTGTTTGTCCTTTTTTCAGCCTTCTTTTATTTTTGTAAAAATCCATCCATATCAGACAACCGACCCTCCCCTCTTTCCCCATTAAGCCACCACCAGGG
Source organism: Lerista edwardsae (assembly GCA_029204185.1). Taxonomy (NCBI): domain Eukaryota; kingdom Metazoa; phylum Chordata; class Lepidosauria; order Squamata; family Scincidae; genus Lerista; species Lerista edwardsae. The sequence goes on along the minus strand of JAJKFI010000165.1, from coordinate 675,209 downwards.
ACGGTTCGGTGGTCGATGGAGGGAGGTGGAGAAAGTGACCGGTTCAAAAAAATAAATAGCAGAACAGAAAGCTACACAAGGAGGAGCTGCGATGGCGGCTGGGGGAAGAGATGGATGCTGAAGCATCGCACTTAATCTGGAGGCAGGACACAAAATATGCACACTCACCAACAGCCTTGTCCTGCCTCTCGCCGAAGAATAGACATGCCCCGGCCTTGTGCTCATGCACAAGAGCCACAAGCCCCTCTCTCAGGCACAGCCTCCCCTGCCTACCAAGGTGTGCTCCCAATCATGCATGCACAAATGCACACTCAGGACCCCACGCACAGAAGGAAATGCCCCTGCACAGCCGCAGGCAAGGCAATATCCCACACGCAGGAGGAAGCACAAGCACAACTCTTTGTGCACCAGCCTGCACCATCACATTTCAGAAGTGTGATCGTAATAGGAGTGCAATGCTTGACTGAGCACGTGCAGGCTTGGCCAGTGTCTTCAATTCTCTTGTTAGACAAGCAACAGATTGTGTACTGTGCTATCTCTCTGCTTCTTTGTAGGACTGGGTGTGTGTAGCTGTGCACACAAAAATCTCTACACCCCATGATATACTCTTGTCACATCTAGTTAAAGATCACTCACAACTGCAGCCCCGGATTCACCTGCATGCACAATCGCAGGCGCAGAGATGTACACACATGTTCCATCTCTTCCCCACCTTTGTTGCAACCACATGAAGTCATATGCACACTTTTCTGGGTGTAAGCCCCCCTAAAACACAGTGCTGAGTAAACATGCACAGGATTGTGCTGGAAGCCACAGTTCTACATTTAATATGTTCTAATCTGATTGTACACACGCATATCCTCATCAGTGCACTGAAATTCTCTCTCTCTCTCTCTCTCTCTCTCTCTCTCTCTCTCTCTCTCTCACACACACACACACACACACACACACACACACACACACACACACATTTTCATAATCATAGGACCTGCCTAATGTTCTGTTTTCAGAAGTAACGCAACTATTCATTCATTGCAGGTAGCGGGGAAGGCGGCCTTCTGGGATTCTCTGAGGCCAGCTCCACCTTCCACCAGAGTTCTGCTCCTGCCCTTTGCTCCTTGGACTCTTGGAAGGACAGAGACAAGCCGCTAACTCCAAGTGGATCTCAGACTTATGTTTGCAGGTGAGGGGCAGGGGGTTGATCCTGCAAGGGGGGTGAAGTGGGAGAGATTCATCTCAGGGGAGAGGGCCTGGGCAATGTTGAAAGTGTGCTTTATTGACATGAGGAAGGCCCGAGCTGGGGGTTCCTTTGGGAACAAAACGCAACGTCGCTTTTCCTGTTGACATCTCCCCCCCCAAAAAAACCTTTCCAGCAAACTTTCTTTCCCTGCAACACAGGGCAGTTTTCCGCAGCAGGCTGTGGCAAACATTGTCCTTGTCCCAGCACGGCTGCTACATTCAGCTCCAGAGCAGTGAGGGGCAATGCACTAAGTCCTGCAGGTGCTTCAATGCGCCGTGGTAGCCAGCACAGAGGTAGCTCCCAGCACATTTGCTGTTGCTGCCAAGAATGGCTCCGACGGCAAGTGGGAGGGGCTGCTTACGTGGTGCATTGCAGCCAGAGGCGGATCTAAGGGGGGGGGCAAATCTGTAAGTTTTGCAAGAAGCCTGACCATGCAGTGGAAATCACTCCTCTCCTGCACTGTTCCAGCCAATCCTCACAGGGAACAGCAACATCTTGGCGTTGCTTACTGGGTACAGCAGCAAGGGAGAGGAGGGATTTACATGGCAGGGTCAGGCTCCTTGCAACACTTACAGATCCGCCCTTAGATCCGCCTCTGATTGCAGTCCTTACAGTGCCGCACCCTGTATCTACACAACTGTTCCAGTGAACTATTTCACCAGGACCAAGGAGGGATCCCTTCCACCATCCCCCATGGGCAGGCCGGCCCTGCCAGCACCCCCAATATTTGCGGCAATTTCTACCCAAGGCTGCTGGTGGGTCTGCATTGTGTTGCACTGCCTGTCTCTTACAGCAGCGCTAACACTTTGTGCAGGAATGCCACCTGCCTGCTGTGACATGATGTGGCCAAGGCATGCATGAGGCACCGCAAAGCTTGCACGTGTGTAGGAAGCAGCCTGGGTTACGGCCTACACTTGGTGCGGGAGCGGGAGCACAGACCCCCGAATACCCAGAGAGGGTCCTGGTCTCCTCCCTGGGGCCTGCTATAGTCAGGCTGCCCATGGAACTCTGGGGAGAAGGTGGCCACGTGGCAATCCTGCAGTCCCTGTGTTTGTCCCCCTGTGGCTTGCGGTGGGCTTCCCGTAAGGCCGAACCTTTGCAAAATGAGAATTTGGGGGCGTTGCGACCCAACAGGCTTAAATGGGTTCTAAGAGTCATTCCTTCTCCTCAGGGAATCCTGGGAAGTGAGTTCTGTGAAGTAGCTCCCAGCACCTAATAGAGAAGGCTCAGCCCCTTTACCAAACCACAATTCCCAGGATCCATTGAGGGGGAGCCATGACGGCTCTAAAACCAAAGTGAGCTGGTTGGGCAGATGCCCTTGCGCTGGGATGCCTCCAGTGATGTCATTCAGGGGGAACGGACCAGAACGGGCGTTCCGGATCCTAACGGGCTCCGTGGCTGGTTCCGGGTTCCCGACAAGTGCCAATCAAAAGTGAGTTCCTGTTCCTAAATCATTTGAATGACACCACTGGATGCCTCCCTTTGGTGCTTTCTAGCGGTGGAAAGGGGAGTGTCCTACAAGGAGCTGCAGTTCAGGACACCCCCTGGTGGGAAGAAAGGGGGAATGGTTCGGTGGTCCACAGCACCCCCTCCTGGCCAGGTTGGGGGGGGAAAAAAACCACTTGCCCAGTCCATCTCCCGCAGTCTGGAAGGGGGCGCTGTGGGTCATTCATAGGAAAAACTGTGCCAGTGGGGTGGGCTGAGGGGCAGGAAGCTCCACCCCCTCCCCGTAATGCCCCCCAGCGGTGTTCCCCAGCAGCTTCTGGCACCGGGCCTTGTAGACGTCCCGCTCGTGGGCCACCCGGGTCATCTCCGCGCGCAGGGACTCCAGCTGCTGGGCCAGCTGGGACTTCTCTGCCTCCAGGACGTGCCGCTGCTGCACCCGCTTGAAGCGGCAGGACTGGGCGTAGCCGCGGTTCTTCAGGGTGCGCCGCTTCTGCTTCAGCCGCTGCACCTCGTCCTTGCCGAAGCCGCGCAGCTGCCGGTTGAGGTCCCGCACGGACATGGAGACCAGCTGGGCATCCGAGAAGCGGTCGGAGAGCATGGACAACTGGAGGGAGGCAGAGAGGGGTGGAAGGGGGGGAGAGGACCAGGATGTCACAAACGTGGCACCAGCTGTGCTACGCTGCGACGCCCCACCAGGAGGCGATGTGGGGTAGCCCGCGTGAGTGGCAGACTGTGGATGCCATTGGGGCAGCACCATGGGCAGTGGCGTGACTAGAAGCTCCGGCGCCCAGGGCGGTGACATCATGACATGAGGTTGTGATGTCACTTCTGGGTTCTCCCCGGAATGACTGCCTTGCCTGTTGTGCCCCCCTCTTGGCGTAGTGCCTGGGGCAGGTTGCCCCTCAGCCTCCATCCTAGTTAGACCTCTGACCATGGAACCTGATCCGAGGGGCACTGTCCACCAAGGTTTTCTCCCACACAGAGAAAAAGACTCCCAATCCCTGCTAAAGCAGAGGTGCCCCCAACCGACAACCCTGGAGTCAGGCTTCAGGGAATGAGGAATGGGGTTGACCTCCCCGCCACTCCTTTTTCACCCCTTTTCCTGTGGCCCACTTGCCCCGAGACACCCCCTTCTCTCCTCTTTGCCTCACCTGCTGCTGCTCTCCGCCAAGTCCCTCGGTCGCTCCCAGGAAGCCGGGCAGCTGGGGGGTGACTCCACCGCGCAGCCCCCCCTTCAGCCACGGGGACACCCAGGAGGGCCTCCACAGCTTCGTCCAAGCCCGGCCCCAGCGGCCCCTCAGAGCCACCCCCAGCCGCCACCGCCAGTGTTTGGTGGAGGGTGGCCATCCAGTACAGCTCTTCCAGGGTGGGGAGGGTCTTGGGGTCCCCGGCCTTGTCAAACGTGGGCGAGGGCGGCACTGAGCTGCAAGGCGTGGAGCTGAGCGAGCTGCTGCCCCCTGGCCTGGGCGCCGCCTCCTGCTTCACCTCAAACTTCAGCAGGTCAAAGTCGTCAAGGTACTCCAGGCCGAGGGGGCTGGGAGGCAGGGCACTCATCCTGCACGGGGGGGGGGGGGCGAGAGAAGGAGAAGGTGAGGATGCATTTGTGAGAAGGTGATTGAGGAAGAGCCACTTTACCTCAGAAATCATTTTGCCTCATTTTACCTCAGAATGCCGGGTGCAAGGGAGTGGCAGCAGGTTACGGGTGTCATGTGTGCACCCTGAGGCCTCTGGTGGGCCACTGTGAGATACAGGAAGCTGGACTAGATGAGCCTTTGGCCTGATCCAGCAGGGCTCTTCTTAAGGCCCAGGTTGGGTTGCCAGTTATAACAGCTCTCTCCGCACAGTCAGGATAGAAAATTGTGTTTTATGTACCTCATATTTACCTCAGAGGTTTACCTCAGAAATTTACCTCAGAATGCCTGGTGTAAGGGAGTGGCCACAGGATGCAGGCATCTTGTTGTCTCGTGTGCTCCCTGAGGCATCTGGTGGGCCACTGTGAGATACAGGAAGCTGGACTAGGTGGGCCTTTGGCCTGATCCAGAGGGGCTCTTCTTAAGGCCCAGATTGGGTTGCAAGTTATTATTTACCTCAGAATTTTACCTCAGAAATTTATCTCAGAATGCCAGGTACATGGGAGTGGCAACAGCATGCAGGCATCCTTTCAGGACAGCCACCGTGGCACCTTGTCCTTCTGTCACTATCCTGTGGGGGCACAATGGGGCAATTTGGTTCCCCCCCCCCCGCCCCTATGCTACACCTCTGAGCTTTCGGCAACAGCCAGTATCCCAGATGCCTGTACATATCTAGGCATGCGCAGAGTGTCACGGTGGACCGTCAGACCTGGGACTGGGGTGCCCAGAACCACTGGATTCAGCAGGCACATGAAGAAGCACTATGGGCTAAGAGCCCAAGCCTATGCATGTCTACTCAGAAGTAAGCCCCATTGTGTTAAATGGGGCTTGCTCCCAGGGAAGTGTGAATCGGTTTGCAACCTGAGTCACCCTGTCCCAAACTTGGAACGAGCACACTTTTGCTCCTGTGAACCCATCTGAGGGGCTCTGATGTGACAGAAACCGGCTCCTCCAAGCACCTCTCCCTAGCCAGGGACCAGCAAGCCAGTCGCTGTTACTCAGCCCAGGTCCAGGGACCCCCAAAATACACCGATCTGTGTCTGAATTGGGTGCCCTGGTCAGCTGAAGAGGACCAGTTGCAGTCCTGTTGAGCGTATGGTCCTTCTGTCTTGGAGGCCATGAGCACAAAATCATGCCTTTGTCGTTTGTACGCTGCACGAGCTAATCAGAAATAATTACTACTAGCCACCCGTCAACTACCACTGCCAAACAGCACTCACCCTGCTCTGTTTTGTCACAGGGGTGAGGGAAAATGCAATGTTTTCGGTCCTCATCCATCCTGCCTAGGATAGGTCATCCAATCCATTACTGCTGAGTGGCCTGCAGGCTTCTAGATATCACAGGTCTCTGCTGCAAAGCATTTGCGGGGACTTAGAGACAAGTGATGAAGGTGCCCATCTTGCTTGTTTGTAGCTGGCTTGGAGAAAGGACAGAGATCCTGCCCCCCTTCCCTGGCCAAGCCTCCCCACACACACACCTATTGTGTCAGGATGAATTATTGGTGCTCTTGTTATTGTAAGGGGACTTGCAGGTTGTTGTCCAGCAAGACTTAAATGCAGTGAGGCAGGGCAGTGTTGACTGATCACAGTGGAAGACCCTTCCAGACCCCTTGAAAGAGGAGGGTTCTTCTTCAGGCATCACACACACATGTGTTGCACTCTTTGCCGAACAGACTTGCTTTTCTGTTCACACTCGTGTGCTTATTTCGCCCATCTTCTTGTACGCTGACATATCTACACACACACTCTCTCTCTCTCTCTCTCTCTCCCCCCCCCTCTAATATTAAAGATCTTATTGCAGGTTTGTCAGGTTTCAACAACAGTTAAACATCCTACGTAAAACAAGTAGCTAGAGCCGGTCTCTCCCTATTGCAGGCTAGCTGTCCACGGCAGAGAAGCCGACACATGAGTAAAGCAAGCAAGAGAGGGAGGACGAAGGCTTGAGGGCTTGAGACCGTAGGGGGTACAATCTGTGTGCCCAGCCAGGTAGAATCGTCAATCTGTGCCTCTTTATGCTGTGTGCATGGATTGCTGACCAGTAAAAATGAACCGGTCATTCACATGGAAATGTATGCCCAGCTATGTGCAATCCTAATATTGCGTGAAGAGGAGGAGATTTTCCTGCTTGTAGGGGGTTGGACTAGATGTCCTTGAGGGTCCCTTCCACGACTCTAAGAACCTCAGACAATCACACCAAAGGTCTGTCCAGCCCAGCAGTCTCCTTCTCACAGTGGCCAGCCAGATTCCTTGGGAAGCCCACTCGCAAGGCATGGGGACAAGAGCCCTCTACCATAGGCATGCCCAGCAAAGGGTTATTTCAGTGCCCCTGACCATGGAGGCTCCATTAAGTCATCATGACTCAGAGACGTTTGTCCAATCTTCCTTGAAACCACCGCCACATCCCGCAGGAGGGAACTCCAGCGCACGAATCATGTGTGCGTTGAAGGAATCCTTTCTTTGCCCTGTCCTGAAATCAATTCCTTTCCATCCATTTCCTTGGGCGACCCCAAATTCTAGCATCATGAGACAGAGAGGAAAACTACTCTGCACCAGGTGTCCTTCTGGAAACCTGGTCCCGTCTCCCCTTACCCTTTTTTTTTCTCCAGTCACACATGGGCCACCTTCCCACCTGTTTTGGCCGACCCTCTCCTGTCCCTTTCCCAGATCTGTGATGTCCTTCCGAGGAAGAAGGAAAATGCTCAATTGGGGATAAAGAAACCGGAGGGAAAGGTCTTCGATTTGCTTCCAGTAGAGACTAACAGGGCAGCCGTGGGATACGGAAATGCCACACACTCCCTCCTGCCTGGTGCCGCACAACAGACCCCTCTCTCTCCCTCTCCCTCTCTGTGCCACGCAGAACTTTGCCCTACCTCCGGGGCCTCAAAACAACCACAGATCTTTTGGCCGGGATGTTTCCGCACCTGTTAGCCTGGGTGTCCATCGGCTTCCCTTTCCAGCTCCGGGGTCCAGCTGTTGACCTTCCGACCATGACAGTGCCCCTGTGCACCACGGCCAGGGGAGGGTGGCAGCCGCCCAGCCCAGAGACCAGAGTCCGGGCACCGGGGTGCCATTTAAAGCCCCAGGAGAGCTGAGCTCACAGGAATACATTAACCCCTGGCCAATGGGGACCGTGGGCCTCATTAGCATGCCAGGGGAAGGGCGGGCTCTGGGGACAGGCCTCCTCCCTCCCCCCCCCCCGCACCTCTCCCGGAGCGAGTGAGCTCAGGGTGCGCTCCCTTGATGCCTTCCCACAGCCACAGGCTGTCGCTGCCCCCCTCCCCGTGCCTCGGAGGAACTTTCGTTTTGCTCTCCACTTCCTCCTCGGGGGAGCAGAAAGGACCGCTCTGGCTTTGCAGGCTGTCGCAGCTGCACCCCAGACCCACATCTTGGGGGCAGGTAGCAGCAGGTCAGCCTGTTGCAGAAAACGTAACAGCCTTCAAGGCTGGCTGTGAGGTGCCCTCGGTGGCCTGGAGCTCTCTTTGCCCGGCGAAGAAAGTCCTCGCTTCAGTTGGGAGGTCAATCCTCCCCCAGACCCACACTCCCTCCCCACTGCGGACAGCCTGCCTGAAGTGCCCTGCACTCCACAGCAATGTGGGCTTCTCTGCAGTGGCGGATCTAGGGGGCAAGGGGGGCAAGAGCCCTGGGCGCCGTCTTGGGGCCATCTAGGGGGGGTGCCAGTGGCCCCTGCAACATTGTGCAGGCAGACCTGGGCTCCCATGGGGGCGCACTTCTATTGGGTGCCCCGGGCGCCATTTTGACTAGGTCCGCCCCTGCTTCTCTGGACTCCAGAGACCAGCACAGGCAGCCGGCACTGTCTGGCTCCAAGTGTCAACGATACCAGGAACTCATAATGAGTCAGGCCATTGGCCCACCTTGGGGTTGGCTCGTCCCTGAGGCCAGCTGAGCTCCTTGCCTCAGGCAGCAGGTTTGTGAGCGGCACCCTTCTGCCCCCTAATGTAAACGGAACGGACTGTGGTTCCCGATCCATGAAAGAAATACATTCCACAGAGGCCGGACATGTCTCTTAGTATTAAGACACTATATGGTCCATGATCACCTTGAGCACTGAAAGCAGGTTTGGGGGCTGGGGCTCTGGTGGATGAAAGGATGTCACCAAACTTGACTTCCTCTTGTTTTATCCATTCATGGCATTGCAAATTGTAGGTTTCTGAGGGCAGGGACCCCCAGGTGTCTTTTGTCCGGGTTCACGCTATCAAGGGCCAGGAATGATGTCAGAGCTGTGCATTTAAGAAATAAAAAGACATTAAGAAATAAAAAGACAGCTTGGGATCCTCACTCTGACTGCCAATAAAAAGAAAAGGGTGGGAAGGAACACCAAGCAATCCTGGGGGGCTTCATTTGCCTTTTAAATCCTGTCGTTCAGCTTTTACATGGGAAAGGCACTCTGTGTATGCTCAGAGGATGGGGGTACCAGTACTTTGGGGAATGAATGAGGGCAGCCCTAAAGTCACAGCTTGTGGCTCGAGCCCTGGCAAGTGAGTCTGCCTGGCAGAAGAAAAATGTGCTGCAGCCCCCCCCAAAGAACCTCAGTGGCGTTCCTAGGAGGGGCAAAATGCCAAGTTTTGCAGGAGCCTGAGCTCCTGGGTAAAGCAGCTGTGAAGGTGAGGGGGAGGGGCTGCTCTACCCAGGAGCTCAGGCTCCTGCAAAACTTCACACTTGGCACCTGCTGCTGCAGGAGCCCTGCTGTTTGGTGCCCTTCACAAGGGGTGGAACAGGTGGGATCCCCTCACCAAATTCATGACCGCTTGACACAAAGTGTGGCGGAAAAATGTGGATTCATTCACCCCCCGCCCCGGCCCCCGTGCCCAACTGGTGAGCGAAAACGGACAACTGTGAAAATAAAAACACGAGGCCGTCGTAATTCCCCTCGCTGCTCATTGGGGGGGGGGGCTGGGGACAAGTGGCCAGGACTGGACCCGTGGCCCGGTTGCCATGACTTCTGCCCCCACCAACTCCGGCCGACCCCTTCTCTAATACCCAGCGGCTGCCAGGACAAAAGGCCCAGGCGGCGTGGCTAAGCCGCTGTGACAGGGGATTCTCAGCCTATTCAGGGTGACGTCACCCTGTCATCAGGCCTCACCCCACCGCCCGCCTGGGCCCCCGTCCTCCCCGCCACCCCTAGCGTGACCTCCCCACCTGACTGGGCCCTGTTGTGAAGGAAAACCCCAGGGGGGGCCCCTATACAATATGGCCCCCTTGGAACACAGCAGCCCCCTGCCCTGTTGGCTCGGCTGGAGGAGCTTGTCCAATTCCTTCAGGATTCCCCACCACAGCCCTCCGCCTTCGAGCCCTTACGGTATACAAGAGCCTGCTATTTTCCCTTTGCCAGAGTTCACTCAGGTTAGCCATTGTGCTGCACACAAAGATGGGCCTTATCTGGGGGCAAGGGGCCACAAACTGTGGGGCAGGCAGAGTCCACTGTCCCCGTCACAGAAAAAGGAAAGGCTCACCGGTGTGATTTCTGCCTGCGCCACACACCTCAGAAGGCCGACCACTTCTGGCCCCATCAGGCTGATATCAGCCATATTTGCCCGGCTGAGGAAGCGGCCTGGGAATTCAGCAATGGGGAAAGCTTCACTTGTTGAATGTTTGCCAGCTGTGCCGCAATAAAGGGTACAAAGGCCCATCTGGAAGAAACGTCCTCTTAGTATATGTTTTGCTGGCAAAGGTTGCCTGCATCCAAAACCAAGATTTTGGGGTGATCTGGTGAGCAAAACCAGCCACAGGTGGGAGCCCATCACCAAAATAGAACAAGATTAACTCCTGCATCCTTGATTAACTCTGCTTGAACGAACGAACGAACGAACGAACGAACGAACGAACGAACGAACGAACGAAAGAAAGAAAGAAAGAAAGAAAGAAAGAAAGAAAGAAAGAAAGAAAGAAAGAAAGAAAGAAAGAAAGAAAGAAAGAAAGAAAGAAGCCAGAGAAACAGCATCATTTTGGGCAAAGTGGCAGTCCTAATTTTTGCAGGAGGAAGCCTGACCTTCTGAGGTCAGAACTCACCTGTGACACTGCCCTTGCAGGCTTCCTCCACCCGGAGATTTCTTACGCTGAACTAGGGACTAGAATTTTCAGTGCTGCACAAACCGTGTTTTATATTCCTTTCAAAACAACGCAAAGAAAAATGTGCATTAGCCTCTCCAGCAGCGGAGAGCTGCGTACAAGAAGCCGGCAGCCAGCATAATCACCCCTCCCCTCTATTCCAGATGTCCACACATAAACCCAGAGTCCTATTAACCACTTACGGGATGGATTCTCTCTTAATTGGCCCATCTTTCCACCACCACCACCCCGCACCGCGGCCCCTTTTCACCGACCCCCTGTCATGTCTCAACCTCAGTGACCCACATTTCCCCCCTGCCTAATCTCCCCCACGAGGAACACCTTTAATGGGTTCTCAAACCCGCCAAGCTGATTGCCGCAAGTCCAAGCCCAGTGCCCTTTCCCCCACCTTGATCCCAGCAACAAACAGGCAGATTAGCAGAGTGGGGAGACTTTTAATGGGATCTGGGGAGTGGGCCAGAAGGGGAGATTTCTCCTCCCGGATCAGCCAGGGGTTAAACTTTTGACCCCCTCCAGTCCGCACAATAAAGAAGGCGAGATTATCCATCCAGGGTGCAAGGGGTTAAACGGTGTCAGGCAGCAAGCCAGGGCTCCTGATGTTGCCAGAAAGTGGGTGGGGGTCTTGTGGGTTGCAGCAAGGCAGCTGAGATTCAGCGGGCAGAGGGTGGGCCTTTAACCTGAAGTTTCTGGGTTCTCAAGACCTTGGACATCCCCCCTTGCATCAGATAGCTATTTGTGGACTGCCCAGTGGAACATAGATTCAACAAGGGGCACATAGCTCTGTGGTGGGGCTCACACTTTGCTTGCAGTCGGCCCCGGTTCAATCCAGGCCGGATCAGGTCATTCTGCGAGAGGGCCCTGGCAAGCACTCCTACCTGAGACCTTGGGGGTACCAAGCATGTGGACCTCCTTGCCACAGGATGTGGTGATGGCGTCTGGCCTGGGTGCCTTTAAAAGGGGATTGGACAAAACTTCTGGAAGAAGATTCATTCCAGGTTACAAGCCACGCTGGGTATATGCAGTCTCCTGGTTTTAGAAGTGGGCTAGCCCAGAATGCCAGGTGCAAGGGAGTGGCAACAGGATGCAGGCATCTTGTGGTCTTGTGTGCTTCCTGAGGCCTCTGGTGGGCCACTGTGAGATACAGGAAACTGGAGTAGAGGGGCCTTTGGCCTGATCCAGAAGGGGCTCTTCTTAGGAGTGGGGGGGGCATTGAACACATGTTTTGGTGTGCGGTCCTTTGATGCGTTCATTTTGGGAGATGGAACGGGATGAGATGGGGACTGATCCTGCCTGGCAATTCTGATGCTCTCTGGAGCCAGTGTGCAGATGCTGGTTCATTTCACCCAGGACAGTCAAGAGATCCAAGCCTTCTGGCTTTGCAAAGTCAATATGCACTGGAAGGCCGCAGTGGTGAGGAAATGTTGCTGCTTGAGCTGTCATTTTTCTGGCAGTCTGAAATGCAACAGGTAAGGTTTCTCCCGGCATGGCGATGCAGATAAGAGGGAAAGGGACACCCTTTGAACTTCTGCACACTTCAAGGCACAGAAGCCCTGCCAGGAAAAAAAGAAAAAACCAGAGAAGTCCACAGGAACTTTAGATAAGCAGGCAGAGATATGGAGCGTTAAAAGGACTCCTAATCTTTCCCTGCGGGGAGGAGAGAGGTTCACGGACACCTCCTCAGCCTGTTTACGCAGAAGTAGGTGCACCGGGTTCAATGAAACGTGAGCCCTTGGCAAGTGTGTCTACGGGACTGCAGCCTTGGGGGTCAAAGTTCCTTGATCTCAATTGCTGGGTTAACGCTCAGGCATTCATGGCCCTCGACCCCAGGTGAAGGTGTTGCTATTGACAGGTCCCTGTTCAGGCACAAGTCTGGCTTCCTCTCCCCCCCCCGCCCCAAAGGAAATCAGAGGGGAAAATAAGCCCCGAAGTTGCCTGCTTTGAAGCATCACCTGTTGAACATCCACCCCCTCCCAGAGAGAAGAATGAAGGACAGGAGGCCTCTCAGCCTGTTTTACCCTCTCCTGACCCTCCGGGCCGTGCTCTCCTCTGGGCTAGAATACGGGAATTTTGGCTCCTAGCATCCCCCTGCCATAAAGACCAGGCCCCCCTCCCCTAGTAGTGTAGATACAGGGCATGACGCACTAAGTATTGCAGGTGCTGCAATGCACTGTGTAAGCAGCCCCTCCCACTCGCTCTCAGAGCCATTCTGGGTAGTGATGGCATCCGCGTTGCTGTCGCTGCCCAGAATGGCTCCGAAGCGAATGGGAGGGGGCTGCTTACACAGCGCATTGCAGAGCCTGCAGTACTTAGCAAACCTGTTTTGCAGATCTTGTCCCGTGTGTGCAGACAGCAGTGCTATGTCTTCTCGCTCCACATGTCTGTCGGTCTGAAATACCCATCTGAAAGTCCAGTTCTGCTGTTGTGGGTTCGGGGGGGGGCTGAGCCTGGTCCTGCCCCCCCACCACTGCCAGCACCGCCTCTACTGCTTGGCCTGGGATCTCAGAGGCTGCCTGATTGGGCCCTTGGCCAGCCCTGCACCAGGGCGACCCTAATTCCCCAGCCCCAGGATCCCCTAGATTCCCAGCTTTTGTGTGGCGAACGTGTCATGCAAATAGCTGGACCTCATGTTTGTGCTGAAAAACAGTGCAGGGGGTTCTTGCAAAATACAGCTCTCTTCCCCACCCCCTCCTGGCAGATGATATGACCGCCTCCGGTCTAATGGGCAAACCAGGGAGGCCGTGAAAAGCTTTGCCTTTGGATGGGGCTGCTTTTGTCAACAGGCTCCATTGTTCCCATCAGTCAGCTGGAACTGACTGGCGGTGGCGACAGCAAGAGGGGAATGTGACAAGCCGCTGTGCCCCATCACAGGTGCGTGAATGCCCGAAACGGTACATAGAGGAATTGGAACCATCAACTCGACCAGCTAGGTATCATTCTAAGCAAAGTGGCGTTGCTAAGGCACTGGCTCACTAACGTTTTAGCACCGGGACCCACTTTTTAGAACGACAGTTTTTCCAGGACGCGCCGGAAGTGATGTCAAGGCTGGAAGTGACACCATCAAGCAGGAAATGGCGTCATTGTGATGCCAGAGCCTGCTGCTTCCCTGAGAAGGCAGCAATAAGTTGGGTCATTTCTCAGCCATTTTCCAATAGCAAAGTGAATCAGAAAGGAAAAGAAAAGCCTATTTACTATCCTGACACAAGCGAAACAACCACACAGCCCTCCCCCTCTAGGACACTGGAAGAGCTTTCCATTTTTCAAAATGGCTGCCCTAGGTGTTTCGCAACCCACCTGACATGGGTTCGCGACCAGTGATGTCATTCAGGGGGAACGGACCAGAACGGGCGTTCCGGATCCTAACGGGCTCCATGGCTGGTTCCGGGTTCCCGACAAGTGCCAATCAAAAGTGAGTTCCTGTTCCTAAATCATTTGAATGACACCACTGTTCGCGACCCATCTACTGGCCTTGACCCACAGTTTGAGAAACATTGTAGGGGGGCTTAATCTGAACTAGATTAGAACTTCATCTGGACCAGATCAACTTAATAATTCGAGCTCAGTCTTGGCGCCTGAGCTCAGGTGCCAAGTAACTAATAATACTGATTATATGTGCAAGTTTAGCATGCAGTTTGCCTCAGTTTATGGAATGGGGCAGATTTGTTTTGGGCAAGGGCCAAACAACCCTTTCTCAGAGTTAGAAGGAGACCCCCAAGGTGCTGGCTCCCAGAATCCCTTGCTCCATGGCCCAGGCCCCCTGCTCACGCAAGGAACCGTTCCGAGGCATGCCAAGGTCGCTTGTGAATGACAAAACTATTTTCAGTAATAGTCATGATCCGAATATGAATAATAATAATGTCCAGAGAAGAAACGCAGGCAGCAAACATTTTCTTTCGTGGAACTTTGTATATATAGATCATATACACTAACTTTGTAAGTTTGTGTACTTATTACCCCTGCTAACTGGGCAAGAGGCACTTTTCACGTGGTGCTCCTCTTATATTTAGCAGGGGGAGAGCAATTGTCCCTCTTCACCCCTGCGCAGTGTCTTTTCTAGTGGCTGTTGCTGGTGGTGTTTTGCATATTTTTAGATTGTGAGCCCTTTGGGGACAGGGAGCCATTTAACTTTATTATTACTATTTGCCTGTAAACCGCTTTGTGAACTTTGTGTTGAAAAGCAGTATATAAATACTATTTGAATGAATGAATATAAGAACATAAGAACATAAGAAGAGCCCTGCTGGATCAGGCCAAAGGCCCATCTAGTCCAGCTTCCTGTATCTCACAGCGGCCCACCAGGTGCCCCAGGGAGGCATGAGACAACAAGATGCTTGCATCCTGTTGCCACTCCCTTGCACCCAGTACTCTGAAGTAGCCTACTACTAATGTAAGGAGGCTACAACCCATCATTGCCTATAGCCTATGATGGACTTTTCTTCCAGAAATCCGTCCAATCCCCTCTTAAAGGCATCCAGACCAGATGCCATCACCACCTCCTGTGGCAGAGAGTTCCACAGACTAACCACCCGCTGGGTAAAAAAGTACTTCCTTTTATCTGTTTTAACTCTCCCAACCCTCAGTGTTAGCGGATGCCCCCTGGTTCTGGTGTTTTGAGAGAGGGAAAAGATCATCCCTCTATCGACTCTATCCCTTCCGTGCATTATTTTGTATGTCTCAATCGTGTCCCCCCTCAGGCGCCTTTTTTCTAGGCTGAAGAGCCCCAAACGCTGCAGTCTTTCTTCATAAGGGAGGTGCCCCAGCCCCGTAATCATTTTTGTCGCACTCTTCTGCACAAAATATATAACTTTGTGACTTCATTTTAAAGCACATGAATAAACATGCTTCTCTTGTGGGTGGCTGCAGCCGGCAGTAGAGGAATTGCTGGTGCAGCCAGGATCGTCTCTGCCACTGCTACCATCTTGGGGGCAGCCTCTCAGACCTGACCCCCCCGTTTCTCTCTTTGTATGCCACCAGTTCTGGTCCCTGTTTCGATCCATTACAAACCCAGACCGAAAACGATTGTTCCAGCCACCCATCTCTTGACAACCTGCAGACATAATTTTCCCCTTCCATATCTGCAGGGAGATTACAGGGGTTAAAAGTTTAACCCCTGGGGCCCTGGCTGATCCAGCAGGAGAAATCGTCCCTTCTGTGACACTGATCCCATTAAAAGTCTCCCCACAGAGCTAATCCACCTGTTTGTTGTGCGAAGGGAGGATCAGGGCGTGGGGTAGGTGGCAGAGGAGGGGGAGAGGGTGGCCTGATCAGCTTGGGGGGGGAATCAGAGCTCATTAAAAGTACCACTCAGGTTGGGATTAGACAGGGAGGATTTCTTATCTGGGAGGCTGAACACTCTGGAGAAGGGAGGGGAGTGAGGCCTAGTGGGTGGGGTGGCCTTCGGAGGATGGAGAGCCAGAAGACCTGGGTTTGGGGCCAAGATCTGGGAAGGGGAGTGGGGTTGCAATGGGGAGGTGGTGGGGTGATCTGCAGACCAGGACTCCTGGGTTCACTTTCTTCCTGGGAATTGCCATTATCGTCATCACCACCACCACCACTAATTTCTGTCATTGATCCCTTTGCACAGGTGAAGGGGGGAGGGGAGAGCGATTATCATTAATCGGCTCATAACAGGCTCAGTTATTTTTATTGTCCTCATCAGGTGTCTCCACCTTTGCTAGAAGCTGGAAAAAGGGGGAGGAGTAGAGGGAGACACAGGAACAAACCTTCTAAGCTAGAAGCAAACCTCTCTCTTTGTCATGGGTGTTTATACACCTAGCGGCGCCACCTATTCTGAATGGGCCCTGCTCCAGTGAACTTTAACAGCAACCTGGTGGGTAGAGAGTAAGTGATGACTCTCCTGACATGGAAATAAAGCGACAGGGGAAACATCACCTGCAAGGTTTCTGCCTGTCGGGCTTTCATTAAAGGCAGAAATGGCACCCATCAAAGAAGAGGACTACTGTATACTAATTACTCAGGGTGCAATCCTAACCTGGAGTTAGGCTGACACAGGCCAGCAAAGTTTAACTGACACAAGGGACGCTGTAAAGTGTGTTTGGACCACTCTTGGAGTCAGAGAGGCCAGCACACAGACGTGCGCCATCCCCCCTGACTCTGAGAGTAGTCCAACTGTGTGAAAAAGGAGTGCAATTACAGAAGCCGAACCGTCTTGTGAGATTGATGCATTTTGTGCATGGAGGGGGGGGAGGGGGGGAGTGATTTGAATTTTCAGAAGAATTGCCATAACTGCAAAGAGCGTTGTAAGAAGGAATGCTGCTGGAAGGTGTCTGTGAACGGCTCGTGCAAGTGAGCCAAGCCATGCCCTGCAGAGAAAGGCAATAATAATATTCTCCGGGTAACTTGCCAATTTAACCTGGGATCTGCCATCCTGTTGGGGAGGGAGATAATAGAAGATTCTCAAGAGCCCCCACCAAAAGATGTGGGGACCTCCTAGTTCCATCTGGTCTTCTCTGAGCTGTTTTTTTTTTCTCCTGGGGAGGGGTGAATTTAGGGACTGAAGAGCAGTAAGTGGGATTAGAAGATGGGATATCGGCAGACAGCTAAGCTGCTTCAAGGTGTGTTAGGTGTGATATGTGCAGTGGTGGAGCTACAGGGGGTGGCACGGTAAATCCAAACTGCACCACATAAGTGGCCCCTCCCACTTGCCTTCGGAGCCATTCTGTTCAATGGTGAGAGCAAAGCACTCTGCACATGCTCAAAGGCTCTGCAGTGGTTCCAGAGCTCAGCTCCACAATTGCAAAAAGAGTTGAACCAGATAGAGTTTATATGGATTAATCTAGCCAAGGTTTTTTTTTTTTTTTTAAATCTCCCCTCTGTCTCACTTTTTATTTTTAAAGTTCCAAGCTCTTATCCTGCCCCAGAGTGGGGCACCTCCCTCTGTGGCTTTTTTGGTGCCTTGGAAAGGTGCTTGACTGGCAGAATAACTGTGTGGGGGGGGTAGCAACAGCAGCAGCCCAGAGAGGAACCAGTGGTGGGGTGAAACGGGTTGCAGGCAGCTGGACTAAAAAATGACTCAGCGTCTTGCAGCGGGCAACCCTGACTCAGCATCAAGAGCTCTCCACCCATCTCTCAACTTAAAAGAGCCCATTCTCATAGTTGCAAACTGGGTTACAAAAAATATCTAGGTTGAAATGAAAAAAAAAAAATACATGCATAAAGCAGGTAGCATAGGATGCGGTTGCCAACTGTCCAGGAAGCAACATCCCGGTTTGTTCTTCTGCTGTTCATGGATCAACAGTTGAAGCTCCTCATGTCTTCTGTGAGCACGTGCAGGCCAAGTTGGTGTTAAAGAGCCAGCAAAAATGTTGGCAACCCTCATTGGGAATGAAGTGCAACATACGTTCAGACGGATGGGTGTCCTTGCAACAAGCATGGAAGGGGTGACTGAGAGCATCACCTGTGGGACAGCAGCCTGCAACCGTGCCAGTGTGTGCACGCCCATCAATTCCGTTCCAGATTGGACTCTGCACAATTCATTATCCATTGCCCGATACTTTCTTCTGCCTGTTCTGAACCCCAAGATTCTAGTGTGATTCTTTCACATGCTTGGCCAGTCTCGGCTTGCGCTCTGCTCGGGGATGAATGGGGTTCGGCCTCCATTTTCAAAAGAGAGGCATCTAAAGGAGGACATGGGAGATTGTGCGTCCGTGTGGGGGGGGAGATTGTGCCGTCCAGCCAGCTCAGCTGACCCACTCGTGATCTCTCTTCCAGGAACCCGGATGACCTAAGTGGATAAGACACGAAATTAGCTTCTTGCACAAGTCAGCAGCCCAAAATGAGGAACTTGCTGGGAGAAGAGGAGACTGGCAGCAAGAAAAGTGGAAAGTGGTGGCGAGGGAGGGAGAAGCCCCAGGTCCCAAGGCCAGCGGGCAGGGGAAGTGAAAACACACAAGAGAAAAAAAAAATGAAAAGCAGACGCAAAGTGCTGCGGCCACAGTGCTTTATGCAGGCTATGCACCAAAGAGGCACATCCTGCATCAAAGGCAGCAACCCCAGAGTGGCAATGCAGTGATGCGCAGCGCAAGAAAGGGGAACAAGAGAGCCATCCAGACTGAACTGGCAGAAGCACACAGGAGGCGAAGGAGTCATTCAAAAAACCTAGTGCCTGCCTGCCTGCCTGCCTGCTACACACCTGCTGTCTGCAAGGCTGTTGCATTCCTATTGGCTGAGTTGCTGAGATGTCATGGAATGCGCGTAAGGACTGCAACCGCTGTCAGAGAAAGTTTCAGCCAGAGAACCTCGACAAAGAGGCAGCCCAGTCCTAACCTGCGTTGAAACAGGCAGGCTGAGAGGCCTGCCTGTATCCCGCACAGGTTAGAAGGTGGCTGGAGGGCAACTTGGAGTAGGGGGATATTTTTCCTCTTACCCTAGTAATGCCCCAGCCACTGCTAAGGGGCTATTTGGATCTGCATCAGCGAAACCAGGAGTGGGGGTTAGGATTCAGCGTTGCTGCCGTGGCCGGCCCCACCTCCCTTCCTGGGCCTGATCTGCCTCCCAGTCCGCCTTTCACCCAGAGAAGCCCCTCCCTCCCCTTGTGCCCTACCGCCACCCTCTCTTATCCCCCGCACTAGGGGCTTGCCTTGGCTGGTGCAAACCTAGCCAGTGGGGATCTGGATCCAGCGTCTGTGGGGGAGTGCGGGTGTCTGCGCCAGCCCAGCTGGCTTTAGAGGAGACACGAACGTGCTTTACGTCATGTTCACAATACTCCCAGGGCCTAACATTGGAGCGTTATGGTTGCGCTGTAAGGCAACTCCTGTGAAGAAAGAGCAGTTTGGCAGAGACGAAAAAATGTCTCCAGAAGGATTGCCTTTTTCATTCCCAGTTTGTGTGGCACACAGTGGTGGGTGTGGGGATAGTGGACACCACCAACCAGCATCTGCTGACAAGGTCTTTGGAGCAGGAGCAGTCTATCTTAGCAGGGAGAACTTGGAATTTCTGAAACGATTTTCTCATTGGTCCGCAATCATTTGTGACTCCTCGACATGGTGCCGGTTCTCAAAGAGGTGGTTCGGGAGTTCATAAAGAGAAAAAGAGTAGAAAAGGAGAGGTTGATGGACAAGTGGTGGTGCTTGCTTTGGGATTTTATTTCTTTTGCAGCTGTAAGTAACACACACACACACACACACACACACACACACACACACACACACACA
>JAJKFI010000165.1:640702-655626 GCA_029204185.1 Lerista edwardsae | reverse complement strand
ACACACACACACACACACACACACACACACACACACACACACACACAATTGCCCAGGAGAGGAAGTGACGTCACAAGAACTTGTCAATAGGTGCCCATGAAATCTGCAACCACCATCTACAATCAGTGCACTAGCTGGGGACAACTCCTTATTCCTGCTGTGGACTGAAGTGCTACTTCACAAGAAGGCTTCTGGATCCTCGCTCCCCCGCAACTGCCCCCTCCACCATGTTCATCTGTCATACAGGAAACCCTCCCTGCCTCCTCTTGAAGCCTGGGAAGACCTATTTTTGAGAGATGGGAGACAGATTTTCCCAGGCAAGCAGTGCCGCCTGGTGGCCAGAGGTTGCTCTGCAGAGAGAGTTTACAGGGTGCCCTGTAACATTTGACTTCAGGTTGAAGAGAAGTGCTGGGGCTAAAAAAAATGGCTGGAAGCACTGGCGTAGTGTATTGGAAAAGGCAGGAGATACCCCAAGGAGATAGGGAATGGTATCAGCAATGGCCCCTTGTCCCAGATAAACCAGGGATTATAGGGTTAACCCCCAAGGTCTTTGCAAGCCTTGGAGCACAGCTGTAGGCTGATGAGGCCCCTGGCAATGAAGGGAAGTTAGCACAGGTGCAGATGGGTGTGGCTGATGAATTAAAGCCTGCCCACTGATTGGCTGGCCTCAGTATAAAGTTGGAGGCAGGAGCTGGAGAAAAGAAGCTGGATAGATGCTGTAGGAAAGGCACCTGGGAAGGTGCTGGATGGACTGTGACTGAAGGACTGGAGAAGGTAAGGTTATTGTGGGGAATAACCATTGGGAATTGTATGTCTGCCATGCCTCTGGAGCCACCAAGCAGAGGAGGCAGTTGTGGCTTGGGCAAGCTGACTGCCTACTGTTTGTTGGTGGGGTTTGTTGGTGCTAGACTTAGGGTAATTCGGAGCTAAGCCGGTGATGAGGGCAGTCTGGAGGAGGCTGGCCAGCCGGTGAATCCAAGCAAAGCTGCTGGAAGAGAGGAGGCCCAGTGGGTGACTGAACCCCCTCCCTCTTGCCTATCTCTGAGGCTGCTCTGTGGGGAAACTAGTTAGCCTGGTGTGGGCATCAGGACCCTTGGGGTGGCCCGGCAGGGAATTTGGCAGAATATGTAGCTAATGAAAGTGCAGTGCGGTGCAGGGGGCAAAATGAAGCCCTGGAGGTGATGTCAACAGGAAGTGACATCACAGGGGTGGCCAAGACTCAGCATTTGCTGGGTGCCAAGTGCTTACCTAGTGATGGTGCACCAGCTTCTGTTCCTCCCTGGACTGGAAAAGGAGGGTGGGGAGAGAGTGGAAGCAGGAGAGAAAGAGAGAGGTGCTGGGCTAGCCCAGCCAGTGGGAGTGGGAGCCAGGGAGCCTCTGCCGACCTATTGCCTGTGGTGACTGCTCAGTTGGTCCACTGAATGGGCCAGCCCAGAAACTCTCTCTCTCCTTGCACCTTTTCCAGCAGTGGCACATTCAAGGCAGAGGTTCTTAAACTTTTTTGCAGTGGGACCCACTTTTCAGAATGACAATCTGTCTGGGACCCACTAGAAGTGATGTCATGGTCATCACTGTTCCCTTGCAACAGGGCTGCATTGTGGCTGCATCAGCACCAGAAAGTTGAATAGGATCGGGCCCTAAGACATCCCTAAGCATTTCCTTTTACAGGCTCTGAAGTGTTTAAATGTTTTCAAAGATATTGCAATTGAATTTCACAGTGTGATACAAATCAAATCAACCAGCCCATTTCGAAGAACTTACCATCCCTCGAAGTGACAATAAATTAAATAAATGCGCCAGGTCAGCTGAGCTCTGAGCTCTGTGTTGCCAACAAGCTACAGATAATGTCCAGTTTAGAGCGAAGGTTTTTGTTCATTAGCTTCCTTCCTTAGTCGGTTAATTTGGCCGGGGCTGAAAATTCAGAGGCTGCACTCCAGATCAGATAGGTGGGATATCTCTCCATCTCTAGACTCTTGCTGAACATGTTCTGGGTGCTCCAGGCATACGTGAAACAATTTCCCACCAATTTCCTTGCCACTTTTCTTGCATGATTCATCAGAAGTACCAAAGGATGCAAGCCCATTTTTTATATACAGTATTTTTCCACTGAGATTTTCGGGAGGACTTTCAAATGATCATACTGTTTTCTTCATGTTTGCTGCTATAGGGAGTACCAGACTTGCTCAGATTTGTCTGAATTTGCCAATATACAAGGCAAAATGCTGTTTAGTCCCACTTTTGCCATGCAAGAGACTCATTTGTCTGAATGAACACTTGAGGAGGGTCAAATGCTGGCTGATGTTATATGTTTGACATATTTTCTGACATACACTGGCGCTCCTACTGGGGGGCAAAACGTTTTGCAGGAGTTTGAACTTCTGTGTAAAGCAGCCTCTCTCCCTTGCCTCCAGAGCCATTCGTGGCTTGGAGAGCTGGCTCAGAGGCTTTGCTGTCCGAGCCGTAAATGGCTCTGAAGGCGAGGGAGACGGGCCACTTTAAACAGGAGCTCAGGCTCCTGCAAAGCATGTCTGTCCCCCCCAATGGGAACGCCAGAGGTGTACTTAGCATTAGGTTTTGCAAGCAGCCGCTTCCCCTCCTCTTCCAAGCCATTCCCAGCTGCTAAGGCGAAATGGAAGCTACGTTGGCCCCCAGAGGCGGATCTACAGGGAGGGCAGAGCTCTAAGTTTTGCAAGGAGCCTTACCCTGTCATGTAAATCCCTCCTCTCCCTTGCTGCTGTAGCCAGTAAGCAACGCCAAGATGTTGCTGTTCCCTGTGAGGATTGGCTAAAACGGTGCAGGAGAGGCGCGATTTCCACTGCAAGGTGAGGCTTCTTGCAAAACTTAGAGCTTTGCCCTCTCTTAGATCTGCCTCTGTTGGCCCCGAATGGCTCAGAAAAGGAGGGGGAGCGGCTGCTTGCAAAATGTAGCGCTATGATCCTCTTCTGGCCACTGTCCAATATCACTTGGTGGGACCTAGAATCTGTTTTCTTCTTGGCTCCATCTTAAAACCCGTACAAATGGCAGGCATTGGGCCATTTTCTTGGTGGGGGGGGGGTTGTTGTTACTGACTCTAACCTTAAGCATCGAGTTTGGTGGAACTCAGAAGTTTGCTCTGCATTTGTGACTTGTTCACTGGTCCAATTTACAATCTTATTGCTTTTGGATTTTTTCTTAATGGACCTGCACGACACTTTTTGCGAATTTAGCATGATGTGGTGATGGCGAAGTAAAAATGGATTTAAAATAACATTGGACACGTTCATACAGGACAACAGGCTTATCAATAACCTACCAGTCGTTGAATTTATCTTTTGGAAGAAGGGGCGTGGCCACAGAGAGCGGGCAGCCTTATTGAGTGGGCGTGGCTAAAGGAAGGGGTGGCGCTAAAGGCCCCAGAATACTGTCCCTGCCTGCTGAAGTGTCGGTGCTGGTTTTCAGTTTACGCAAATCTTCCCTCAAAACACAATTTCCATTCTAGAAGCCCCTCCCCTTGAACCCTCG
Organism: Lerista edwardsae; assembly: GCA_029204185.1. Taxonomy (NCBI): domain Eukaryota; kingdom Metazoa; phylum Chordata; class Lepidosauria; order Squamata; family Scincidae; genus Lerista; species Lerista edwardsae. Next base: position 652,125 of record JAJKFI010000165.1, on the reverse strand, counting down.
GTCTGTGTATGGCTTCATCTGTGACGGCCAAGAAATGCACTCTGCACATGCTCTGGGGAATTCACTTCCAAAGTTGAAAGCAGTTGCTGGCCCGCAGCCGTGGGTCAAACCTTGCCCTCTTCCCCCGCCCTCGGTTTCTCGACGGGAGTAGTGACAGCCTCCCCGCCCCACCGTCCCTTCCTAGCAAGATCGGGAGGCTCTTACATCATGCCTGCCAGCCCGCAGGCGGCAACGTGGTGCGCAGGGCGGGGAAGAGAAGCGAAAGGGGGAGGAGGGAGTGTGGGGCGGACGGGGGGGCCTGTCCCCCAGCAGCCTATGAAGTGGGTGGGCCGGCCGAGGGGCGGGATCCGCCTTCTCTCCCACCCCGGAGCCCGGGAAGCGCTGCGCCCTTTCTCCGCCCCGCGTCTCCTCCCCCTTCCTTCTTAAATCCGCCTCCCGGACACCTGGGTCCATCCTGAGCGGCGAGGGGCTGCCGGAGCGGGGTGCAGGATGCCGGCGCGGATCCTGGGGTGAGCAGACGCCGCCGCCGCCTCCCCCGACCCTTCAGCCCTGCGCAGCATCTCCTCCTGCCCTGTCCTCCCCCCCGCATCCTTTCCATACCTGCAGCCCCTCGCGCATCCTCGCCCTTCGCCCCTGGCCAGCATCTCCTCCGCTTCCTCGCGCCCTCCCCAATTAATTCCCCCTTTCAGCCCCCCGCAGTCCCCCCCCCACTCGTGCCGCTCCCCCTGCCCTGGTCTCTGTCCTGTGCAATCATCAGTTTTCTTTCTTTCTTTCTTTCTTTCTTTCTTTCTTTCTTTCTTTCTTTCTTTCTTTCTTTCTTTCTAGTGGAGGGGAGCGTACCGTTGGAGGGGCTCATGCAGTGGGACGACAGGGACCACCGCACCCCAATGCATTTCCCCTTCCTATTCTACATTATAATGTGCAATTGAACGCAATCCTAGCAAATAACTTTCATGTGCTTGAAGGCCCCCCTGCTCTCCGATCAGAGGAGGATGACATTCCCCCCTGAATGTGAGGGGCCAGCCACTCCCCTTTCTGGGGCTGCCCCCTGCCCAACTTCTCCCTCCCTCCTCCCCCCTCCCCGCTCCTGTTGGATCAGCTTGGCCACCTCTCCTTGCTCATTTCCCCATCTCTCTTCCCATTGACCTAGAGCGCAATCCTCACCTGGAGTTAGTCCGGCATAGTTAGGCCAGCAAAGTTTGGCTGGTACAAGGGCCACCGTAAAGCCTGTTTGGACCGCTCTGAGTCCAGAGGATGGCGCACGTCTGTGTGCTGGCCCCTCTGACTCCAACAGCGGTCCAAACATCCTTTGCCGTGTCCCTTGTGCCAGGCAAATTTTGCTGGCTTAGCTGTGCCGGCCTAACTCCAGGTGAGGATTGCGCCCCCAATTTCACACCTGTCTACTCCATCCTCCTACGTCAGATCTGCCCTCCTTCCTCCTGCCCACCACCATCTCCCCACACAGGGACTTTCTCTCGTGTATACCTGTGTATCTGTCCTCATCCTCCCCCCCCCTTCCTCTGCCTTATCGAGTTGCACACTTGCCCTGCCGCTCTTGACTGAACCCTGACCCAGTGGTGGAAACTGCCTGGAACTCTTGGTTGTCTGAATGGGCTGGGATTGCTGGGGGCGGGTGTGAGTGGCATGCAGTGCAGCTGCTTGGTGTGTGTGTGTGTGTGTGTGTGGCTTTGTCCCTGGAACAGACGGGGGCCTTGTCAGCCGCAAACACCCTTGTTGGTTAGAATCGCCCGCCTGGGCCCGCACTTCCTCCTCCACGTCACCCGCAGCCTCCTCCCCGAGGGACTAGCCCCCCCCTTACAACCTTTCACCCACAAGAGGAAGCACCAGCCCAGAGCCGGTTCTCCTCTGCAACGTTTTCTGTCCTCCTGGATTTCCTTTGCAAATACCCAACTCAGATAAACAGGGTCAGGCCTAATCTACGACCGAAAGAGGAAACAGAAATGGTATCCCACCCCCCCCACCCCACCCCATGTTGCAATGCTGCTCATCCCAACCCCCCCCCCCCCACACACACACTGCCTACTGGCCCCTGGTGCAAGCACAGTTTCCTACCTGTAAAGTGGGAACAGCTAAGGCCTCCTTTGTGGGTGTGAGTGCCATGGACAATTGGAAAGCCCTTTGGGAAATTTACATTGGAGCATTGCTAATAATTCCTCCCCCCCCCCCGCCAAAATTGTTCGTAGTTTGAGTCATGTTCCAGTGTATGGAGAGATCCAGTCTTTAGGCTGCCTCTGCCGGGGGGGGGGGTCATTTTGTGACCTTGGGCAGGTCACTTTCTCTCAGCTTCAGTTGCCTCGCCAATAAAGTGGGAGTAACCATGACCAACACTGCAGGGGTGTTGTGACTGAGACAGGCACGGCCTTCCAAAAAACAGCAAAATGCTTTGCAGGTTGAAAATTGCCGCTCACCTGTGAAAGCAGGCCTGAGCATTCCTGAGGCTGTGAGAAAGAAACATGGGCAAGGCCACGCAATGGAGCCAGTGGCAGAGGGAGGAAAGTTGGACACTTGGTGAAAACTAGGTCACGAGTGGCTTTTCTGATGAGCAAGGACGCCTGGATCACAAACTGGCTTGCCACTTTCAAACGCCCCCCCCCCCCCCGTGAGCTTGCCAGGAAGAAGGAGCCAGCGTTTTCTGCGCTTGTGGCTTACCATTTTTCGCAATTAAGAAATCTCCCTGGAGCAATGGGGAGATGCGGCATGGAAGCTGTGGGGGAGGACGGGAAGGGAGGACGGGAAGGGCCGTGTGTCTCTCTGGGAACAAAATGTTCCCTTCCCCGAGACCTGTGTGCTCCCAGGGCACCACCAGGGCCTCTCAGCAGAAAGCTGGGTTGGGGTAAAAGTCCATGCCATGTGGCCTGTCCCTTGCCCTTTGCTCTGCCGCTTGGACCCTGGCCAAAACCGTTCCCCTCCCTGCTGGGCAGTCGGCCAGTCCCGGGAAGCAAAGGAAGAAGTGAGCGAATCCTCCTGCCCAAATCTGTTGCAAGGGTCAGGAGTTGTCGACACGCACACGCACACACATGCACGGCCAGGAACAGTGATGGGGGAGGTCAGAGGGGAAGGGGGTTGGGACCAGAGTTCACCAGCGCTTTATCATCTGTCACGTTCACGAGGGTGCACTTGGGCTCCCAAGTGTGTGCATGGAAAGGATTTTGCATGTGCCTGGCAGAACCGTGGACTCAATTCTGCACCCTACACAAATAAACGTTTAGCTGGGGTGTTGGCGCGCTTGCGTGACTGTGACGGTAATTGTGCAACCGCACGGCACACTCGTGCATGTGTTCCCTGGCACTAGGAGGGCTGGCAAGCCTGCCTACTCCAGGCTGGTAGAATGGAGGCCACCTCCAATCGTGTGTGGCCTGCTGATGGCATTCCCGGACGTGGGTTATGGGTATTGATGCCACCACCCCAGCAGCACCCTGTCAGAGACGCCCCCTCTGTGTGCATTCAGAGTGGAGAACCCATCTAGCCCTGGCTCCATGCTGCTTTCTCTGGGTTCAAGGACTCCTGGCAGAACGTTTGCCTTTGTGTCCTGCTCTTGGACTTTCCAACGGCACCTGTGGGGGCAGCAAGAGAGTGGGCACACGGACCTCCCATCTCGTCCCACTCAAGTGTGCTGGTGCTGTGCGTGGTGTGGTGGGGAGTTTGTGGTCTACTTAGCTCCTGCCCGCTCAAACTGAGCATCTGAAGCTGCCCTGGATTGAGTCAGGCCATTGATCCACCTAGCATACGATTCCCTGCACCGACAGGCAGCCCCTCTCCAGGGCACGTTGTGGGTCCAGATCCAGCCATGCCGAGGCCCTGAATTACTTCTAGCCTAAGATGCCCCATCCCATAACGTGAGCCTCCAAAAGTTTATGTTGTTGTTCAGTCGCTAAGTCGTGTCCGACTCTTTGCAACCCCCTGGACCACACCACACCAGGCCTCCCTGTCCTCCACTAGCTGCCGGAGTTCGCCCAATTTCATGTTCATCGCTTCGGTGACACTCTCTAACCATCTCATCCTCTGCCACCCCCTCCTCCTTTGGCCTTCCATCTTGCCCAGCATGAGCGTCTTTTCTAAAGAGTCCTCTCTTCTCATGAGGTGGCCAAAGTATTGGAGCTTCAGCTTCAGGATTTGTCCTTCCAGGGAGCAATCAGGCTTGACTTCCTGGAGGATTGACCAATTGGATCTCCTTGCAGTCCAGGGGACTCTCAAAGAGTCTTCTCCAACAAGTTGGAGAGTCTTCTCCAAAAGTTTATCCCTATAAGCAAAAACGATGAGGAAGAGAGAAATGGGACAGCTTTCCAAGGCAGGTGCTCCTAGGCAGAGGTGCTGTGAAAGGCTCGCGAAACACTCGTCTCTTGCACAAAGCCGACTGGCCTCATGAAGTGCTTCCAGGTTAAAATGCCTGGATCGTCTTTACGGTTTCTTAATTGGCCTGCGCTGGGTAAACACTTGGCCGCTTTCCGTTTGAGAAGGGCCTTTGCTTTTTCAACAAACGTAATGCGAGGCCCTGAGCTGTAGCTTTCTTAGTCCTGGGTTTGGAATTCTGGCCCTGAGGAAGGGTCTTCCCCGTTTGGGGCAAGGTCATCATTTCAGCCTGGAGAAGCTGCTGGAGACAGAACCTGCTGCCCCCTGCATGCAAAACAGGGGCTCACCCACCAGGCTGCACGAAGCCGTGCTCCTGCACTCCTTAACCCTGGGGTGGGTTGCTCAATATGGCGGTGGATCCCCTCCACCTCCCACCATGCTCTGGAGGGTCCTGTCTCTCTACACAAGCTTGCTGTGCAAGGACGTTGGCTTAGGGGAACAGGGCCAAAAGCAGGGTGAGCAGATGTCACAACTACAAAGGAGGACACAGCGCCCCAAAATGTAGGATGTTGCAAAACAAAAGCGAAAAACACTCATATAGAGAGCCCTGGGCCTGCTCAGAGAAGCATGCACGTGTGTAGGACTACCACGCCCACAAACTATGCGTGCAGCTTTTCACACTGACACTTGGACTGGTTCACACATATACTACTGTACTATGTACAGTAAGTACAGCCTGACAGAGTCTTGCACATGCAGAGGCATTCGTGCAAGTTAGTCTGCTAATGCCTGCACAGAGTTGAGACGCTGTGGAAATCCACACGTGAGCTGACTTGCTTCTGGACGTGCGCGTGTGTGCACTGCATGATGTTGTGCTCTGGTGCATACTTTGAACAGGCACAAGGGAACGGAATGTTCTCTGACTGGGGTGTTTTGTGGTATCTGAAACAAACAGATACCTGGTTCCTTTCTGTCCCACCCCTCGGACCTCCATTGTGCCGACAGGGTTGCACTCAGTAGTGCTATCCAGCCGGTAAACTGGGCGGGACTTACGTTTGATCGGCAGTCCGCCCATTGCGTCAAGCCGCGTTCCGCCGTGTTCCCGCACGCCCCGGCGTTGCACTTCTGCGTTCAATCTCACACGTCCTTTTTCTCCTTTGCAGTCTTGGAGCCTGTTCTCTCCGGTGCTGGTCAGCAGTGCCAGTGCGCTGGGCCCATGCGCCGCGAGTGATACATGGGGACCTTAGCAAACTCTCAGGACGCGTGCAGGAGTTTGTGGAGCACGGGACACGGCTCTGCCAGCCTGACAGCATCCACATCTGCGACGGAACCGAGAAGGAAAATGGCAAAATCTTGAACCTCCTGGAGTCAGACGGAGTCATCAAGTCGCTGACCAAATATGAGAACTGGTGAGTGTCTCCGAGGGTCAATGTGGGTGCTGCACACTTAGGGCACAACCCTTACCTGGAGTTAGGCCAGCAAAGTTAACCGGGACAAGGGACAATGTAACGTATGCTTGGATCACTCTTGGAGTCAGAGAGGCCAGCACACAGAGGTGCGTCATCCTCCCTGACTCCAAGAGTGGTCCAAACGCGTTTTATGATGTCCCTTGTGCCGGCCAAACTTTGCTGGCCTAATTATGCCAGCCTAACTCCTGGTTAGGATTGTGCCCTCAAAGGGAGAGCTGCAAAGCACATGACTTGCGCAGTATCCTGGGAAGGCCACCTAGACAGACACACGTTAGGACAGATCAGTAATGGGATCTGGGAATTGACTAACGGAACACTGGGCGGGATTTACGCGTGATTGGCAGCCCGCCCATTTTGTTCCTTGGGCTGCCTGCTGGCCGTGCGGGCTTCTCCGGGGGAGCGCGCCCCACCGCTGCATGTCCTATCATCTGGCACGCCCCCCACCCGTCCCCCCGGCGAGCCAGCACCCCCCCCCCAGGACGGGCGGCGGACCGATCGGACGGGCAGCCAATGATGTGTAAGTCCCATCCAAGCCCCGCCCAGCATTCCGGTAGTCAATCCCCAGATCCCACTACTGGGACAGATGCTGCGTCTAAATTGCCAACAGTGACCAGATTCCCTCTTCTTTCTGCCGCCCTGCAGCTGGCTAGCCAAGACCGACCCCAAAGATGTGGCCCGGGTGGAGAGCCGCACCGTCATTGTGACCGAGAACCAGAGGGACACAGTGCCCATCCCGGCTGCAGGGGTCAAAGGGCAACTGGGCAACTGGATGAACCCTAAAACCTTCCAGGAGGCTGTGGATGACCGGTTCCCTGGCTGCATGAAAGGTGAACGGATGGGGGGTGGGGGGGAGGACATAACGGGGGTCTTTTCCATCTAGGGAATGGCGCTCCAATCTTGACCGCTGAAGCTGGGAGTGGTCAAGAAAGACTGTTGTTGGGAGAAGAGGTTGAGCAGTTAACCTGGTCTTTAATCTTGCATGTGCTATCCCCTGTCCTGTCGTCTTATTGACATTTTTCTAATGGGTGATTCGTTCAAATACTTTGTCTCCTGCACCCAGCAAGGAATCCATCTCTCCCCCCCCACCCGCACATCCATGAAGCTGGTCAGCCGCCATCCAGTGCTCCTCCCTTCTGCTTCCCCACACTTTGTGACCCACGCATGCGCTTCCCGCACCCGCGCCTCTCCTTCCCATGACCCCTTCTCCCGTCTTGTCCCGCAGGCCGCACCATGTACGTCATTCCCTACAGCATGGGCCCCATCAGCTCCCCTCTCTCCAAGATCGGCATCCAGCTCACGGACTCCGCCTACGTGGTGGCCAGCATGCGCATTATGACGCGCATGGGCACCGCTGTCCTCCGCACCCTGGGCGACGGGGAATTTGTCAAGTGCCTGCATTCTGTGGGGCGACCCCTGCCTTTGGAAGGTATGTGGCTGTGCTGCAGCCGTGGAGCCCCCCCTGCCTCTGTCAAGCCCCCACCCCCATCCTCCGAGGCGAGCCTCATTTGGGGGCTGCTATTGATGCCACGTTGTATAATGGCTGGATCTCCCCCGCCACAGAGGAACTGGTGAACAATTGGCCTTGTAACCCTGAGAAGACCCTTATTGCGCATGTTCCCGAGCGCCGAGAAATTGTATCGTTCGGCAGCGGCTATGGTGGCAACTCCCTCCTTGGCAAGAAGTGTTTTGCTCTCCGAATTGCCTCTTGCATCGCGAAAGATGAAGGCTGGCTGGCTGAGCACATGCTGGTGAGTAGCTTTCTGTCCTGCCCTACCTACCTGGGGAGAAAATGAAGACCTCAAATGTTGGAGGGGGGGGGGTGATAGTGGCCCCAGGACCTCTGCCAGTGGCTAATTTCCACCTGCAGCTTCAGTTGCAGAAGTCCTTTCTCCTTCATCCCTGAGCTGGCTGCTCTTATCATTGCCTGCACATGCTCAGAGGCACTCTTTACTGCAGGGGTCAGGGAACTTTTTTACCTTTTACCCCAAAATATAGTTAGATACGCCAACATTACCCCCTTGATGTTAACCCCCCCCCCCCGCCAGAACAAAAGGAAAAAAATTACAAATTGGAACCCATTGCTTTTTATTTGATTAATTAATGAGCTTAATTAATACTATGTAAATACTGTATGAAGTTGTAAAGAGTTTGGGTACACCTGCAGACCTTGAGAGAATAGAATTCAACCCTTCTGGGTTACAACTAGCTTACCTTTTTGACAACAGGTTTAGGTGCTTGGACTTACGATTTCTCTCTATAATGAATTCAGATTGGGGTTGGCTCTCTCTCACTCTCACAGAGAGAGAGAGAGAGAGAGAGAGAGAGAGAGAGAGAGGCCAGCAACAGCAGTTCTGATTTTGTTTTCTGCTGTTCGCCTTGCCTCGTTGCCTCCCGCCTCTCTTTGTGTCCCTGAGCAGGCGCAGGCACCCCAGCCCTCCCCCCACTCGCTCGCCCGCCCGCCCCACTCCTTGGGACAGCAAGACAAGGCAAACCCAGGGAGAGCCCTAGCTGCTCACAAGCAAAGAGGCACGTCCACAGAAGTCCTCTCAACACACACACACACACACACACACACGTGCATGCCTGTGGGCACATGGACACACACACATCAGCCGCTCACCAGAGCCTCCCCCACGCCTGCATGCCTCGCGTCCCTGCCGGGCTCCTGGGTGGCGGCAACAGCAGCAGCTCCTCGGCCTCCCCACCCAGAGCTGGTTCGGGCTCTTCCCTGGCGTCAAGCACTGCCGACTCCACAGCTACCTGAGTGCCAGCCAGGAGCGGGTCTGCGCCGACCTCGCTCCCCGGAATAGGCTTGGCCTCGCTGGCTCCCCTATCACCTGGCACCGCCGCAGTTGCAGCCATGGCTGCCATTTTCTCTGCTGTTGCTTCCTTCTCCCTCTACCAGCAGCAGGATTGATAACCCCGGCTTTCTTTGCTGCCTGGGAAGGGAGGGGAACGCTGCCTATTGGGGGCCAAGTACCTTGCTGCTTCTAATCTCCTATTGGAAGCAAGGGAAATCCATCAAGAGTGAGAGGAACTTCCCATTGGTCAGAAGAGAGAATGTTGGTCATGAAGGAAGGATGAGGGAAAAGGGGGCGGGGCATATGCCTATCTGTCCATTACCCCCAGGAATTTCATTTTTACCCCATTTGGGGTAATTTACCCCTGTTCCCTGACCACTGCTTTACTGTGTCCTAGCACTGAGAACAGTTCAGTTCAGTTCAATTTATTACGATCCAAGATCAGATAAACATACAAACATACCAACTTTACACATCATAAACAATAAATAAAACATTTATGACGGAAATAAAGATTAAAACATTCTGTCTTCAGAACCAAACCACGATAATTGAATTTGGTAATCATGTTCTTGGGCCACTAAAACTCTGCAGATTTTGACCGCTGCCGCTAAAAAACTGGCACAGGATTTAGTCACTTGTTCATTACTGCCAGAAAGCAACCATTTGGCAAGCTCCCCTACCCCAGATATCTGAAGATGGGGGAGAATAAACTTTTCACGGATACCCTGGTAGAATTGACAATAAAATAGAACATGCTCCCTGGTCTCAATCAACCCTGCACCACATGGGCAAAATCTATCCATTAAAGGGCACTTTAATGGCCCTTTAGCACTGAGAACAGGTTCTGTCTCCTGCTCCAGGGCGCAGAGTGGCATTTAGTGGTTTACAGCAAAGCATTCTGGGAGCCAGAAATGGTAGACTGGGGCAGAAGAGTGACAAGGGGAAGAAAACAGACAGCCATTGCTGGGATGGGGAGGTGGGGCTGGGGTGGGGGCTGTTGGAACTGCATGCACCGGACCAAAGGACAGTGGCTGTTGACATTGCCTCAGAGGGATATTTAACAAGCAAATATTAATTGGTTAATGAATGACAGAGCCCTGCTGAAATCCTAAATGAGCGAGGATGAGTCTGACGCACAACAGGAGGAAGGGGGAAGGTGAACGTGCAAGATCCGTCGTCAGGACCCCGCGGACATTGGCCCCTGGGGAGGGGGGGGGAGAGCGAGGGGCCTCTTGTCACTCTTGGAGACGGCAGGCCTGTGGGGTGTTGTGGGTAATTTGGGGCTGTGGGGAACACGAAGAGGCTGGACTTGAAACAGTGACCCATTCCCCTAGGAAACTTCCACATGGTGGACCACTGAGAGCTTCTTAGGACACAGACGCTTTGATTTTTAAAAAAAAGTTCCTCTGAAAAATGCATCCGACGTTGTTTTAATATATGAAAACAGTATTATGAATAATTTGTTGTTCAGTCACTAAGTCGTGTCCGACTCTTTGCGACCCCATGGACCACAGCATGCCAGGCCTCCCTGTCCTCCACTAGCTTCTGGAGTTCGCCCAATTTCATGTTCATTGCTTTGGTGACACTATCTAACCATCTCCTCCTCTGCTGCCCCCTCCTCCTTTTGCCTTCCATCTTTCCCAGCATGAGGGTCTTTTCTAAAGAGTCCTCTCTTCTCATGAGGTGGCCAAAGTATTGGAGCTTCAGCTTCAGGATTTGTCCTTCCAGGGAGCCATCAGGCTTGACTTCCTGTAGGATTGACCGATTGGATCTCCTTGCAGTCCAGGGGACTCTCAAGAGTCTTCTCCAATACCATAATTCGAAAGCTTCAGTGCTCTGCCTTTCTTATGGTCCAGCTCTCACAGCCATACATTGCTACTGGGAAAACCACAGCTTTGACCATTATTATTATGAATAATAATCATTATTATTATGAATAATACGTTAAAGTAATTTCCAGAACTGTTGCCCAATGAAAGGACACTTAGGGTTTAGGACCCAAACCTGTCCAACTTTCCATCGCTGACGCAGCTATGGGGCAGCCCCAGAGGAACCGAAAAAATATTCCCTTCCCTGAGGAGGCCTCCATAACCGCTGCCCCCTTTTCAGGATGGGGCACACCCCATTGGCACAGCTGCATCAGTACTGGGATTTGGACAGGATTGGGCCCTTACATCCCCGTCCTTCACTGTGCAAATGGGTCTCCTCAGACCTGTGCCGGTGATGTAGCTGGTGCAGGTCCACCATTTTGGATGGAAAAGTGGATTGCGGCTGGGAAGGGGGATGGGATTTCGCCAGCGCTGTTGCCACCAATACTACCACCCCTGTCCCGGCCTCCCATCGACCCTCCTCCCTGCCCCAGTCGACCCATCCCCTGCGCTGACTGACTGGCGCCGAGGCTCCTGGGGCCACTTGCAGTGGCAGCCCACTTGCTCAAAATGGCGCGTTGCCATGGCGATGGCCTCAGAGTGAGCTGCGAACAGTCGGTGAATCGATTGAGTTTGAGGATTACTCAGGCTTTCCCCTGCTGCTCATGGTCCTTTGCAGATCCTGGGGATCACCAACCCGGAGGGGAGGAAGAAGTATGTGGCCGCAGCCTTCCCCAGTGCCTGTGGGAAGACCAACATGGCCATGATGAACCCTACGCTGCCGGGCTGGAGGGTGGAATGCGTGGGGGACGACATCGCCTGGATGAAGTTCGACAGCGACGGTGAGTTGGGGCAGTGGCGTCATGCAGCCGGAATGCTGGGCGGGAGGAACGGGTGAGCGGCAGCCCGCCCGTTGCGTTCCGGTCCGTTTCGCCGTCTGCCCCGCCCAGGGGCGGGGAAGACGGCGAAAC
>JAJKFI010000165.1:545045-640302 GCA_029204185.1 Lerista edwardsae | reverse complement strand
GTTTCGCCGTCTTCCCCGCCCCTGGGCGGGGCAGACGGCGAAACGGACCGGAACGCAACGGGCGGGCTGCCGCTCACCCGTTCCTCCCGCCCAGCATTCCGGCTGCATGACGCCGCTGAGTTGGGGGCTGGGGAGGGAGCCGAGGGCGGAAGGAAGCCTGTTGACAGCGGGAGGGGAGACGGGCTCTGCACAAACTGGGGGTGCTGTGCTGAAGTGTGGGCGCAATCCCAACCTGGAGTGAGGCCGGCACAGTTAGGCCAGCCAAGTTTGGCCGGCACCAGGGACACCGTAAAGTGCGTTTGGAGCACTCTCGGAGGCGGGGAGGGTGGCGCGCGTCTGTGTGCTGGGTAACGATGCTGCCTCTGACCCTTGTACAAGTGGGGCACCAGGGGGGTGGAGGGCATTTGGAAAAACAGAGGCACTGGCCAGAAGAGGCAGCAGAGAAGCAGCCGGTGTAGAGCACGACCCCGCAGAACGAGGCCCTGGGATGCGGGACATGTGCAGCTCACGGCCGTCTCCCCCTCCGTCCCGCGTAGGCTGCTTGCGTGCCATCAATCCCGAGAACGGCTTCTTCGGGGTGGCGCCGGGCACCTCCACCCGCACCAACCCCAACGCCATGCACACCATCCAGCGGAACACCATCTTCACCAACGTGGCCGAGACCAGCGAGGGAGGGGTCTACTGGGAGGGCATTGACCAGATGATCCCTGCAGGGGTGACCATCAGCACCTGGCAGGGGAAGCCCTGGCAGCCTGGTGAGTATTTGGGTGGCCTATTGCAAAGGGTGCTGGGCGGTTGCAAGACTGGTGGGCGGAGCCAGTGGGCGGAGCGAAAGCATCTTGGGCAGTGTTGGAGGGAATGGGGACTCCTGCAGAGCACTCCGGGTCATTGGTAGAGGCGGATCTAGTTTGTGGGGCAGGGAAAGAAAAATTCCCTTGGGTCTGATTGCAAAAGGTGACTCTGTGTGTGTGTGTGTGTGTGTGTGTGTGTGTGTGTGTGTGTTTACACATAACTCCCAAGTCATGCAGGAGCAGATGGCATCATTTTACCCACCTATTTACGAGGCTTTTATAAGCTCTGCATCACATTTTATCTCCTTTCTCCTTACAACACAACATCCTTTGCTGAGCAGGGGGCTTACCAGTCCTAAGCCTCAGATCCTATTTTGAAGACCAAGGCTGGGCAGATGAGAAGTTTCACTCAAGAAGGAGGTGCCTCTGGTCATATGCAGAGTGCATTTCCCTCTCCCTGGTGAGCTTTGACACACCAGCCGTATGGGCAAAAGGATTCGTTTTCCAGATGACGCTTGAACCGCAGCAAAGACGGCTTCTAGAAACCAGGGGCCGACTACCCCGTTGACCTTTTGGTGACCATCTGAACCTCTCTCCCTCCAGGGGACAAGCAGCCTGCTGCCCACCCCAACTCCCGGTTCTGTGCTCCAGCCCGCCAGTGCCCAATCATGGACCCGGACTGGGAGTCCCCCAAGGGGGTCCCTATTGACGCCATCATTTTTGGGGGGAGAAGACCTGCAGGTGAGTTCCCCTGCCTTGCGAGTCTCCCCTCGGATTCCATGGGCTAAAGTGCACCCCATGGAGTGACCCCCCTACCTTGCATTTCCTCTCCCACAGGAGTGCCCTTGGTGTACGAGGCCTTCAACTGGCGCCACGGGGTCTTTGTGGGCAGTGCCATGAGGTCGGAATCCACTGCGGCCGCGGAGCACAAAGGTGAGGAGGGCTTTCTGGGGCATCCTTAAAATGTTGTTGCTGTTTTAAGTCTGATGAGGTCTTAGTCCGAGTTCTGGTGGGGTGTCCTGTTTGGGCAAGTGGGGCTCCCGGCAGTCAGGCAGCAGCCCTCTGCCCCCTGCAACCCCTGTACTTCGTTTCCAAGCTCGGTGCTTCAAGGTCCAGCACGCCTGAACTGAACATAAGAACATAAGAAGAGCCCTGCTGGATCAGGCCAAAGGCCCAGCTAGTCCAGCTTCCGGTATCTCGCAGCGGCCCACCAGGTGCCCCAGGGAGGCACGAGACAACAAGACGCTTGGATCCTGTTGCCACTCCCTTGCACCCGGTACTCTGAAGTAGCCCACCCCCAATGTAAGGAGGTTGCACAATCCATCATGGCCTGTAGCCCACGATGGACTTTTCTTCCAGAAATCTGTCCCGTCCCCTCTTAAAGGCATCTAGACCAGATCCCATCACCACCTCCTGCGGCAAAGAGTTCCACAGATTAACTACCCGCTGGGTAAAAAAGTACTTCCTTTTTTCTGTTTTAACTGGCACTCAGGCAGCTGGTTCCAGGGTCCAGTCCTGACCCAGGAGGCTCTCTAAGCCCCAGCCTCAGAGCTTCCATTGTTACAACACCTGCTCCCTTCCCCGATTCCCCCTTTGGATCCTGACCCCCTTAAGAACATAAGAAGAGCCCTGCTGGATCAGGCCAAAGGCCCATCTAGTCCAGCTTCCTGTATCTCACAGCGGCCCACCAGGTGCCCCAGGGAGGCATGAGACAACAAGATGCTTGGATCCTGTTGCCACTCCCTTGCACCCGGTACCAGTAGCCCACCACACTTGTAAGGAGGTTGCACAATCCATCATTGCCTATAGCCCACGATGGACCTTTCCTTCTTGCCTTGGAGCACATCCCTGCTTCTGGTCTGCCTGTGGCTACATGGGGATACCACCAGTGGTCAGATTACAAGAGCCGGGGCTCGTTCAGGGTGCAATCCTCACCTGGAGTTAGGCCGGCATAGTTCAGCCAGCAAAGTCTGGTCAGCACCAGAGCCACCATAAAGCACGTTTGGAGCACTCTCGGAGCCAGGAAGGATGGCGCGCATCTGTGTGCCGGCCTCTCTGACTCCGAGCGTGGTCCAAACATACTTGATGGTGTCCCTTGTGCCGGCCAAACTTTGCTGGCCCAACTGTGCCGGCCTAACTCGGGTTAGGATTGCACCCTAAGTTTTGTAATGGCTCTTTCAAAATGTTTCGAGGTGCACGATATGATTCATTGTGCAGGGAATGGTGGGGGGGGGGGGTCATGTGGATTTCAGAAGGGGTTCCTTCCCTTCCCCTGTTGTTTGCGTCCTGCTCTTGACCCCCCCCCCACCACCATTTTGTTTTGGATTTTGTGCACCTGCTTCTGCCCTGCTTGGAGTCTGCCCCCAGGCAAGGCTCAACGGCCCCATGAAGGAGCTGCAGCCCAGCTGAGTCAAGAAGCCTCTGGAGTGGACCTGCCAATCGATGGGTTCAGGCAGGCACCAGTGGAAAGCTGAGCACATGGCTCAAGCTGGGAGTCTGAAGCGGAGGTCTGAGCCCTGTGAAGCTGGATGCTGGCACGTAGGGAGCCTGATGTGTGACCGTGAGGTTGGTGTGCACACATGTTCATAGTTTTACACACCTCTCCTTTCTCTCTTCCTTCCCTCGCTCCCCGCATCTTTATAGGCAAGGTCATCATGCATGACCCCTTTGCCATGCGCCCCTTCTTTGGTTACAACTTTGGCCGCTACCTGGAGCACTGGTTGAGTATGGAGGAGCGTAAGGGGGTCCGCCTTCCCAAGATCTTCCACGTCAACTGGTTCCGGAAGGATGCTGCTGGGAACTTCTTGTGGCCAGGCTTTGGGGAGAACTCTCGGGTCCTCGACTGGGTCTTCCGCCGCGTCGATGGAGAAGACAGCGCCAAGGAAACGCCCATTGGGTACATCCCCAAAGATGGCGCCTTAGACCTGACCGGCCTCACCAAGGTGAACCACCAGGAGCTCTTCTCGCTGCCCAAGGAATTCTGGGAACAGGAAGTGCGAGAAGTGAGGCAGTACCTGACGGAACAAGTGAACGAGGACCTGCCCAAGGAAGTGATGAAAGAACTGGAGGCCTTGGAGAACCGGGTGAAGAAGATGTGAGGGACTTGACAAGAAGAAGCCTGACCAAAGATTCACACCCTGGACCTCCTATGGGAAGGAGGAAGCAATGACAGGGAGCTTGTTTACAAAATGTTCCCCGCTCTACGTCTTACCAGCTACGTCTCTCTGGCCATCAGGAGTCAGCCATGGTGTCTTTTGGTCATGAGGCATTCTGTTTCCTAGGCAACGGCAGCCATACGTATGTCCTTTTCCTTGTGGTAGTCAATTGTCTTAGTTTCTGGACACAGCCATGTTATCTCCTTTCTCCTGCCCCCCTCTTGTCCTGTGGCTCTAGGGCAGCAATTTTCAACCTTTTTCACCTCTCGATACACTGACAAGGCACTAAAATGGCCAAGACTCACCTTCAGTTTTTTAACAATTGACAAGGCACACCAGCCTGCTTGTGGGGGGGGGACACATTCCTCAATGGCTCTATTAATAAATGACCCTTCCTCGAATTCCCCACAGCACACCTGCGGCCACAGCACACTGGTTGAAAATAGCTGCTCTTGGGCAGTGGTGTCATTCTATAATGAACTAACGGAACGGTGGGCGGGACTTACCGTGTGATTGGCTGCACGGTTCTGATGCGTCGCCACCGTTCCGAGCCCCGCGCGGGCACCCCTGGCTTCGGAGGGGGTGCCTGCTTGCCTGGGTTGGGTGCTGCGGAGAGCCGCGGAGGGGCGCGCCACCCGGAAGAAGCCCTCCGCGGCGGAACAGCAGGCGGCGACGCGTCGCGGGGCCCCTGTCAATCAAGGGGTAAGTCCCGCCTGCGTTCCGGTAGTTCATTATAGAATGACACCACTGCTCTTGGGCAAGAAGGTGGAAGTGAGGTGCTATCCTTTGTCATCACTGGTGTGCTGGTTCTTTTTTGTGTTGATTTTTCTGGTCTATGTGACATCCATTTTACTCACAATCCTAACCTGGAGTTAGGCTGGCACAGTTAGGCCAGCAAAGTTTGGCCGGCACATGGGCCATCATAAAGCATGTTTGGACCAGTCAGGGAAGATGGCGTACATCTGTGTGCTGGCCTCTCTGAGACTGGTCCAAACATACTTTGGTGTGGTCCAAACACAGAGTTTCCTTCAAGCTGACTTTGAAAGCCGCAGGTGGGGAGGGGAGAATGGGAAATTTTTGTGGAAAAACAACAGCTCATTAGGAAGATAATCCCAGCCTAATGCTAACACCCGACACCTCCTTTGTGCATGAATGTAGAACAAGTTGCCTTTATAGTGAGCTGTGATGCCTCTCAGGTTGTTTCAGGGAAGAAGCTGGGACCCACAGCAAGGGAAGGTCTGGCCTCAGCGGGTTTTGAATGCAGGTATGATCTCCTCAGTGGGTTCTTTGAACTTCCTATTCAGTTGAACTACAGCTACAAAACAGGAAGTTCTAAGTGTGGATACTAATCCATGCAACCTCTAGAGACCCACTGCAAACTTTGACACCCACTGGAATGTGGCAAAGGTTGCTCCTATCACTGTATTTGCACAGCCCCTCTGGTCTCTCTTTTAAGCCATATGTTGAATGTATAGTTCTTCCTTCAGAATCCCTCCTAGCATCTCTCAAGGTCCGCGAGCAACTTGTAATGCTACTGACCATCCCAGGGACTTCCCCATCCACCATAACTCTTAACCTCTCCCAACTCACTGCCTGACCACCATGGTGGCACTTGTGCAACACTGTGGACAGCTAGGAGAACTTACGTCCACATTTTCTCCCCCTGCCTGCCCCTCATGCTCAGATTCTGGAAACATGAAACAAACTGGTGAGCACAAGTTTGTGCCAGTGAAATCTGTTCTTCAGAGCCCCACAAAAAACCTGTGACACATCCTTAGCCAGAACCTCTGGCCCTCTGAGCCAGCAATAGTGTAGATGCAGAGCACAACATGCTAACTACTGCAGGTGGTGCAATGCGCTGTGGAAACAGCCCTCCCACTCTCCGTTGGAGCCATTCTGCAAGACTTACTGTGCTGCCACCTTCTGTAGCTCAGCTACACTGTTGGCGAGAACTGGCAGATCTTCAAAATCCTTCCCAGCTCAGAAGCTGAGATCCTTTCATTCAGAGGCGTTTCTACAGGGATGGCAAAGCTCTAAGTTTTGCAAGGAGCCGTACCCTGTCATGTAAATCCCTCCTCTCTCTTGCTGCTGTAGCCAGTAAGCAATGCCAAGACGTTGCTGTTCCCTGTGAGGATTGGCTAAAACGGTGCAGGAGAGGAGTGGTTTCCACTGTAAGGTAAACCTTCTTGCAAAACTTAGAGCTTTGCCATCCCTGTAGAAATGCCACTGCTTTCATTGGAGAGTCAGGATTCTGCAGGGTAAGCACATGCCCTCCCACTGAGCTACGATCTAGCAGTCACAACCCACTTGCTCCTTTCTCCCATCCGCTGCTGAATCCGTGCATCATGGGATCAGTCCCAAACCACTCACATGTTGGACAAACTTCTCAAATCTGTGATGGATAGAATGTTACCCCATATACCTCAGGCTTTTAACCGAACTGCAATGGTGCTCATTGCTTTGAAGTACGAGGGCTACAATCCTATACACACCTACCTGATAGTAAGCCCCATTGAATCCAGTGGGACTTAAATTATGAGTAAGCAGGTGTAGGATTTCGAGTAAGATACTGCAAGTGCTGAAGAGGTAATGCCTTTACTCAAATCCTCTGTTGGTGATAATTCCCCCTGCCCCAAGAAGATTTATGTAGACATGTCATGACATCATGGCAATTCAGCCCAATCAGCTTTACCTCCCCAATGTTATAACTGCCCTACAGACAAAGTGGATCTGTTTAGCTTAACGCACGCCTGTTCCCATAAAATGTCAATAAAGGACAATAAAATGTCCTTGCAGAAAGCAGTGCCTATTCCAGGATATAAAGTGAATTTGGTTTGAGAAAAATAATCACGTTTGTTAAAGCAGTTATTCACATTCCTATTTATTTTAACAGTGGGTTGGGGCTACACTAGAGAGAGCCTGGATAAAAATCCTTTATAAAGCAAAATGTGCTATGGAAATTAAACATATTGCCTTAGTTCTATTATGTGGTCATTATGTGGGTTCTAGCTCACCGTATCTCCATCATCAATTTTTATCAGAATTCAGATCAAATGCTATCAATCTGTGTATGAAAGGCTCATCTGTAACTCTAACCCTCCGTCTCTATGTTCCATTTCTGGCAATTTCCCCCTGAGAATTTTTCTTAAACATTTGATGACATCACAGCAACTCAGCCAATGGCTAGCGTGACCTCCCAACTAACAGGCAGTTTTTAACCTATTACAAATTTTAAAACATCTTCCTAGGGGAGCGCATGACATGATGTGCCTTCCTCTCAGCCACCAAAAGAGACACATGAGTCTGTTACAGTTTGCCTTTCTCACTCAGAGAACATCATCGATTTTTCCCCCCAGAAAAAGTTGCCTTTACTTGTGCTCAGCAATATAATTGTGTGTTCTCCTTTCCTTACATTCCTATATGAGGACCATATGCAAACAACTAAAGGTCTTTTGCTTTCCAACATCTCCAGCCCCAGAAGTTGACAGGGTGAGAGATGGCTGATAGGAAAGTGTGGTGGGGGTGTGGTGGCGAGGGGGGGGGCATGACCGCAGAATTAAGCTATGATCACTTTTATGGTCACGCTTTCAGTGGTGGAAAAATTTCCCCAGGAGGAGAGCTAGATATTTGACTGCAATTTAATTCTTTTTTAAATAAAATAAAATAAAATGTACACTATTTTATTAATAACAAAAATTAATGCAATAAAAGTATAAAGAAATAAAAAATGTGAACATGAAACATTGATGGCTCGTGGTGGTGTTGTCCAATGGCAACTTCAATGCTGGGCCCATCATGAAAGCTTGCCCCTTCCACTGACGTAAAATCTGTTTGACAACTTGAGCTTACTGTCAGACTTTTCTAGAAATCTCTGGGAACCGTTGTTGTGGGAGGGTGCTATCCAGCGTTCTTGGGGCTGATGTAGGCCCACAGCCCAGCCACGCTGCAACCGCCACGCTCTTTTACCCTAACAGTGCAAGCCGGAACCATTGAAGAACTGCAAAACATCACCCTTGCAATGTAGCACAGTAACCAGAGTAGAACAATAGCAGTCCTGGCAACAGTAGAAGCTTTAACTCTTGGTGAGAAAACATTTTCTGGCTCAAGTCAAATTGTTACCCCATTGTGGTTATTTTGGCCTGTAGGTGATATTGGTGATTGCTATGCTCATAATCTATATATATATAAAATGGACGTGGGTATGTGGGTATGTATGTTATGTATACACGTCTCCGTGCCTTGACCCACGGCCACGAAACTTGGCACACACGTACCTTGCAGCCTGGAAGGAATCACTGCGGGGGTCAGACGTCCCTACAGCCCCCCGTTTTTCAGGGAGGGGGCCAAATTGTCAGGAACCAAGTAAAGGGGATTGCATTGGACTACAGGTCTGCTGCCACCCTGTGGTCACAGGCGATTCTGCAGGTTACGTGGGAGGGCTGCAGTACCTCAGCTACTACACAGGGACAGAAATGAAAGTGAAACTAAACTGCTGTGCACTGCCTGAGTTGGAAAGAGCAGGATCCAGAGAGTTCCAGCACCCAGTCGGATCTGAGAGGGACCTATTTGCAGGGAGCTAACTGGCCACCTCTGCCTGTTTCTCATACGTCGGGGCTATCCTCCCACAGGACCTGCAGATACTGATCAGTGAGTGTGCCAATTGCATTATACTCCTTTGCGTGATTCTCTCCCTGTATTCATTCCTTCTCCTAATACAAGCTGGGGGTACTTTGTCCCCCGGGCAACGCCGGGTAACAAACAGCTAGTAGTCAGATAAAAGCATCACCAGACGCACATAATGCAAGACCTGGAAAGGAAGAAGGGTAAGACCAGGGTGTGATGGGAACAGATGTGTACAGGTCTGACTCCATTTTGAATTTCATCCTGAAAGCTGCTCCCCTGCAAAGGTCACAAGAAATGAGCCTCGGGAGGTAGCACAAGGTAATGCAGACAATGCATTTGGTGCCAAAAGACATTCCAAAGTCTCCCTTACCTCAGGGTCTCATTATGCAAATCTGATATCTGGCAAAAGGGGCATTGTAAAGACCAATGTAAAGCCTAAATCTATTCTAATCTGCCCGGGAGCTAAACTAACCTGAAAAAGTCCTTTTTGGACTAAGCCACTGGTTTCCCACCAGAGTTAAAACAGCAATCTTATCATTCAGATGCAAACCACTCCCCAGTATCCAGGTGATTAGATCAAGGCGGGGGGGGGGGGAATTCTAACTCTAAAAGTTTGCATCTTCCTGTAAGGACTTACCACATTGATAACTGTGTCAAGCAATCAGTTGTGTCAAGCACTTGTAAAAGGTCTCCTGTCTGCTTTTGTGATGTGCCAACCCTGTTGTAATCTTATCTTATGCTTTCTCATCCTCCTCCCTGACCCTTAGTTGGGGTCACACAGGAGAGGGGAGGGGGAGCATCAGAGGGGATGGGGAGCCGCAGCAAGGGAGACTACCAATCAGATGTCTCACATCACCAAAGTTGGCCAATAGCAAGTTGACAATGTTCCAATCCCACATTTGCATGTTCAAATGTATAACTGACCAAACCCAGATGTAAAAAGTTTACACAGGTTCTGTGGTCTCCTTGGAAAACGTATTGCACTTGTGTCCGTTTCACTGATGCCCTACACATGAGTAAAATGTATTTCTCTTCCTGCAACATGGAAGTCCAGCTGGCATTCTTCCATCCACGTGTCTGAATTTCCTTTGATGAGCGCTCATAGAATAGAAGGGAAGTATCTGGGCTTGTAGGAGTCTTGCAAAACTTCTTTGACAGGTCAGCGCTCCTTTAACCAAAGCCGGGTGTTGATCCTAGAGAGCCCAATTCTGTTCAGGTGGTCTCTCAGACAACAGGGCAACAGGAGAAATAATGATTGTTAAACTGCTTTGAGGTGGGTAGTGTAGATGCATCTTAAGAGGGTTCACATACAGGTGTGAGGGGAAAAGTCCTTTCTTTTCTCTGTTCTGAATCACATCACATCCCGTAAATGTAATTGGGTGACCCCCAAGTTCCAGTATTAAGTCAGACGAGGGAAATCTCCCCATTGTCTTTTTCCACACCACGAATGATGTTATGAACATTCATCACATTTAGGCATCTTTTTTCCCCTGAAACTGAAAAGCCCCAAGTGCTACAGAGCCCAATCCTATGTGTCTTCTCAGACGTAAGCCCTGTTATGGTCAACGGGGCTTACTCCCAGGTAGGTGTGGATGGAACTGTGGGCTTTAAGAACGTTGCCTCTAAGGTGGTGGCAAACTGGCCTAGCAGTGCAGGCAGCAAATAAGTGAAGCATGATGCTGATGCAGACGCATCAGAAGAAGCCACAGCAACACAAATAGGTGATAGCTTTCCAATTAATTTTCGTCCTTCATATGCACAAAGATAAGAATCTTAAAAGCTTGTCAGGAGAGACATTGGCTGCTCTCCTGTCCCAAATTCTGCATTCACCAGGATAACATTTTAACCCAGCCTCAAAGTGAAACAATAAGTTATGTCACATTTACGGAATTAAGAAGTGTGCGTGGGAAACAAGCCCTGATTGGCTTAAATGGTTAGAGATTATTACTATTAGTTGGGGATGGAGGAAGAAACTTGTGTTCAGCAGGAGAGATAATGCACAAATGTTTTGAAAAAGCCGCCTGGTTGTTTTCAGAGCAAGCAGGTTTAGGGGTGGTGGTGTCACTGAAAGCAGCACTAGGCCCATGTTCACAAATGAAAATGCTTGACTAAATTCAACGGAGCTCCTTCTTAGTAAGGTTCACACGTGACGGGGGACCACGGATGTAACGTCTGAAAACAATGTGTGCTTGATGCGGGGTTACGGACTGCAGGCATGACGCTGCAATTTGGTGACAGGTGAAGGGTGCGTGTCAAGTGGCAAAATACATAACAGGCGACAGGCAGAGGCGAGATTACAGGAATTACTCCCTTTTTAATGATGTTTCCGTGTTTGCATTTTCCCTGTCTCCAAAGCCCGCCCCTGTGCTGTCAATCTTTTTGCCACTGCCCAATCAGGAGTCCAGAACATCCACCTCCATTCCCCAGGCGACAAGTTTTCGACTCCGAGGGCGGGGCTTGCGGAGGTCACGCGCTTGTGCCATCTGTCGATCACGCTGTCTTCAGCCAATCAGAGAGGGACTCTTAAGAAAACTAGCCCGCCTTCCGAACGAGTCATGCACTTCTTCGCCCAATCGGAGACCCCCCTTGCTTATCACTCCGCGATGTTTTTCCACGATGTTTTTCTTTCTCCACCCAGGAGAAGGAGGACCGATAGCTTCCAATCGCGAACGCTCCAACATGTTTAAAGCGCCACGCTAGCCCACGTGGGTTGAGGGCGAGCAGCCAATCACTTAGCAGCCTGCTTGCCCCTCCCCCTCTCTTCCCAGCTCCGGTCGGAGGTGGCCGAGTCCCTCAGATGTAAACAAGGCCTCGCGCAGCGACCGTTAGAGGGTGAGGAGAATGTCGCGCTCACGGGGCGGGTGGGGGGGAGAGCTTTCGCAGAGGCTTCTGATTGGACGAGGTCGACGTGGTGAGGGGGGGAAGCGAAGGGGGAGCAGTTCGGCAGGAGCGAGAATGTTCTGATTGGTGGGCAGCTCGGACGGAGCGCTGAGGGGGGTAGCCAGAGTGTCCCTCCAGTATGGCGCCCTCTGATTGGACGGCGCTCTGAGCACGGCGCACGGCGGTTGGCTGGTGTACAAAGACCCCTAAGTTAGCTCCATATTGACCCTGCCCTGCGGGGGTGGTGCGCTGACGGAGCCTCCGTCCTACTCTGTGGGGAAGGGGTGGTGGTGGTACAACAGCAGTTCCCAGACAGGCTTGGCCATGGGCACCTGGGCTCCCCCTGCAACGAAGGCAGTGACTGGCTGAGGGGGGGATGCGTGAGGGCTGGCTGCAGGGGAGGGCTGTGAAAGCAGTGGGCACGTAAGGCACCAATAGGAGTGTCTGTGGGCCTCTGGAAGGTGCCGTGTGGGTGCAGGGCCTGTGCCTGGTGGGTGCCGCAGCACTCTGGAAGGAAGTAGCGGTGCCCCCTGAGCCCGGAGAGGCGATTGGTAAGCCACAGAGGGGGGGCATCACTCCCTCCCTCCCTCCAAGTTCTCTGATTAGTAGCTGAGGATTTTCCGTTTCAGGCAAGACCTGCTTCTTACTGATGCTTACTGAACGGCCAGGCAAGAGTGGTGGGAGCGCAGACACCTGGCCCAAACCCTGGAGAATGCTGTAAGAAATGGGCTCGCGTAGTAGTAGCAACGCTGGCTCGGGAGGCCGGGATAACCAGGGTGGTTGGTCTCGGAGTGACTCGGGCGGTTGGTCTCGGAGTGACTCGTGGATCCCGCGCAGCGAGGAAGAGGAGGACGAGGATGTGGATCTGGCCCAGGTACTGGCATATCTACTGCTCAGGTAACTTGCCCCCCCTACCCCCTTTTTCAGTCGGTTGTGGATATGGGGGGTGCCTCCCTGGTGATGGACACTATAGCCGATCCAAATCAATGTAGGTGATTCTCTTAAAGGCAGCCAGGGAACAAGATATGGGGATATGGGGCCTCGTCTCACTGGATGACAGGATCCGGGAAGGAGTTTTCTGTTCAAAATCATAAGAAAGGAAGGAAATTGGTTAATTGGGACAATGGGGACTCAGTACTTTGGCTAACTGAAATCTTGCGGTGCCACTTGGTGTGAAGTCTTGGGAGAGCTTCCCGGAAAATCCGGACTTGGCTGACTTCCACCGGAATTGCTCTCGCATGGTGCTTGGATACTAAAGACAGGATGTGCGTGTATAGGATAAGATGGATTGTATTGCCTGGTATATTTAATAGTGTGGGAAGCATAGCTGAAGGTCAAGGGTCACTTGTCATTAAGAACTAATAAATTGTAGAACTGGATATATGTTCTGGGTTAGGAGTCATGGATTAAGTTAATAATCAACGGAGATGTGTTCTCAGTTGACATCTGATAAAGCATATTGCCAGATCACACAGCATGAAACGTGCTGTTGCTGTTTCTCGAAAAGTCGAGGGCACTTTGCTTTTTCTTGGGTCAAGGCTGTACTTCTATATGTGCCTTGAGCATTAAAAATTAGCACCACTGATGCACGTATTGCACAAAATGGGAGCTGGTTTTAGACTTGTTTAATACATCCCATGTATATGAACTCAGCCAGAGAAAGAAGAACAAGAAATGTGCAAAGGGAAGGGTGTTTGAATCTTCCTTCAAGAGGTTCTAGAAGGTGTCACCCCTAAACCCCAAGATGTCTCTATGTACTGTTAAAGTTGCAGTGAAGCAAAAACTCCCCTGAAGCTGCTTCTCTCATTCTTGGGTGTGCTGCAAAGCACTATGGGAAGCTACTTATTTATATATAGCCTGCCCTACTTGAATGTTCAGACTGGGCTAGGGCAATTCCACATAAGTAAAATGTGTCCTTGATATTGTTTTATAGTCTTCAGCCTCCGTGCTGGTAGAACTGTGTAGCCCTGTCTGGCTTTGGACCCTGTGCGTAAAAGTCTAGCTTGCTGTGGTAGGTGGGACCACTGTGCATCTGTACTCTTGGTGAAATGGCTTTGGCCCTCCTCTTTAAGTCTTGAACAGCTTCTTTCACCTGTCCCCTGTGGTCAGTCTCTTGCTTCAGTTATAGCCCTGCGGTAAAGACCATACAGGTCTCTCTTCTTTGTGAATTCTCTGCCTTGGTGCTCAGGTTCAAGAAACTATTATAAATCTTTCTTGTTTTCCCCTTTTCTCCCCCTCCTTAGTTTTTGCTTCCCCAGATGTTTTTTTAAGCATCTGGCTAGGTGTGTGGGGTGTATGTGTTTTGTTTCACCTGCTCTTTTTGCTGGTGTACAACTGTCCTTAGCTTTTTCAGTGCTAAGAATGTTTGATTGGTAAAGCTCAGTAGAAATCTTACCTTAGCCATGTTGCATTAACATGCAAAGCTCGTATTGGCCAGCTAGAGAGAACATGGAAAAAAAAACAGACTGCTGCCTTTCTCTCTGCTCCCCATGGAATGGGGAATGTCCCTGGAGCAAAATGGCTCCTAACACTGTTTTGCTTCCTGCTTTCTCCAGAGGACCGTTTCACCTGATGCAGGACGGGGGAGCAGCCAATGTTCAGGTGGTCCAGACGCTCTCTGACTCGGATGACGACAATGACAGCGCTTGGGAGGGGCGGCTAGGAGACCAGTACAAGCCTCCAGGTACTGCCCAAGGCTTGAGGGGAAAGGAGGGCAAGTACAGTATGGGCCCAGTATGGGTGATATGACTTGAGTTGTTGGAGGGAGCTTTCTCTGAAAAATTGGACTAAAGGATTCTGGGAGTCAGGGTTATTTGTCACTACGTTTGAAGGGCTCTATAGCGTAGCATGGTCCTCACTGGGCTTCCAACAGTTCCTTGCAAGTGCAGTTGATATTGGACCCAGAATTCAGTGCCTTAAAAACCTTGGCTTTAATAAATAAATAAATAATAACAATCAAGTAGCTGGTCTTCATGGCTCCAGAGAGAACCTTGACAATGCACAGGTCTTGTCCGAATAAAATCTTGGACATGTTGTGGGATTTCTTGTGGTTTCTTCTGTGCCCCTCCTTACACAAACACAGTTAGTTATGCAGTAGTACTGCAGTGGCATAGTTTATAGAGACCATAGAATTCAGTATTTCTGGGTATAGAATTTAAACTTCTTAGGTTCCAAGAATGTGAGTATGCAGATACCTGGGGAGATCTACGTCTTAATTCCTTAAAATAAAAGTGGTTTGTGCCTTGAAGTTGCACCCTCCGACCTAGGTCTCAGGGGCTGGGAGGGAAAAAAACAGTTTTATAAATGAATTCATGATATTTAATGAATGAATAAGTTTTACTTGGATCGTGATTTACTGAATCAACACGATATGATTAAAAATAAAAGAGAAATGTGACATTTACAAAGAAACAATGCAGTCCTTAAACTGAGAAATGATATATAATGAGTAAAAATGTAAAATATTTTAAGTTGCTGTGGGTGGGATACAATTTTGTAGCTTGCCATCAGGGGCTAGTTTGGAGGCCCCTACTTTACAGTCATTGTAATCTTCAACTGTTCTGACCGCTTCCTGTTTGAGGAAGGGGGGATCATGTTAGCTCAGCCTGTTGCCATCAGTCTCCCTCTCTCCCCCATGCTGGGCAATGTGCCTCGGGCCCAGAGACTGCTCTTGAGAGAAGCCAGTGGTTAAAGATGTTCCTGGAGCCCCAAAGACTGACCCTGGTCTAAGAGGGAGGGGCTCTCTGTGTTGAAAG
The DNA here is from genome assembly GCA_029204185.1 of Lerista edwardsae. Taxonomy (NCBI): domain Eukaryota; kingdom Metazoa; phylum Chordata; class Lepidosauria; order Squamata; family Scincidae; genus Lerista; species Lerista edwardsae. The sequence goes on along the minus strand of JAJKFI010000165.1, from coordinate 625,098 downwards.
TAGGATATCTGGGCATCCAGATGCTTTGGTTCCTCTTATCTTGATGCTTGTCAGATCATAGAGTACAATGGCTAGATCAAGTCCAGCAGAACACCAGGGACTCCTATCCTCATCCGACCTGTCTCTCTCTTTTCTGATACAGTGGATTTGACACCTGACACCCGTGATCTGGAGCACAATGAGATCAGAACCCGCATCCAGATGGCAACGGGCAGGCTGGGTTCTGGGCAAGCTGACCGGAGTATTCCCAGGCTGCTTTGCCAGGTGCCCTTTCTTGGGGGTGCTGAAAGACTTCTTGGGGTTTAAAAAGGCAGGATGGGGGCTGTCTTGAAGAAGTGCTGCTCCTGCATGTATTCCAGGTGGCGTGTGTGGGGGAGTTGTAGTCTGCGCAAACACAGCGGCCCCCTCTTCTTCCCACAACTTCACCTTTTCTAGGGCTGAGCCCTCGGCAGCAGGTGGCCTGGTGTCTGTGCGCCTGTGGACAGCAGCCTGGGCCCAGGACATTTGCTGGTGGCTGCCTTGTGTGTGCCTCCGGAACCCCAGGCCACCTATGTGGGAGCTTCATAGCTGATGGCCTCAGTCCCCAGGGAGCAGCACTTGACTAACCCCCTGCCTAGCAATGTCATAATATTCTAGCCAACGTATTTCTGAGAGCCACACATTGCTTGTCAAAGACCCTGGCCTGTCTTGTCTCTGTCATTTCTTCTCTAGCAGTGCCAAGAGACCGTGATGGGACTGAGATCAAGGTCCTGTGAGTTGCTTAATGTTCTTCTCCTGTCTCCTCTCCACAGAGGGAGCGTGGCCTTTGTCACAATAGCAGCTTTTCCCCTGGCGAGTGCTCCAGGATGGTGTCGCAGTAAGTGCCTGGGGGTAAAAACGACGGACACGAGGGCCAGGGATTCGGGGAAGAGCCTCTGCCAGAGTAACTGGATCGTCCTCTTTGCTCCTCTTTCAGCTTTCTTCCCAACCACTTGGCCTTCACCGACTCCTACTCCCACAAGGCCTTCTGTGGGGTCTATTCCTCTGATGGATTGCTTTTTATGTCTGCTTGTCAAGGTACTTTGGAATCTTCTTAACAGCTTCTGTTTGAAATCCACTTCTGTCCTTAGCATTGTGGGGGCATCTCGGAATTATCTTCTGGGCCCGGTTGTTGTAGGGCAGCTGCTTAGTTTTATGGCTCATGAGAGCCCACCAGAGCCCTTCAGAGCAGAACTGCTGGCCCTTGGGAAATTGCAGCTCTATCTCGCCACCTATTGTGTCAGCTTTGAAAGAATTGTGCAGAATTAAGCTGCAGTCAGTTGTGTATCTTGCATATATTTTTACAAAATTGTTAATAATCTTGCTTAACTCTTAGCTCAGCTTCCCTTTGCCCAGACTGAAGATTTCTTTAGGTAGAAGTTGGCTAATTAGCCAGCAGCCTTTAGTTGATTGATGGAATTATCCTAGGCTGGCCCACACTTTCGGCATTAGCCAAAGTTGTTAATCTATTTTTCTACATCCATTGTACTTAAATGAACAACAACAACAAAATGCTCAATGTGAAAATTGCCAGATTTCCCATACTTCCTGACCTGCAAGAAATACCCTGCAGCAATTTTCAATGTTTTCCTTCTCATGGCACCCTGACACCTATGGTATTTTCTATGGTTTTTCGCTTCTTGTGGTGTCATGTCCAGGAGAGTCTTACAGGTCTGTGGCGCTGTTTCTAGGGCAACTGTCTGTAGTAACAAATTATCTCTTCCTCTTCTGCCACTGTGGAGTCACAGTGCCTGTGAAGAACCTGAAAGGGTTTGTCAGTGATTTTTCAATTCCTCTGCTCCAAACTCCCATGCTTCAATTCCTCTGCTCCAAACTCCAAACAGTCGACGGCCATTTTCCAACTCTTGGTGATCGTAAGATCCCGGTTCTTTTATACGCCGACGACGCAGTACTTATGTCGCAGACACGGCTGGGCCTTAAAAGACTAATAAACAAATGTCTGGACTACTTGTCCACTAATAAACTCCAACTAAATTATCAGAAATCAAAAATCTTAGTCTTCTCTAAGTCCCGTAAAACATACAACTGGATCTTTAACGGACATTTAATTGAACAGGTGAGGTCCTTTAAATACTTGGGCATATTATTTTCAGCCAATTGTTCTTGGGCTAGCCACCGACGTATGGCACAAACGACTGCCAAAATCTCCTCATTGGCAATCACCTGGTTCTTCTTCAATAAAGGGGGCCGTATAATTCCGGCAGCCCTCAAAATATTCAATTCCAAGTCCATTTCTCAAGCCCTTTATGGAATTCCTATTTGGATCAATGCTTATCACAAATCATTAGAAATTTTTCAATCTGTTTTTTTGAGAAGAATCATGGCTTTGCCAAACTGTGTCCCCTATGAGGCTTTATGCCTCGAGACGGGACAACTTCCAGTCAAAGACGTAGCTTGGTATAGGACCTGCAAATACTGGCTAGGAGTGTATTTCGATTCCTCTGAAACAAATTTACTATATCATCTTAAAAAAGATCATTGCCCCCCTGCTGCTGGCTGGCTCAGGAAGATCGAACAGATTGGTTTAGATCCGGACATGCTAGGGACTCTCTCGTTCCAGGCCGCCTTAAGAACAGTTAGACAAAGGCTGGCAGACATTAACTCCCAAGACCTATTAAGAGCTGCCAATAGATCTTGTTCACCTTTGTTTTGGAATCTACCTGTGGTGGCAGGTAGGCCACCTGCCTATATTTCCTTACTGTGCAACTCTGAAGTAAGAAGGGCGATATCTTTGGCCCGCTGCAACTCAATTCCATCGGCGGTGTTAACGGGTCGATTTAACAACATTCCTTTAAAGGACAGATTATGTCCCTGCCCGATGAATGTCGTAGAGACGTTACCCCACATTTTCTTTCACTGCCCACTCCATTCGGCCTCGAGGGATAAATTTTTTGCCTCTTTCCCTCAACAAAAGTCCTGGCTTTCTGATGAAGTTTGTCTTAGTTCTATTTTACAGTGGACCGACGAGGATGCTTTGAGTGCTCTTGGCAAATTTTTGCTGGATATAATTAAGACCAACACAGTTCGAGAATCTAATCTAAAGCCCTAGGCCCTAGGATACGATTTAATAAGCTGTTTATTTATTGTGCTTCTGTGTATGTCTGTATGTGTTTGTTATGCCAATAAAGGTTTATTATTATAACTCCCATGGCACAACTGTGGACCTTTCGTGGCACAGTGGTTGAAAATCACTGTGAGTTACAAAATATGAAGAAAGAAAAGGTGATGTTGGCGATGTGCTTGCCTGCTAGGTCCTGTGGATTAAACTCCCTCTCCCACTGTCCTTCTACAGATCAGACAGTCCGCCTGTATGACTGTGCCTATGGAGCCTTCCGGAAGTTCCGAAGCATCAAAGCCCGGGATGTTGGCTGGAGTGTGCTGGATGTTGCCTTCACACCAGATGGCACCAATTTTCTGTACTCCAGCTGGTCAGACTATAGTGAGTGTGGCCAGCGTCTGAAAAGGGGGAGGCATTCCATTTTAGTTCCTGAACATGTTACAGGAGCATGTTAACACCCTTTCACTTTTTTTCCCCCACCGCTGCTCCCATTTAGTTCACATCTGCAACATCTACGGTGAGAGCGATACCCACACAGCACTGGATCTGAGGTAATGAGGACCCCCCCCCCCCAAAGCTCTCCTAGCAGAACAGGAGCGGTCCTATACCTGGTCATGCCTTTTTAATTTTTCATCACAGGCCTGATGAGCGTCGCTTTGCTGTCTTCTCCCTCACGGTTTCCTCAGATGGAAGGGAAGTACTGGGAGGGTAAGTTAGCCTTCAGCCTAATCGCTTCCTGAAGCAATTCTCTTTATCCAGAATGTACCATTAATAAACCCTGTGCTTTGGCCAAGGAATTATCTAGATTTAAGGTGTGGGGAAAAAACTTGGTTCTTTCCTAACAATACCATGAAGACCTCCCATTTTTGTTTTTTTAAAACTCACTCTCTAGGCCCTTTGGCCCAGAGAATTCTGGGAATTGGCCTCATCCTAGAGTAAAGCAGGATGTCTATGTTGGCCAGTCTGCATTAGAACCAAATTGCCTCTTGGATCCTGAGCTTTTGCTTTGAGTGGAATCCTCCTCACAGAGAGGAGAGAGATCTTGGGGTGCTGGTGGACAATTCAATGAAGGTATCGACCCAGTGTGCGTCAGCAATTAAGAAGGCCAATTCCATGCTTGGGGTAATTAAAAAAGGGGTTGAGAATAAAACAGCCAATATTATCATGCCATTGTACAAATCGATGGTAAGGCCACACCTGGAATATTGTGTCCAGTTCTGGTCGCCGCATCTTAAAAAGGACATAGTGGAGTTGGAAAAGGTGCAGAAGAGAGCGACAAAAATGATTACGGGGCTGGGGCACCTCCCTTATGAAGAAAGACTGCAGCGTTTGGGGCTCTTCAGTCTAGAAAAAAGGCGCCTGAGGGGGGACATGATTGAGACATACAAAATTATGCATGGAAGGGATAGAGTCGATAGAGGGATGTTCTTTTCCCTCTCTCAAAACACCAGAACCAGGGGGCATCTGCTAAAACTGAGGGTTGGGAGAGTTAAAACAGATAAAAGGAAGTACTTTTTTACCCAGCGGGTAGTTAATCTGTGGAACTCCTTGCCACAGGAGGTGGTGATGGCATCTGGTCTTGATGCCTTCAAGAGGGGATTGGACAGATATCTGGAGGAAAGGTCCATCGTGGGCTATAGGCAATGATGGATTGTGCAACCTCCTTACAAAGGTGATGGGCTACTGGTACTGGGTGCAAGGGAGTGGCAACAGGATGCAAGCATCTTGTAGTCTCATGCCTTCCTGGGGCACCTGGTGGGCCGCTGTGAGATACAGGAAGCTGGACTAGATGGGCCTTTGGCCTGATCCAGCAGGGCTCTTCTTATGTTCTTATGTTCACAGTTTGTTGGGCCGCTTAACTACTAGTGCTTGTTTATTATTTGAAGAATGTATACCCCGCCTTTCCCATGCCAAAGCAAACTCCCAAGGCGGCCTATAGAGCTACATAACAAAAGTACAGTGTAACAACAATAAGTAAGAAAACACAAAAACCAAAAGTATTAAGACATTACACAAATACACAGAACATTCAAGAACAAGGCAATACCAACACGTCTTGTCAGGCCAATGGGAATGGGAAACAAAGCTATAGCACTATTCCAGGGGCACAGAGGGGAAACCACCATCTAACATCCAAAGCTCGGGCGAAATAGATATGTTTTGAACACTCTCCGACAAGCCAGGAGGGAATTCCTGTGGAAGGGAATTCCATATTTGTGGTGCCACTACAACGAAGGCTCACCCCTGAGCTGCCGCCCCTTTTACTTGGGACAGAGGGGGCAGTTGAAGGAGAGCCCTTTCAGATCATCTAAGATAGCGGGCTGGAATATGTGGGAGAAGGATGTCCTGTAGGTGGCTTGGACCCACGTCACGAAGGGCCTGTGTTTAAAACGTAGTTTGTCTCTGGCATTCCTCAAAAATGTATTGGCAGTGCTTTACTGATAATCCGTTGTGTGAAGATGCTACTTGGGGGTTGGCCCCAATGCCCCACCTCACCCCTGTGTGTGTTAGATCTGGTCTCCCACCCACCCTGCTTCTCTTTGGTTTTCCATCTCAGGGCCAATGATGGTTGTGTCTACGTGTTTGACATGGAGCAGAATAAGCGGACTCTCAAGGTATTTCTGTTGGGCCCCATTGTGTGGAGAGAGAGAAAGAGAGACGTTCTGCTATGTGTCTGAACGATTGTTGTCCCCAAAGCAGGCGTTCCCAAGTCAAAGACGCAGCAGGCTTACCCCACCAATAAGTTTCTGCTCCGAGGAGGAAGGCCAAGCCCATGCAGCAGATCAGGGAGCGATGCAGGGGCTGCGTCCCCATTGGAGTGGGTTCCTGGGGCTCCCCCGTGTGGTGTGTCTCTGGCATCCCATTGGTCCTCACAGAGCACGCGATGCCCCTTCACATGCTTGAGTGCCTCCTGTCTCCAGATACACAGCAGCCCTGCCTGCCTGCCTGCCCTTCCGATATGAAACCTATTTCCTGTCATTCTGCTAAGCCTTCCTTTCTGTAGATCGAGTCCCACGAAGACGATGTGAACGCTGTGGCCTTTGCCGACACCAGCTCCCACATCCTGTTCTCCGGGGGCGACGATGCCATCTGCAAAGTGTGGGACCGGCGTACAATGAGGGAGGACGACCCCCGGCCTGTAGGGATCCTGGCTGGCCACCGGGATGGCATCACCTTCATCGATAGCAAGGTAGGCACGCTTCTCTCTTGGCTGAGAGAGCTGTGAGGATAGCGGCACCAGATCTCATCATAGAATCCCTCCTGACACGTTGCTGATATGCTGTGTGGATATTTCTGGATGCAGCATCTCAATATGCTTGTGCTGCTTAACAAGCAGTACTGCACTCAGAATGAATAGCAGAGACTAGAGTGGTGAGATCTTCTATCGAATTGCAAATATCTGTTTAGGGGCTTTCAAGGAGTGTCGTGCAGAGCTTCTTCCACCGTTAGGTGCCTTCAGCTGAGTCTGCCAGTATGGCTGTCTGTGTACTGCAAGGGGGAAATAAAATGCCACTGTACCTCCAGGCCTGGGTCTGAATGTTTCTGAAACAGCTGGTTGCCTTCCCCATCCAGGGCGATGCCAGGTACCTCATCTCAAACTCAAAAGACCAGACGATTAAGCTTTGGGACATGCGGAAGTTCTCAGGCCGAGAAGGGCTGGAAGCATCACGCCAAGCTGTGACCCAGCAGAACTGGGATTATCGTTGGCAGCAGGTGCCCAAGAAAGGTGAGCAGTCCTGGAGGTCTACAGGGGACACGGGAGAGGGGGTCGAGAGAGATCTGGGAGGAGTGTGGTGATGAGGGGGGTGGAGGCAAGCACCAGCACCTCCCTCTTCTCCCAAATACCTCCCACCACCACCACAAAGCCAGCCAAAGAGAGACCAGCTTTGAATTTCTCTCCCAGCTGCATCGCAGACTTTTCAGACTGTAGCGTACAGCGCAAGGGCAATGAGCACTAGTAGGGCTCTGAGGTCAAATAATCGCAGGCAGGCAGCAAATTAAAGCTCCAGTAAAGAGTGTCTTTACTGGGGGTGGAGGGTTTGCCTAACGCAGAGACGAACAGGTGTGGCCCATGGCTTGACTAGGTGCTGTGGTTCTGTCCAGATCCTGACAAGAGCACCCAGAGCGATTTGTCTGCTGTGCCAACCACTCTTTCTGTGGTGGCACTGATTTCACGGGGAAGCCTCTTCCTATTATATTGGCTCTCCCCTGAGGCTTTTCTTAAGAGATGTAGATGGAGGGGGGAAAGGGCAAGGAAGTGATCCTAATCTTTCTCCTGCTCTTCATGCCCCCCCCCCCAGCACGGCGGAAATCGAAGCTCCCGGGCGACAGCTCCCTCATGACCTACCGGGGCCACGGAGTGCTGCACACGTTGATCCGCTGCCGGTTCTCTCCGCCTCATAGCACTGGACAGCAGTACATCTACACGGGCTGCTCCACTGGGAAGGTGGTGGGTGAGTGAACTGGGAGCAGAATGGGGACGCTCTGTGTAGAGGGGGCAGCCAGGATGTGGCACCCCCTGTGCTCCAGAGCACTCGCATTTCCTCGTCCTGCACAAGCAGGTGGTCTTGCCTGGCCAGGATTTGGTCTCCTGGAGACTCTCGGTTTTCTTTTTTGATTGGCTTCCCTCCGCTGCCCGGCCTTTCCGGCAATGCGGCCCAACTTGAAAGTGGTCATGGTCAAAGTCCCTCTCACCTGAGGCCTGGGCTCGGGGCACCGGGAGAAGGAAAGTGGGCAGAACGAGGGATGCCAATGAATGTTTCATGGGGTGAGGGAGAATTAATTATGCAGGAATTAAACGTGAGTTTTCTCCCCTCTTTAACCGAAAGGGATACGGGGACTTGGGGAATTTGGACTTAATGTTTATAGCAAATACATTTTGAAAAATAACGTGGAGGGAACAAAAGTGTCCTGGAAGTGCCTCCCAGTATTCCTGCATGACGCCACCTCTGAACCTCTGTTAAATCCTACATTTTCCGTAAAGCCTCTGGCAGGATGTCACTCAAATGTTCTCCGTCAAGCCTTAGTACGTGCACTTGAAATGAATGCATGTTCTTTCCCCACCTCGCTTGCTTTCCTGTGTTGAGTGTTGGAATGTGAGCTCCTCGGGACCGAGATCTGTTCTACCTCAGAAGGATAATTAAAATGGACAACTCCATATTATAATATTCAGGAAGCTGTAGGCAGGGCCAGTATTGCTGTCCAGGGGAGAACGTGTGGACTTGGAAGTACCAGCATCAGGTGCAGGAGAGAACGGGTAACAATGTCGACCTGAATCAGTTGCAGTATTAGGGCACATTCTTAAGGAACAAGCATAAAACTGCATCCATTTCTTATCCTTCTACTAAGGCTTCTTTTTCTTCCCTGTAGTATATGACCTCCTTACCGGCCTTATTGTGAAGAAACTGACCAATCACAAGGCCTGCGTGCGTGATGTCAGCTGGCACCCCTACGAGGAGAAGATTGTCAGTAGTTCGGCAAGTATCGGAGATGACCTCTGACACCTCTAGCCACATACTGAAAACATACGTTATTCACGTATTGAATATGGGGTGGGTGGGGGCTAGGGATCCACTCCCTTTCTAGGGCGGATCACGCAGCGGGGTTGTTCCTGTTCCTCATCACTCAGACAAGTGGCAGCAGAGGCAACTGAAAGAGAGAAAGCAGCTGCCCCTCAAGCTGTATGAATTAAGTTCCATCCTGTTATTTGAAATGTAATGATTTCAGAGAGCCCACAGAAACATCTGGCTCCAAAACAGAAGTCTGGGGCTAGTTCTCTGTGGCTAGCACTCAGGACCTGCTACTGGTGCCTGCAACAGTCATTGCCGGGGGGGGGGGATCTCCGAAGAACTACTTGCCTTGCTCGACTGTCCCCTCATGGGGAGCAGAGCCAGGAGCGATTCCACCCTTGGTGCCACCGGCAGCCCCTGGGTCGTTTGGGCCTGTCTCCTCCTCCAGGGCAAAGCAATTTCTCTTTGACTTCATTAGCATGAACTGCTTTGAGACATGCTGTGGTTGAAAAGGACTCTACAAAGGTTGACAACTATGCAACAAACCCATTTTTCCCCCCATGTTACCTTCTGCATTGCTCCTCTCCCAGCAGAAACAGTTTGGCATTGCTTAAGCTAAACCAGGCAAGTCGGCAGGAACGCAACTTAACCGCCCACCAAACGCTGCTGAAACAACAGTGTCTGTGGAGCGCTGAATGCCCAGCCTGTGGAGATGCTGCTCCAGACCTGTGGGCTGCCAACAGGACGACCCCGTTTCTTGAGCCGGCTCCAGCTGATCTTGAATTGTGTCGCCTGAGGGCAGATGCTCCGAACCTAGACAGGCTTAGGGATTTATAGGTCAAAGCCAGCAGCTTGACTTGGGCCCAGAAACAACTGGAATTGGCTGCTGTCAAGGCTGGGGTGCTTGGGGGGGGGTGCCCCCTCCCCTCCCCTCCCCTCCCGTGGCTTGGAGTCTTGCCATCTTTCCTGTCTCCCTGGATGGCTGCGACTGTTCCTTTGAATTGGCCGAGAATGCTGGATTGTAAAGCTCCATTTGTAGGAGAGACCCCAGCCTGGCTGGATAACCGTATGTTTTTCTTTCCTCTTTGCATGACAGTGGGACGGGAACCTCCGGCTTTGGGAGTACCACCAGATGGAGTACGACGAGGATGATCTCCGGGACCCCAGGCAGCTCCCCACCACTCGAGCGCCCGGCCCCGGACCTTCAGGGCCCTCCGCCCAGTAGCGCTGTCTTGCTGCTTGCCGCTGTCCTCCAATTCCGAACTTGCTGTGGGGACTCAGGGGGAGGGAAGCCAAACCGACCTTGTGCTGTTCACGGCCTTGGCAAATGGTGGGTGGGTGGGAGGGAGGGAGGGGGAGGAGCCCCTCCCTTGTAGATCTTCTGTTGCTGTGCCCGCCCCATCGGATGACGGCTGCAGGGAACATCCTCGGCGGGAGGGGCGAGTCCCGGGTCAGATACGGCGGATGAGGGGCTGGTTTCTTTATCCTGGCCTGCAGTGGGGCTGGATGTGGCCACCCCACCCTCTTCCTGGTCCTCACTCTGGGCCACAGGCTGGCACGTGGAATCACGGCTCGAGCCAAACGAATCCGCTGGGCTGTGGGTTGTTCAGCTGGCTCTGGGGGACGCTGACAGACGGACTCCACGGGCCGCGGGGCAGTTCTTGTCCCAGGTGCGGGTGTGCCTGGCTAAGGAACTTGGAGGGGAGGGGAGGGGAGGGAATGGGGGTGTGGACTCTCGAATGCCTTTGCGAGAGTCGCGTTAGGAGTCCACTGCGGTGGGTCGCCCCAGGGACCAGGCTGGGTGGTCTTTGAGGCGCTGCGTCCCAGCTGGGACCAGGGCAGTGCAGGTGGGCAGGGCAGGCATCCAGCACCTTTGCTCCAGTGGCGGCTGGTTTCTGGGATGAAGCGCAGCCTCAGGAGTGTGTGCGCGCGTGCGGGGAGGGGGGGGAGTGTTGTGACACTTTTCTCAAGGGTGGGTCTCGCACCGAGGAGAAACGGTCTCCTTGGAGCAGGAGCTGGATGAGAACCCCAGTCTCTGTTGAAGGTGGGGGGGGGACATGTGGGGCACAGCCCTGTGGGATGCTTTCGACCTGCTGGTTCTTCCTCTTCTGGGGCCACTTCTGCAACAGCAGGGTGGCGCTGTGTGTGCGCAGATGACAGCTTGATGCAATTAAGTAGACAATTGGGCTAGCGGGAGGGCTCCAGGAATCTGCCGAATCCCTTCTTTGTGTATCTCGGCTTGTTTCTGGGGTGCCCTTTCCCCACCTGTCCCCGTATTTTCTCCCCCCCCCCTCCCGGCCACCCTCTTTTCTCCTTGCACACGTCCTTTCTGTTTCAAACACCCCCTCTCTTTGGGAACCACACCTGGCCGGTCTCTTTCCGTGGGGTGCTTGCAGTGGCCCGGGAAAGGGCCGGAGTGATCTGCTCTCTCTGGCATGGTTGCTGCTCTTCTGTCGCCACCACTGTGAATGCTGTGGGTGGAGGAGGATCTGGGCAAGGTGCCCTCCTGGTACATGAGGACGGGTGGTGTGTGTGTGCGTGTGTGTGTGTTAAGTTTAGAGGTTCTTGTTGGGGCTGGGCTGGGGCACGGGAGCAACAGCCCAGAGTTAGTTTCTCCAGTGGCGGAGGGAGTTGGGGCTCGGCCCCCTCGGCGCTGAGGGCTTGGCCGTAGGATGCGTAGTGCAGGGGAGTGTCCCTCCCCGCGAGGGTCCCAGGGAAGGGGCCTGTGCAGACTGCTGTCCGTGTCAATAAAAGTCACTGAAATCTCTCCCGCCGTCTCCGTCGTTGGCTGTGCGCTCTTGCGGGGTGGAAGCCTGGCTCTGGAGCCGGCCGTGGGGCAGAGCTCCCCCTCCTCTCGCTGCAGCTCCCTCGCTCCCCTTCGCCAGATCAGCTGTTCATTCCAAAATCAGCCATGATCCCCCCCCCCAGCTGTTGCCGAGCGTCAGTTTGGGGTGACATTTCGCCATTGGAACTTTGTTCTGCTTCCTCCCCGCGGATGGAGGAGGGGAGGGGAGGGTCGGCTGGTGGCTCCGGGAAGTGCAGGTGGGGATGGCGGAGGGAACGCAGCCCAAGAGGCCCTCCTCCCTGCTGGCCACGGCGGCCGGCTGGGCCCAAGCCCTCTGCCGGGGCCTGGTGTATTTTTGGAGCAACCAGTACGCCTGGCTGCTCGGGGTGCCCTGCCTGCGGCGCGCTTACCACCTCTGGCTGGCCGCCGTGGTCATCTTTGGGCCCCTGCTCCAGTTCTACGTGAACCCGCGGGCCATCTTCGCCAACCACCACAACTTCTTTAACATGTGAGTGATTTTGTGCCTTGCGGTGTGGGGCGGAGGGTGGGGGTTGGAGACCGTGCTGGAGGGAGAGAGCGGTCACTCTTGCGCCAACTCCTCCTCTTGGCTCAGGACTGCGTTCTGGTGTTGCCCTGTGCCAGCCCTCCGGCCTCAAACCTTCTCAGCCGGGTAAGGAGCTGCCTCTGTGCCCTTCAGAGCTTCTTGGAGGAACGGCGACTCTACTACAGGAAGCCATTATCGATGGCTCCCCCCACCCTCCCGTCAGTGCCTCCACAGTTGGATTGGCGTGCTGCGGAGCGCGTAGTGACTTGGCACCGCACGTGGCTCACTGCTGGCAGGGCAGGGCCAAAGGTGTCCTAGTTTGCCTGGCGAATGGCTGACGGCTCTCGGATGCGGAAGGGGCAGAGGCGTACCCCAAGGGCGCTTCCTTTGTCCTGGGCCTTGCCTCCGCCGGGCAGGATGTCCCTGCTCTACTTGAGGCTGGGATCCTGCAAGCCTGCTGGCCCGGTTTCAGTGCTCTCTGCCTTGCTCCGCTTGCTTCAGGCCCCGGCCCTAACGGCAGCTACCAGTGCTCTGACCTGGAATGAAATAACGGGACGGCAGCCCCATCCTGAGCTGCCCGGCTGCCGTGGGCACAGCAGTAGCCAAACAGCTGCTCCCGGCAGCAGCCAGGCGTATTGGCGTCCTGGCGGCCCGACACGGAGGTCAGACTCTGGCAGCGGAGGTGGCCTCTTGGCCCACCCCTTCCCCCACCCAGTTCTATCCTCCCTGCCTACCTGGAGCCTGTGAAATGCCCGGGGGGGGGGGCTGGTGAACTTGCTGCCCGCTGGTCCTGCACTGCCACCTCCGGGGGATGAGCTTGGGCGCCAGGGCAGCTTCACTGCCCACGCGGCCCACGCCTTGCTCCAGCGTGCAGGGGGTGCTCCTTCCGTGGGCACTGGAGGGCTCCGGATCGAGCCCTGCTCCGGTGCAAAGAGCGCGGCGTGGAGTCCTCACCCCCTCTCCTGCCGCTTCCTTCCCTGCAGCAAGTTTGTCCGGTCCGCCTGGGGCTGGACCTGCATCTTCTTGGGCGGCTTCATCCTGCTGGTGGTGTACCTGCCCACGCGCCGGGTCCTGCTCACGCTGCGCCACCTGGCCCGCCTGGCAGTGGGGGCCGGCCTCTGGCTGGGGGCCACCGAGACCTTCCTGCTGATCGAGAACCTCACCGGCTACTGCTTTGACCCCGTCCCGGAGGGCACCCTGGTGAACAAGCTGCCGGACAAGTGGACGTGCCTCCGCAAGGGCCACCAGTGGCACGGCTACGACGTCTCCGGCCACACCTTCCTCCTGACCTTCTGCTGCCTCCTGATGGTGGAGGAGACCTCGGTCTTCCGCCGCTACCTGGGCCAGGGCCACCCGGCCGGGGTGCCCCTCCGCCTCATCTTCCTCCTCAACGTCCTCCTGCTGGGCCTGTGGAACTTCCTCCTGGCCTGCACCGTGGTCTATCTCTACGAGTACAGCCACAAGGTGGTGGGCGCTGCCCTGGCCACCCTCTGCTGGTACCTCACCTACCGGCGCTGGTACCGCTGCCAGTGGTCTCCGGGGCGGCCGGGGGCCGGCCTGTTCCTCAAAGGAGCCCCCGCGCAGGCCAAGAAGTGCAACTGACTCAAAAAGCGCCCGCCGCTGGGCAAGGAGGTGGACGCGGAGCGCAGCAGCAGCCCCTGCAAGAGCGAAATAAAGACTGAGGGGCCCCTTTGGCACTTGCCCGTGTCTGTGTGGTTTTTGGGGAGTGGGGGGATCCTGAAAGGGGGGGAGTGAGCCATTTGGGGGCTTAAGGCAGAGGGGGCTGGAGTGCTTTGAGCTCTCAGGTGCCTGAAAGGTCCCCCTGAAAAAGAAATCTGCACTTGGGGTTGCTTGTTGAAGGAGAAGCTAAGCGGTTATAGCTTCGGGGGTACCGTAGTTTTCTAGTGGAAGGGTTAGGGTTGTGAGCTTTCCTTCCAGCTGGCGTTGTGCCAACTCAACCACAGCCTCAGTGCTTTGATGACAGTAGGCCTGAATGACTGGGCAGGTTGTCTAGAGTAGGCTGGCACTAGTACTGCCGAGGCAGCTGAGGTGATGATGGAGGCGTGCAGAGTGCTTTTCCTCTGCTCCCAGCAGCTGCAGTTGGCCCTCCCCCTGCTACTATAACTAATGACCTTGGTACGGTGAAACTGCTGCAGCCAGGATCACACACGGCGGAGAGCAGGCTGACCTGTTTGGGAGGGATGAGAGGTGCCTCGAAGCTGCTTTGAAGACTGACAAATAGCAGTTTTGGGTTTTTTCTTTACGTGATGTCTAGATGGCTTCTGAGACTCGTCTGACCAGGCTGGTGGGTGGCACTGGTGTTGCTAATGAAAGGGTAGCCCAGTGCGGAGGGCAAAATGATGCCCCAGAAGTGATGTCACAACAGGAAGTGACATCACTGTAGCATTTTCATTCTCTTTTTTGGCCATAACTTTGGATGGAATGAAGATATGACACTCCAATTTGTTTCATTGCATTCTGCATGAAATTCTGCATCGAATGGTATATAACACGATGGTAGTATTCATACATACCAAATTCTCTACAATTTTGCCCCTTTTAGGGCTGTGTCCATGTGCAACAGGGGTCTCACTGCCCTGTCCAAATAGTCACTAACCACCACCAGGGCATTGCTGTGGCCTGTCGCTCTCAAAGATGGTTTCTTTCTGGCTGCGCAAAGAATGGTGTTGCATCTTAGCAGGAAAGTATTTGCCACGTAGGTAGGAGTGATGGTATCCAGAGAGCTCACAAGCTGACCTGGACCCCTTGCCTGTGCCGGGTGGGGCTGGAGGACGATAAGAACCATGCACACTGGCCTATGCGCCTTGGAGGAAGGGCAGTACAAACATGCAAGAACATCTGATTTACCCATTCAGGTGTCCCAGTCCTGCCTAAAAATAGCTAAAAATAGCTTTCACTCGTGTCAGGCTTCATGATGACTTTTTCTGCTCCGTCTAATATTTTGGGGGCGTGAGCAGCTGGGGTCCTGGGAAAGGGTCGACAGTGGGGTCCCCAGTCTCAAACTTTATTTCTATATTGGAGTTGTGGCACAAAAAAACGTTGAGGATCACTGCCCTATAGGGTTTGTGGTGGGTTTCACGGGAGTGGAGGAGACGCCTGCTTGCTGCCCTGGGTGGGGGTTGGGGGGGGAGGCTGGAGGAAAGAGGGGACGACTATGAATATCGCAGTGGCATTCTTAGATGGGGAAATGCTAATTTTTGCAGGAGCCTGAGCTGAATAAAGCGGCTCCTTCCCCTCGCCTTCACAGCCATTCGCGGCAGCAAAACCTTTCCACCCCATCCCTTCGGCCTTTAAGAGCACTCATGCAAGGCTAGGCTCCCCCCCCTCCCCCGCTGCAGCTCCAGGCTGGCTCGCAGCGAGGCTGCACCAGTTGAATGGCTGCCTTGCAGCCTGCCTCTGCCCTGTGGGAAGTCCCGAGCCTTTGCCCTTTCCTTCCTCTCTTCCCTCCCCCTTCTCTTTCGTTTTCGCTTTCCTGCACGGCTTGCACTGGCTTCTCGCAGCCGCCTCCCACGTCACTCTGGGACGCGCCTCCCGGGGTTCGGGGTTCAGCCTGCTCGTGTCGCAACCCCCAAACCAGGTTGACTCACTCCCGGCGGAGCAGCACCCGAGAGGAGGACGATGGCGGCGGCGCTGGAAGTTTCCCCCGCGTGCGAGGCACAAGTACAGTGGCCGGCGCCGGGAGTGGGGTGCGTGGGTGGGGTCGGGGGCTGGCCCCGCGCAGGGGGGCTTCATCGGGGAGATGATGGGGGCTCCAGCCCACGGAGCGCCGGCGCTGGAGGGAAAGCTGCGCGCGTCCCTTTCGGAACTCGTACGGGTTGCAAGAGTCGGGTGCCGGGCAGAAACTCGACAGGGCAGGCTGAGTTTCATTTTGGGCTGCATCGGTTGAATTTCCGCGGCTGGCCAGACAAATGCGCCTTTCTGGAAGGCTCCGCCCTATATAAGGGGGTGGGAGGGGAAAGGGGAGAGGTTTGGGGTGCTTGGAGCTGGCCCCTGGTTTGGAAAGGGGAGATGGTGGGTCGGCCCTCTCCCCTGTCCGGGTTGGGGGGCGAAGGCGGTGGGGCTTGGGCGAGAGACGGGCGCCCTATTTTAGGTCCATCCAGTTGGGTCGAGCGCCCGGCCAGCCAGCGGACAGGTGCCTGCCGGGATCGGGTGACACTCGGGGGCTGGCGCGACGCGCGGGGATTGTCTCCCTCGCCGTCGGATCCGGTTTCATTCCCTCTCCCTCCCTTCCACCCGCTTCTCCAGGTGAACTCCTTCAAGAAGGATCTCTGTGCCCAGGTGAGAGCTCAAATACCTCCTTACAGCAGTGCCCTGTAGGAAAAAAAAGGGGGGGGGTTCTCTCTCTCTCCACCAGTGACCCCAGTGCTGCAGGGGTGTTCCCAGTGCCCCAATCAGAAAAGGGTGTGGGGTGGTTGAACTCTCTGAATCTCAGTCCTGGATCCTATTTCCATTGCCACAGTTCAACCCCAGCCCTTAAGCACAAGAGCCTCTGAGCATGTGCAGAGTGCATTATTTTCCTCCCACCATCCACACACTTTTTTTCTGAATTGAGAGGCAAGGCTCTCTCTTCCCCGCTCCTGTGAAAATTTGCATCTTGCTCTGTTGAAGTTTCTGTTTCACTGGCATTCAAATCTTTATCTTGTCTGTTTCCCCCACTTCTCATCACTCCACCTCTCTGCCCTCACCCCAAAAAGGCTGAAGACCTTGTCGCGAGATGTTTCCCGGAAAAGATTGTGGAGCTCAGTAGTTTTCTGAAGGTAATACAGTCCCTCTTGTGAATATTGGGGTGTGTGTTTCCACTGGACTAATTCTCTTAATCCTCAGTTCCTAACTATGACTCAGTTTTAAGGAAGCCATCCTGGAAAATATTATTTGAAGAGTGGGGAACAAAACAAAATATGTGCACTTATTTAAATACTTGCCCATATTCTTTTCTCCCAACCCTTGTCAACGCTTACCTTTTTACCCAGTGTGTAAACTGTGGAACTCCTTGCCACAGGAGGTGGTAATGGCGTCTGACCTAGGTGCCTTTAAAAGGGAATTGGGCAATTTCTGGAGGAAAAGTCCATCACAGGCTACAGGCCATGATGAGTGGTGCAACATCCTAGTTTTAGCAATAGGCTACCTTAGATTGCCGGATGCAGGGGAGTGGCAACAAGATGCAAGTTGTCTTGTCTTGTGTGCTCTCTGAGGGATCTGGTGGGCCACTGTGAGATCCAGGAAGCTGGGCTAGATGGGCCTTTGGCCTGATCCAGGGGGCTGTTCTGATATCTGTTCTGTTCTGTCTCCCTGCTCCTTCTTTCCTTTTCCCCAGTTACGTTGGATTGTAAGTCCTGTAGGACCTACTGCTTACTGCCTATGTTACTTTATAAAGGCTCCATGTACAAGGATGGCCTGGAAATAATAATTAATAATAATATTCTTAACGCTATTAACAACTGAAAGGGCTGCAAATGTTTTGGGGGGAAGCCACTTATAGGGTGCATTGTGGCACCTGCTGTAATTATTGCACCGCCCCCTCTCAGGCGATGCTACTGCAGGAAGTAGGTGTGGGCTAACCCCCTCCTATAGTGCAATCCTTGGTGTGCAATTCCTATACAGTATGTGTGTGTGGGACCCACACCTGAGCTAAGCCGGAGGGGTGAGTGGGTTTGGGGAAGCTTATGATGATGCCAAGGCTCTTATGAAACCTTTTAATTTTAGCTGTCGCTTTAAATACTGGCACGAATTGTCCAAGGACAGGCTGCGCTCTGGCATTGGAGGGAACAGGACCTCGACCCCAAAGCGCTTACAATCCGCAAGATCTCAGGCAGAGGATGACAGCCGGATTTGTTTCTCCTTCTTCTCCCAGGCCCCCGAACTGAATGTAGCGGATCTCATTTCGCTCCGCACCGAGTTGGACATCCCCGTGCCTGACCCGAAGAAGGACGAGGAGCGTCGCAAACTCCGGGAAGTGAGTGAGGTGTGGGGAGGGGCAAAGGGAAGAAGTCGGTTCCCGTCCACAGTGTATGTGCGTTTGGGATGACTACAATGGTGGCTGCCTCATTAGAACATAAGAACATAAGAAGAGCCCTGCTGGATCAGGCCAAAGGCCCATCTAGTCCAGCTTCCTGTATCCCACAGCGGCCCACCAGGTGCCCCAGGGAGGCATGAGACAACAAGATGCTTGCATCCTGTTGCCACTCCCTTGCACCCAATACCAGTAGCCCACCACCTTTGTAAGGAGGTTGCACAATCCATCATTGCTTATAGCCCACGATGGACCTTTCCTCCAGAAATCCGTCCAATCCCCTCTTAAAGGCATCCAGACCAGATGCCATCACCACCTCCTGTGGCAAAGAGTTCCACAGATTAACTACCCGCTGGGTAAAAAAGTACTTCCTTTTACCTGTTTTAACTCTCCCAACCCTCAGTTTTAGCGGATGCCCCCCCCGGTTCTGGTGTTTTGCCTAGGAATTGCCTAGGAACTAGGAGTTGCCTAGGAATGGGCAAAGTGACCCTCACAAACCAACTGGCGCCTAGTTCTGCAGGCTCCTTGGACTTCCCTCCTCCAGCTCTTCCTGCAGACTGGTGGAAATATCAAGCTGCTTTGCACGTTACACAAGGTTCCTGCAAGTGTGGGGGCTGCCATCTTTACGTAGGTCTTGCATGTGTGCTGGGAAGCTGCAGTTGGCCCCAGCGTCCCAGCGTGCGTGCAAGCTATGGAGCAAATGCATGTGCAACTATCCCATGTGGGCAGTGATGTCATGCAGGGGGTACGCGGGGGTACGCGAGTACCGGTTTCTAGAATTACAGCTGGCCCCGCCCATTTGCCCACTTGTCGACTCCGCCCTCTGCAACGTTTGAATTTCCTGCATGTTTGAGTTGCCTGCATGTTCTGAGAGCCAGGCAGGCAGCGAGCGGAGCCTTTCCTTTCCTTGCCACTGAAAAATGAGTTGCTCTGGGGTTTTAACATGATGCCAGGCCTCCTTAACATGTTCTGGGGGTGCTGTGGAATACTGTTGCAACTGTTGGGTCAGTTTAAAATCATCTGAGGCCTCAAAAAGGGCTTTTTTTCATGTCACTTCCTGCCACGACATCACTTCCGGCTTATGATGTCACTTCTGGTGGGCGGGTCCCGACACGTGCCAATCAAAAGTGAGTACCTGTTCTTAAATCATTTAGATGACACCACTGCATGTGGGTCTCCTTGTGGCTTGCATGCAACCTCCCCCGTGGAAGTTGTTTTTGCGTACGGATGTTGTTGTATACGAAGGGTCACGGTCCCTCGTGTTAATTCCCAACCTCTGTGGTTGTTGCCCTCACAGCAACTGTGAGGAAGGCCACCCTTATTCCCATGTCCTTCTGGGAAAGTGAGCATCTGTGCAAGGCTATAAGCAGTGAGGGTGCAGTCCTAGCCAACTTACCAGCACCGGGGTGAGGGCAATGCGACTCTGAGGTAAGGGAACAAACATTCCCTGGCCTTGAGGAGGCCTCCGTGACTGCCCCCCCCCCAACTGCGGGATCCAGCCCATGCCCCATTGACACTGCGATGTTAGTGGTGCAAAATTGGTTAGGATTGCTCCCTGAGTCAGGATTTCAACCCTGGTATTCCAGATCCGGCTTGTTATAATGCTGGGGGACAATTTTAGCAGAGGAGGGATGGTGTTGTCTCATTATGATGCTTCCTTGAATTAATGCACACCTTTTGCCTGAAGGAATAAACAGAGGAGGTTTAAGCTCCATGTATCACCCTTGTTTTTCAAGTAATATTTTCTCTGAACCCTCCCTGCCCCCATGGCAGATTTCACTGGGCTCTGGGGTGTATCTGGCTACCTCACCCATACTTTCCCCATTTGGTTATCCTTAGGAGATCTCCACATCTCTCTTCACTTTTAGTTTTCGTTGTTTTCCTCCCACTGGTGGGTAGGCGAAGATGCCCTGGTAAACTAGAAATGTCTGCGTCCACCTGTGTGTTCTCATTCTGTTCTTTCAGGTGTGATCTGAGGGGAGGGTTGGATGAGTTTTTTGGGTGGGGAGCAAGAGTCATATTTCCCCCCTCTGTCAATTTCCATGTTTCTTTATGTCAACTGAGAACAAAGCAAAATGGAACGCAAAGAGGCTGGGGCCAGATGTGAACTGGGGCGCTGGGTAAAGATCCCAGCACCACACTGGATAGACTTGATGACCTTGGAAAACTTGTTCCTCTTATCCGTAAAATCAGACTGATTACACTGCCCTACTTGCTGTAATGCTGAATAAGGCGTGTAATCCTGCGTCTACTTGGAAGTAACTGCTAGGGAGGGGAATGCAAGATTATGATGGGTAACACGTGATTAGGATCGTGTGCACTCTGACCCTCTAGGAAAACTCTTCCAGAGCTCTGTGTCACTTTGGTTTCTCCATTTTGTTATTTCTTGTGCAAGGATAAATCAATCAACAGTATTGATTGTAGGATGGGTTGTATTGCCACACTGTGACGGGGGCTGAGAATTCTCCACCAAAGCATCGTGCCCATGGACATGCCCCTTCTCACTGCCCAATCTTTGCCTTGTCGGGGTGCCCGCTGACATCACACATGCTGGCCTTGAAATTGGTCTTGTGCACCCCATTTTCCATAGTCATAAAGGTAAAGGTTTCCCCACGACCAAATGGTCTAGTCGTGACCGACTGTAGGGGGCGGTGCTCATCTCCATTTCAAAGCCTGTAGAGCCGGCGTTTTTGTCCGATCATGTGGCCAGCATGACTCTACGCCGTAGCGCACGGAATGCCATTACCTTCCCACCGAAGTGGTCCCTATTTATCTACTTGCATTTTTTAGGTGCTTTTGAACTGCTAGGTTGGCAGGAGCTGGGACAAGCAACGGGAGCTCACTCCGTCACGCAGTCTCGAACTCCCAACCTTGCGGTTGAAAGCCCAGCAACAGCGGATTAACTCGCTGCGCCACCACGTCCCTCCATAGTCATAGAGCCAAACTATATATACTGTTTGCATCGCTTGGGTCTCATTGACTCACTGCCTGACTCATGGAAGTATTGAAGTCGTTAGAGTTGAGCCAGAGCCCTGAGTTCAGCGGCGTCATGCTGCCGGAATGCTGGGCAGGAGGAATGGGTGAGCAGCAGCCCGCCCGTTGCGTACCGCTCCGTTTCGCCGTCTTCCCCGCCCCTGCGGGGGCGGGGAAGACGGCGAAACGGAGCAGTACGCAACGGGCGGGCTGCGCTCACCCGTTCCTCCCGCCCAGCATTCCGGCTGCCTGACGCCGCTGCCTGAGTTGGTACCCTACAATCCAAAACACCCCAAATCACTAGAAAAATCTGAAATGAGACACGTGAAACTTCAGGCCGAAACAAGTTGGTTGTTAGAAAATATGATGGATTAGAAAATAAATACAGCTGTACTGGAACCCACTGATTCAGTATCCACGGTTTCAGTTATCCACGGATACCATGGATACTGGCAGTGCCATGCCAACCCCTCCCCCTTCGGCTGACATAAGCCCCTTGCATCACCAGAGCACTGTCACAAACATGCCTTAACGCACGTCTGCGTCAGTGCAAGGTGCACTTTGCCAACACAGGTGGCCCCATGGATGCTCCAGCCTGCTCCCAAAGTGCACGGGATAAAGTGCAGGCCAGCTGGTTAGGATTATGCCCTGGGACACAAACCAAAAAGATAGGGGAATATCGAACACTGTTTTTTTGACCTTGTTGCAGCAAAACCACCAATGTTTCCCTCTCTTTAGAAAGACATTCCTAGTATCCTCGGTTTCAGGTATCCATGGAGGTGGGGGAGGGGTTTGAAAAGGAACCCCAGTGGATACCAGGGCATGTATATCCCCTTGCAATTTCAAATATGTGATGGCTATAGCAGTCACTTCCATTTTAATGCAATCAATCAAAAAGTATATACCACTTTTCAACAAGACGTTCCCAAAGCGGTTTACAGGCTAATAATAATAATAAAGTTAAATGGCTCCCTGTCCCAAAAGAGCTCACAATCTAAAAAATACAGACCACCACCAGCAACAGCCTCTAGAAAAGACACTGAGCTGGGGTGAAGAGGGACAATTACTCTCCCCCTGCTAAACATTAAGAGCAACACCGCTTGGAAAAGTGCCTCTTGCCCAGTTAGCAGGGGTTAATTCAGAGTACAGTAAATAAAACTATGTATCCACATCTCCTACAGCTGTTATCTAAAAATTAATGGGACATAAAGTCCTAAGGAGTACAAACAGGTCAGGTGGTCTTACGCGTTGTCTTGCATGTGGTTGTGCAAGAATGTGAAGAACACATTGCACAACAGTGAGATAACAACTATTTTGTGTTTGTGTGTGCTATCATGCATAATATGTCGCAAAAGCAAAAGCCAAGTCAAGTCCCCATTCCAGTTTTGGCTGGCCAAGACTTTGTGCTTTGACTCCCGAGTGCACAAAAAAGTCTTTTGTGAACAGAAGGATAATTTAGGATACAGGCCAAAATTTCTGGAGATACATTTTGGTCTCAGCCCCTTTTTTCAGAAACAAACAAAACTATTCCAATTCTCACTGTAATTTCTAATTACTGTTAATTACAGCATTACCAGTATAATTATATTTTTGTTTGTTTTGCTTTCCTTGCTCTGTGGTTTAGCAGAGAGATTAATGAACATACGGCTTATTTTTCCTTTTGCTTCTAATGACCTTGTTTTCTTATTCTTGCTCTCCTGGTGTAGAAAGACAAAAAAGATAAGAAAGAAGAAAAGGATGCCAAGAAATCGGAGGAGGAGGAGGAGGAGGATAAAGGTACGTAGGGCTACCTAGAAGGCTACCAAAAAAAAAGCCTTTTGTGAGGAAGGCATTTGGGATTCTTTCCATATAATATTTCCATAAGAGGTGTACATCCTGATGGTTATGGTAAGGCCAGACCGATCAGAAAGATTACCTTGGCACACAGCCAAGACAAACAGGAACTGTCTGAAAATGGGCATTCTTACGCCTAATGCCTGAGAACATAAGAAGAGCCCTGCTGGATCAGGCCAATGGCCCATCTAGTCCAGCCTCCTGAATCTCACAGTGGCCCACTAGGTGCCTCAGGGAGCACCCAAGACAATAAGATGCCTGCATCTTGTATCTGGCATTCTGAGGTAAATTTCTGAGGTAAAATTCTGAGGTAAATATGAGATAAATAAAACAGAATTTGCAATCCTAAGAACATAAGAAGAGCCCTGCTGGATCAGGCCAAGGCCCTTCTAGTCTAGCTTCCTGTATCTCACAGTGGCCCACCAGGTGCCTCAGGGAGCACACAAGACAACAGACTGCCTGCATCCTGTTGCCACTCTCTTTATCTTGGCTAAAGGAAGGGCTAAAGGTCTTGGTATGCTGACGGAATAGGCTGGAATGAGGAGCTGGATTCTGCCATCTTGAACTCTTTTCTCTTCCCCTCAGCCCCACCTTGTGGCCCTGTTTGCCACAATGACAAGATCGCGGCCCTCCTGAACTGTTTGAAGCCAGAGATCCAGGGTGCCAAGGAGAAACTGAATGTGGTAAGGCGATAGAGGAACACACTCATGCTCACTTGTGCAAATGCGCCTCAGGACACACACGTTCACCTGGGGTTAATCCTCCTTTCTTTCCTCAGATCTCACTGTGGTTACAGCTCCAGGTACCGAAGATCGAGGACGGGAACAATTTTGGAGTTGCAGTCCAGGTGAGTTTCTTCCCATCACCCTTATTCCCCCATCAAGCACACACAAGTCTATGGGCCGTGTCTTCATGCCAGCAAAGTCTGCTCAGCACTGGAATGTGCTTTCAAAGGCAGACTTCAGCCTGGCACAGGGACGTACCCTGCAATGCTGAACGTACCTCCAGACTATCTAGAAACCTGAAATTAAATACAGGCGTGCCCCAGTATCCACTGATTCAGTATCCATGGTTTCAGTTACCCACGGATACCATGGATACTAGGACTCCTATTAAAAAGACAGAGGAACATTGAGCAAATCTTTTTTTAACCTCATTGCAGCATAACCACTGATGTCCCCCTATCTTTAAAAAGGGATCCCCAGTATCCACGGTTTCAGGTATCCACAGGTAGGTCTGGAACTGAGCCCCAGCGGATAACAGGGCATGCCTGTACATGCTGATTTCTAGCGCAAAGACATCCTGGTCACTAGAAAACCTTGAAAATGGTGTCACTAAGCATGTGCAAAGTGCATTTCCCTCCTCCCGAGTTGCCCCAGCTAGATGGATCTGTGCGCCTGGGGTTAAGAGCAGGGCTCTCCAGTCTGGCTTTCATTCAGCATCAGCTCCAGCAGCATCTATGGCCTCCAGCCCCCATTTTCATGCGCCCTCCGTTGACACGGTGGACACTTTGGTTCTCTGCACTTCATGGTCTCCTCCTTCCCCCCTTTTCTCTCCCCCAGGAAAAAGTATACGAGCTGCTAACTTCAGCTCGGACAAAGCTGGAATCCTTCCAGACCCATATCGCCAAGTGAGTATCTTGGAAATACGCTAAGCTCCTACATCCAGACAGCTCAGGTTCCAGGGAATCTGCACAAAAGTTGAAATGTGTGTTGCTCAAACCATCTTGGTGGCTCAGCAGGATTGTGCCAGCGTGAAAGCGCCACCAAAGGACATCGTGGGCCTGCCAAAAGTGCCTGCGTGGCCATCTGTGGCCTGGGCATCCGTAACCTGGGCAGCTAACACCTGGGGAACTGCCACCTTTCCCCTCCCCCCCCAAAGAGCTTGTATTGTGCCTGTTACATTCAAGTGGGGGGAAAATCCACCATACTATAGGATTGCATACACCAGTCTATGCCTGGTGGTGCAATCCTATAGTATGGTGTATGGCCTGTGCAGTGGTGTCATTCAAATGATTTAGGAACAGGAACTGACTTTTGATTGGCACTTGTCGGGAACCCGGAACCAGCCACGGAGCCTGTTAGGATCCGGAACACCCGTTCTGGTCCATTCCCCCTGAATGACATCACTGGGCCCGTGCCAGTTGAGCACATGCTCCAGCAGCACGACTGTCACAAAGGTGCCATAAAGCAGGTGGTGACAGTGCATTATCCAGGCCCGCTGGAGAAGGTTAGACTTGCTCTGAGCAGCGTGGGGGGCGGAACAGGGCCGGGGAGGTTGGAGGGTGGTGGTGGAACGGAGCAAGGGGAGGGTGGAAACGGGGTGGGCGGATCTGCCCTGGGAGGAATGGGATTGGCACTGCCTCTGGAGCCGTGCTTCTAGGCAGGTGCCAATAGGCTTCCTGTGTAGTCAGGAAGAAAAGCTAAAGGGTGTAAACAGGCACAGTTGCAAGAGTGTAAATGTGGGTGCAGCACTGAAGCTAAACTGTGTCACAAACACTTCCAGAGGCCTGAAGTCAAACTGTGTGTGTGCGTGTGTGTGCGCACGTACGCCTGCCCACCAAACGTCCTTACCTGAACTACAGGTACGTTGCTAAAGCCACAGCCCTAACCTGGAGTTAGGACAGCACAGTTAGGCCAGCAAAGTTTGGCTGGCACAAGAACCACTTAAAGCACGTTTGGACCACCCTCGGTGTTGGGGAGGATGGCGCACGCTGGCCTAACTCCAGGTTAGGATAGTGCCCTGAGTTGCAGTACCACCAGAGAGCAAAGTCAGGGAAATTGGAGCCTGATAAAATCTGGGGCACAATCCCAACCTGGAGTTAGGCCAGCAAAGCTTGGCTGGCACAAGGGAAAGTATGCTTGGACCACTCTCTTGAGTCAGAGAGCCAGCACACAGATGTGCGCCATTTGAGGATGGTCCAAACCAGTAGTGGGATCTAAATGATTTAGGAACAGGAACTCACTTTTGATTGGCACTTGTCGGGAACCCGGAACCAGCCATGGAGCCCATTAGGATCCGGAATGCCCGTTCTGGTCCGTTCCCCCGGAATGACATCACTGCCTTCGCCCCCCTCCTAGGAATCCGGAGTCGCTCCCTTTAACCCTCTGAGTGCCAGCCAACCAAGAAGAAAAGCTCTTTGCAGAGGAATTGGGGGGGGGGAGGGAGAGTGAAGTGGGCGGAGTCAGCCCTAATTTTAACTAGTGGAACTGAGTTCCCCCGCGTTCCCCCTGGTCCAAACGCACTTTAAGATGGCCCTTGTGCCGGCCAAATTTTGCTGGCCTGACTCCAGGTTAGGATTGCACCCTAAGTTGTGTAGGGAGAGTGTGTGTGTGAGGAAAAATAACTCTCTTCAGAAAAAAAGAAGTATCTGACATTGCTGAGGGTGTGAGGAAAATGGTTGGCTCCAACTTGGAGACAGTGGATGAAAGTCCCAGAGTCCCAGAGACATGCAGCCCTCCCCTTTCCCCAAGCACCATGCGCCTTTCATCTAAATGAGTTCCTTTCTACACTCGAGAGCATCTTGATGTAAACGTTAATTACTGTTCTTGTGTGCCTGGTTGTCAACTCATCTAGCCAGTTCTTTCCTGGTCTGGCTGTGTTCATCAGGCAGTTATTGGGCAGGCTGAATCACAGTGTGTGGCAAAAATGGCTGAGCTGGAGATTTCCTCTGGCCTCCAGCGCCACTTGGAAGAAGCATCTTATAAGGTGGAGGGCTACTGGTACCGGGTGCAAGGGAGTGGCATCAGGATGCAAGCATCTTGTTGTCTCATGCCTCCCTGGGGCACCTGGTGGGCCGCTGTGAGATACAGGAAGCTGGACTAGATGGGCCTTTGGCCTGATCCAACAGGGCTTATGTTCTTAAGCATCCCTCACAGTGCAGAGGGCTCTCTTTCCTTCCTCCCATCTTCGGAGCTGCTCTCTTCCCCAGCCAGAGCAACAGTTTGTCCCCTACAGAGGTGCAAATGGGCAGTTTAAAGCCTTCTGTGGCAGAAAACCACACAAGCTGTTGAGGAGATCATGTGCTTGTGCTACATTGCTTGGAGGACAGGGTGCCTCTTTTGCAGCACGGATGTCCTTCTGCGGACACAGCTTAGTAGCAAAAGCTGTCCGTGCTTGCACTGGGCACAGGGGTAGCATTCAGTGCAGTACCAGAGACGCCGCATCAAGATTGTGTGTCCCGTTTCCTGCACACTGAGCAGGAC
Organism: Lerista edwardsae; assembly: GCA_029204185.1. Taxonomy (NCBI): domain Eukaryota; kingdom Metazoa; phylum Chordata; class Lepidosauria; order Squamata; family Scincidae; genus Lerista; species Lerista edwardsae. Next base: position 598,120 of record JAJKFI010000165.1, on the reverse strand, counting down.
TTGGGAAGTCAGCTCAGGCTTATGCGCTGTAAGAAACAGGCGAGCAACATGCAAAAATAACAAGAGTTTGTTAAGGAAAAATAAAACAAGGAGCGGGCAAAGGTCCAATAGACCAAACAGGCATTTGCAATGAGGGGAAATTGAAAATCCTATAATGAAACCTGATGCAATAACCTAGACAAAAACCCTACCTAGAATTTCTATTGCTGCACTCTCCTTGATCACTCCCAGGGGAACCATGTAGCAACATGTAGGACTTTTTTTGCAAGTGCTGGAGCCAAACACCAGCTCCTTTAATTAGATGGGGCGGGGAAGAGTCTCAGTCCTGCCATCTGAATTGGCTGCTCTAAAATGGAGAGCCCCAGCGGATCTCCCCTTGGCCACACTCAGGTGGGTGTTCTTGCTCAATGGACAGGTGTGGGTGGACACAGTGGACTGTGGCTGTTTTCTCCTGCCCCTTTGTTCTACCACAGTGGTTCCCAACCATTTTAGCATCTGGACCCACCTAAGTTTCACTTTCATGGATCACTGCCTTGTCGTGGCGAAGGGGCTTGAGTAGCTCAATGAAGCTGTGAGCTATGCCATGTAGGGTTACCCAAGATGGACAGGTCATAGTAGAGAGTTCTGACTAAACGTGATCCGCTGGAGAAGGAAATGTCAACCCACTCCAGTACTCTTGCCAAGAAAACCCCATGGATTACAAAACTAAAAGGCTAAACGATATGACACTGGAAGATGAGCCCCTCAGGTCGGAAGGTGTCCATTATGCTACTGGGGAAGAGCAGAACACGAGTACTAGTAGCTCCAGAAAGAGTGAAGTAGCTGGGCCAAAACCGGAAGGAAGCTCAGCTGTGGATGTGTCTGGAAGTGAAAGGAAAGTGCGATGCTGCAAAGAACAATACTGCATAACATGAAATTGGGCGAACTCCGGAAGCTAGTGGAGGACAGGGAGGCCTGGCATGCTGTGGTCCATGGGGTCGCGAAGAGTCGGACACGACTTAGCGACTGAACAACAACAAAAAGTTTCACAGAGGCTTAAGCCTCCGTGGCTATCCTGGTGACGGCACTGTGTAGCCACGAAAAGGGGCCATGCAATATTGTGGGTACCATGGCAGGAACATTGCCCAGAAACTTGTGAATCTGGCACAGTATATTTTCCTAGTGGCTGTTTGCTGGCGTTTTCTTTGGCACCTTTTTATACAGTGGGTCTTTTGGGGGCAGGGGAACATTTATTTGACTTTCTCTGCAAACTGCTTTGTGAACTCTTATTATTGAAAAGTGCTACATAACATTCTTAATAACCATCATCAGTTGCTCAGCTCAGACCTGACCTCGTCTCTCTCCCGTGTTTCCCAGGTATCACTCGGAGAGGGGTGACGCTGTGTCTAAAGCAGCCAAGAGTCCACATGTGGTAAGTTCTACCCTAGTTAGGTTCCAGGGCACGGCCAGGGGCAGCTCAATCCTCTCCCGCTTGACTCTTCTCTCTCTTACCTACAGAGCGACTATCGCCAACTCGTGCATGAAATAGATGAGGCCGAGTACGCCGAAATCCGATTCATGATCAATGAGATTCGAAACATCTACGTGAGTAATCCTGCTGTGAGGCTGATGTGCAGAGGGCAGAGCAATGCATGCCAAAAGGATGTGCCTGGGGAATGTCTGGGGCAGCCCTTGGCTGCTGGAGAAATCCACATGCACTTGGGGTGGGGTGGGGTTACTACACTTGTAAGACATTGCTAGATAGGGGTGTGCTTGCTCCTTGGATTCACGGCAGGCACGAGGGGTCACTTAAATGGTGCATAGCTGCACCTGCAATGCTTCCTGTGCTGTGCCCTGTAGCTACATTACTGCATCAGACTCTGAAGTCATCTAGCCTAGTACTGTCCAATGTACTGTGTGTCTCTCCCAACCCTACCTGGATTGGCCAGGAAACCTACCGACAAAGAAGGTGCTTTGTCACTGAATGACGCCCATCCTCTTTGCCCGTCCCTACAGAACGTGTTAGAGGGACGTAACCAGTGGTGTCATCTAAATGATTTAAGAACAGGTACTCACTTTTGATTGGCACATGTCGGGACCCGCCCATCGGAAGTGATGTCATAAGTCGGAAGTGATGTCATGGCAGGAAGTGGCATGAAAAAAGCCCTTTTTGAGGCCTCAGACAATTTTAAACTGACCCAACAGTTGCAACAGTATTCCACAGCACCCCCAGAACACGTTAAGGAGGCCTGGCTTCATGTTAAAGTGACCCAACAGTTCCAAAACGCCAGAGCAGCTCATTTTTCAGTGGCAAGGCAAGGCTCCACTCGCTGCCTGCCTGCCTGGCTCTGAGAATGTGCAGGCAACTCAAATGTGCAGGAAATTCAAACGTTGCAGGGGGCGGAGTCAACGAGTGGGCGGGGCCAACCGTAATCCTAGAAACTGGTACTCACATACCCCCGCGTACCCCCTGCATGACATCACTGGACGTAACCTTCTCCTAATTGTAACCTCCTCCTCCATTTCATGCTGGTTGAAGACAGCTCGCCCCTCACTCCAGTATTAAACTAGTATAGCTTCTGTTTTGTTGCACTTTCCAGGCTGTAGCCTATGACAGCATTCTGAAGAACTTTGAGAAGATTAAGAAGCCTCGAGATGAAAACAAAGGCATGATCTACTAAGCCACGAATCAAGGACTAGGATGGAAAGGAGGCCCAAGAACTAGAATTTTTGAGCTCCTCAGTCAGTCAAATTCCAGTCTTTTAGGAGTAAAGATATTTAAAATTTGATAGGCTTAAAGTTATGAAACAAAGAAAAACTGTAAAAGAATATTTGAGCTGGGATCATCTGATTAGCAATAAATAAATAAATGCAGAAATCTTTATCTAGAAGTGTTGATTAAATATATTTTTGAAATATCAACTGGCAAAAAAGATGGTTTTTGGTGAGTTGCGAATTTGTTTCGGCACATGTTGAATATTTTGGGGCACAGTGGGGTGGGGGAGAAATAGAATTGTCAGCTGCATGTCCAGTTCCTCTCCAGCATCATAGAGCACTACGGGAAGGAAGCAGCTGCACAATCTGACACGATGTTCTCCCGCCCTTCACTTTTATCTCGGCTGCTGGCCAATCAGTATCTTGACCCTCATGCACTGCCATTGGCCACTGACACCAGCTGGGCAATTTCTGTGTTGAGTTGCTGATTGGTCCAGTCCTCTCTAATGTCATCCAGGTGGACATCGAAGTCAACCAACTGTGTATAAGCTTTGGCTTCCAGGAGAGTCTTGCAGATGTAGCGAGAGGACTCCCAGTCACTCCACATAATCCTGACAACAAACCAAGGAAAAAAGCTAGTTTCTGCATATTCAGATTTCATGGCTTAGATATGGGCAGACATAGTTTCTTCTCTCTCACTATCATCTGGGCTAGAGAGCTTAAGAGTCTTGTGGACAGTCTGAGACGGGTTCAGTCCCACCTTCTGTAGCTGTGGACCAGTTACTTTCTCACAGCCTAATCGCAATTTGGGCTGCAGCAGGCAGGCTGGCCAGCCTGCAATGCATACAAACGTCCCCTTGCCTTGTGGTAAGCCGCGGGCAGCCCAAAAGGGCTGCTTGGTTCTGCACCTGCGAAATAGCAGGCGCACGTCTAAGCATGCTGAGCAGTCCAGGGGTTTGGATCTGGCATAGCTGCTGGATGTGGGCTCTTCCCCCTCTCCCTGGGCTGTCCTGCCCACCGGAATGCCCACCTCTCTCCTGCCTCCCCACCCCCCAGAAATGGCCTCACGCTGGCCAACCTTGGCCAGCATGAGACTGACTTACCCCGGCATCATGGCAGTGTTGCAGGGCTGACGCATGTGGCCTGCATTGGCCCTGCGTCAGAAGTGCTGGCGTGAAAGTGCTTTATGGCACGTTCACGACAGCGCTGGGCCAATGCAGGCCACCTGCGTCAGCCCAACGCGGGCCTTAGATTGCGCCTTTAGTCTTATTCTCAAGCTGTATCTGGAATACTACTTATCTGCAGGCTTATTTTGCAAGAGCAAATGGAATTAAAATTGTGAAGTTCTTTGTAAATGAGTGCTACACAAATGACAGACACAGTTGTAACTCACAAGTTCTTATCTTTGGGGATCCACTGTCGATCTTTCTGCTCCAACACAATGAGTGGAGGGACCCTGGGATTGGTTATAAACTTGCGGTTATCCAACTGGTGGGGACAGAAAGAATGGGGAAAGCTATTAGTCATCTTAGTATAGTGACCTTGACATCAAAAGGTTAATGAAGTGCAAACGGAAGGTTCTACCACACATTAACCCTAATTCCTTGACACACACCAATGATTAACCAAGGTAATTCTGACCCAGTACGCCTAAAATCCAGCTCTCACCATAATAAGCACACCATCGCCGTACAATTCCGCAATGCGACCAGCAGTCTTTTGTGCGAGAGGGGAAGGGCTGAAGGAAGCAAAGAAAGGAGGAGGTGAGGAACAAACGAAGATCTGCCCTAAAACGAAGTCCCACTTCCCAAACTCACTTCTTATCATCAATTCCTGAGTTGGCCTGGTAATAGCCAGCAAGGAGCAAATCTGACTGGGAGCTCCAGATGTCAACCTGCAAAAAATGAACGAAACACATTTACAGCCCCAGAGTTCGTGGCGTCCTACTGTTAACTGGTTAATAGACCAAATTTAAGCCAATATACATCCTGTTGTATGGTGTTGGAGAAGACTCTTGAGAGTCCCCTGGACTGCAAGGAGATCCAATCGGTCAATCCTCCAGGAAGTCAAGCCTGATTGCTCCCTGGAAGGACAAATCTTGAAGCTGAAGCTTAAATACTTTGGCCACCTCATGAGAAGAGAGGACTCTTTAGGAAAGACCCTCATGCTGGGAAAGATGGAAGGCCAAAGGAGAAGGGGGCGGCAGAGGATGAGATGGTTAGAGAGTGTCACTGAAGCGATGACCATGAAATTGGGCGAACTCCAGAAGCTAGTGGAGGTCAGGGAGGCCTGGTGCGAGTCAGACATGACTTAGCGACTGAACAACAACAACAACAACAACATCCTGTCATGTTTCTATGAAGGTATCCGGTGGTGATCTGGATAGAAGGGGAAAGTCTCTCTGAAGTACAGGATGACTTTGTTAAAAGCAAAGGTTAATAACTTGTATCTGACAGCTCCCCTTAACGTGTTCTTGTTCATCCAATGGCAACATGAAATAGTCTAATTTCTAACCAGAACTACAACGGCTTAAAGAAAGAACCAACACTGACTAGCACTGAGGAAAACACCAATTTAAATAATGTATTGCTATTGATTGAGCGCCATTAGCTTTAGTTGTCCCTGCTTCTTACTGCTAAAAGTTATTTCACTCTGAAAATAAAACTGAAAGGGAAAAATAGGCCAGGATTTAATGTTTTTGCAGCGGTCTTCAAGAGCCTATCATTTCCACTAGTTAATGGGCAGGGGAAATTTCAACCCAATTTCAGAAGTGCTTTTAATGGGTTCATTGCCAGAGGCAAATAGATCTAGGAAGCATTTTGTTGGGAAGAGAGTCTCCCAATACGCCGTGCCACAGAGCCCCACACATAACCCTGCAACTGGCAGTTCTTTGTCCCTTATACCTGGTTCAGAGCCACCTCCAGCATGACAGTGAGCGACAGGTTGGTGTGGAAGAGGGGGATGCAGTCGGTGACGCACAGACACTCCGGCTGCCCAGCCATCGTTGCCCGGCACTTTTGGGCCAAGAGCAGCCCGTTCACGGCGGTGTGGGGGTAGCGTGCAGCGTGGAGGCACATCTTGACATAGGCGCGAGCTGAGATCTCCACTTCCCCCATCCTGCCAGGAGGCAAAGGAGGGCTCAGTTTCCATTCACCAGCATCAGAAACGTCCTGCTGAATCAGGCCCAGCATCTTGATTCCCACAAGGACCCCTCCCAGCCAAGACTGAAAGTGTAGTGCCACTACACACTGCACTAGCCCAGTATTCCCTCTATTAACTCTCCGGAGCCCTCTCAACCAGCGATCTTCAACCTTTTCCCATGCCACAAACCCAGTAAATTTTTAAAAAGGTATGAGACTGGGGACTCCCCCCCCCTCCTCCTGGAGCCCAATCCTCCCACTCCGATACTTGCCACCCACTCGCAGCCCCTGTGACGCCCTCCCAGCACTGTCCACCGTAACCACTTGTTTGAGAGAGAGTACAAGGAGTTACCATGAAGCTTGGCATTAATGAAAGCTATTTTAGTTCAACTGCTAAGAACCCGGACTACTAGGACAGTCTCCTCGCACCTGAAGGTCCATCAGACGCCTCTCCCATTACTTGGTGGTGCACTAGTCCAGGGGTCTTCAACCTTTTTCATTCCTGCAAGCTGTTGCGACCCCACAACTGACGCTTCGCGACCCCAAGGTTGAAGAACACTGTTCTAAACACACCATGAGCGCCTTGCAGCAGGCAGGCCCCTGCTCCCGAAGAGCTTACAAACCAAAAGGAACAGCAGTGAAGCACCAGAGCTGCAAGGCACGAAGAACGGGAGCAAACTCTGCTGTCCTGCACATTTGCTCAGCCACAGCTGGGAATGCGGCGAAGGCAAAGGCTGCCCAGTCCAGTGGAAGGGACATTGCACCATGCAAATTGCAGCCTCGCAAGAGGGACCAGCCCAAAAGTCGCCTCTGCTCCAGAGCCCGCAGCCTGCCCAGGTGCTCTCCCTCTGGCTCCAGGCTCAGGGGAGCGCACGAGCACCTGCACTCCGCCGGGCCAACAGAGAGGAACCCCCCCCCCAGGGCGTGCGCATGCACACGTGCACACTCAGAGGCGGATCTAAGGGGGGGGAATCTGTAAGTTTTGCAAGAAGCCTTGCCCTGTCATGTAAATCCCTCCTCTCCCTTGCTGCTGTAGCCAGTAAGCAACGCCAAGATGTTGCTGTTCCCTGTGAGGATTGGAGTGTTTTCCACTGCAAGGTAAGGCTTCTTGCAAAACTTACAGATTTGCCCCCCCCCTTAGATCCGCCTCTGTGCACACTACAGCACCTGCCCGACTCACCTTCCCAGCTGGCCACTGCTCAAGACCCCGCTGGTGGAGCATCCCGTCGCCCCACCCACACGCCCCTGATTGGCCAAGCGCGACCCAATCACAACGCACCCTTTTCCTCCGTCCACTCCCATTCATTGGACCCCCGCCACGGCGTGCTGCGTGCTGATTGGCAGGGCTTTTCTTGACCACGAGAGCCCCGCCCCTTTTGACCTTTGCCCTCCTGCCATTCCTTCAGCGGGCAGCCTCGCCCTGCCTTCTGTCCGGGACTGTTGGAGACCTGCGCTGTTTCCCCCGCCGCACCTCACACATGGAGTGCCGGAGGGGGTCGGCAGGGCGCCTGTCGGTGGCATGGTCGGTGGTTGCCAAGGATGTGGTGGTTGCCGAAGTGGAAGTCCATGCCGAAGTCAGCGCGCCCTTCCGGGTTGCTCTTCCCGCCCCCGCGACGATAGAATGGGGCGTGCTAGAGCGGCTCAGCAGTCACAAACCCGGAAGTCACGCCAGGAAAGCGGCTCAGTCTTGGGCTCAGTCATGGAGCTAGAATTCTAGCTCCATGGGCTCAGCTCCCCGCTCCCCCAATAAGGTCTCTGCAGGCAGATGCTCGACTCCAGGCGCATCACCGCAGCTGCACCTGTTGAGGGTGAGGGGAGGAAAAATGATGCAGGGCTGGGGAACGTTCAGTCCTTCCCCCGTCCCAATTGCATTTTCTTAATCTAAATCAAGTGTTTCTCAGACTGTGTGTCAGGACCCATTAGGTGGGTCATGAGCTACTTTCAAGTGGGTCATGTAGCACCTAGAGCAGACATCATTGACAATTTGGGGACACTGGACAGGGGGAGGGCTGTGTGTTTATTTTGCTTACGTCAAGGTTGAAAATGGGCTCCCCCCCCCCTTTTCGGATTCACTTTGCAATTGGAAAATGGCTGAGAAATAACCCAACTTATTGCTGCATTCTCAGAAAAGCAGCAGGCTCTGGCAACACAATGATGTCACTCCTGGCTGTGACATCACTTCCAGTGGGTCCTGGATAGACTGGCATTCTAAAAAGTGGGTCCCACTGCTAAAAAGTTGCCGATGACGGAAAATATGCAAATCTTGATTGTATTTTCAAGGTATGGGAGCCCAATTATCATAGCAGTGACAATTGCCTTTCAGGCGTGACACCTCAGCACAACTCAATAGCTAAGAGCAGGTGGTGGTGCTGTAAGAGTTCAACTATCATGGGGGGGGGCAGATAAAGGGCTTCTTGGGGCCATGTTTGGCACATAGGACCAAATGTGACACCTAGGTGTTTGACACCTATGACATACAATTTTCCCCTTGATCAATTCAGGGTTAAGATGATGATGAGGTGGTACTTGGTTCAAAGAACACAGAGCCGAAGTTGTTCAAAGAGAATTTAGTCGTCCCCCGCACCCCCAAAAGAGAAGCAGAGAATATGAAATGAGGCCGTTTTTATTAGGCCGTTTTTATTATTTCAAGTATCACAAGCTTTCAAAATGTGGCATCCTTTGTGACATACAAATGAAAAGCAAAAGATCAAAATTTTCACATTTTGGATTTTAGCTACTGATCTCCTTGGCTGTACGTGTTGCTCTTGAGAAGAATGAGATGAGAGCAGGTCATATTGGGTAAGCTTATAAAGACAGAAAACACAGAACATCAATTTGCACAATGGCCCCAGAAGGCAACAAATAAAAGAAAAATTTAGCTGGTGAAACTGCTAGACTGGATGTAACTGGATGTAAGTTACAATCTCCGCATCAGTTTTACAAGTTTCTAATTTGTTTTACAAATTCTATGAGAAACTAACAGAGAGGCAAACAAAATAGTTTTAAATCATCTTTCGTTCTGTCCTTTGTTCCTGCTCTGGCCACAGACATCAGTGCAGCCATTCTTCATTCCCCCGGATCCTTCTCTTTTCACTTCTGTATTTTTACAGAGACAGGAAACCACCACCACCACCCCAGCCCAATAAATGAAAGGGAGAAAGTGCTGGTTGCCACAGGATCCAGTGAAGGGGGGATGCCTCATTAGTACATGGGTGGCTTTTCTTCACCCTTGGGGTTGGTCAGTTTCTCCAGATTTTTGCTCAAGATGTGGTACAGCTCCGCCTGCGGGGAAAACAAGAGAAATATATTGGTACTGCAGAGTCCTTTTTTCTTTCTCAGTCTTTCTTCAACCTTTTCACATCTATCCACCACCACAACCAAGCACAGCTCCCCCCCACTGCCCCACAGCAGACTCACATAGAACCCGCGGATGTCAAGCAAGATGGTCTTCATTTCCCTGTACACAGCCTCATCCTTTTCATGAACAAGACAGCGGTAATCCATCTGCCCAGAATAAAGCACGCATGTTACGACTGACGAGGAGAGAGACTGCGTCCAGAAGATTTGGGGCAGGAGCCTGCCTTTTCTGTCTATGCGAAATGTCACCTACACTGATGGTGCTATGTAGTTAACCGATTCATTCATTGAGTCACAATCCTGGAGACTCGCATATGACTTCTTTCTGGGCAAGGGGAAGGGATTAAAAAACCATCACGCCCCAGCGAATTCCCAGTCAACACAGGATTTAACCTGGGAGGAGTGAGGCTGCCCTGACTCACCACGTGAGTGTCCTTGGAGGCCTTGGCCACAGCATCTCCACGGTCCAAAAAATACCTGAAATGAAGAACAGCCGTGTTCACACTGCAGGCAGTGATGTGGCCCACTCTAGTTTATTGGTTAGTTATATATAAACTGCTTTTCGCAGGAGCTCCACTGTGGTGGATTGGCAATAATGGAGGATTAAGAGCAGGTGTAGCCAGTGGTGTCATCTACTTCCGCGGAGATGGAACGCTGGGTGGGACTTATGTTTGATTGGCAGCCCGTCCGTAGCGTTCCGCCGCCCGCCCGCCCGCTGTGCGGGGTGCCCCTGGTTGGCGCGCCCCATCGCTGCTCGCCCAGGCACCCGGCGCGTGCCCGCCCAGCCCCTGCGGTGAGCCGGCACCCCCTCCGAGGCCAGGGCAGCGCGGGCAGGCGGCGGAACGCTACGGACGGGCAGCCAATCAGAGCCTGTCCCGCCCAGCGTTCCGGCAGCTTGCTTGTAGATGACATCACTGGGTGTAGCCCTGGGTCTGCCCCACCCCTGGCATTCTCGAGCACTCTACCTACTTGGCAATGGTGGTCTGGAAGGTCTCCGCCTTGGTCTTCAGGGCTGTGATCCGTTCCAGCACCTTTTCCTGCCAGAAGAAAGGACTGGGCATGAGGTGCCTGGGTGCAGGGACCCTGCTGCAGGGAGGGAGGGAGGGAGGGGGCATGCAAACTCCACGCGCGACTCAGCGCTTCTCACCTGAACAGCAACCCCAAAATCATTGCCGTCCTCTATTTTGGGAATCATGTACTGGATCCAGGTTGTAATCTGATGGGAACGAGAGCGAGACTGAGGCGCAGCCACGGGAAGCCCAAAGACCTCTCGCGGCTCAGGACACTGCTGCGAGGAAGTCCACAGTGGCGAGACCAGGGGGTTCAGAATGGAACGGGGAGGGGGCACGTCAGCTCACTCACCAATATGCATTTCTCTTTAAACTCCCGAACTTCGGGTTTGACCCGATCCAAAAGGAGAATTATTCTTTCGTTACCCTGAAGGTAGCCACATTTTGGAGCTGGGAAAGAAAAGGAAGGTAACTCCACAGAACACCATCTTATTCCCACCCTGCACAATTGGCCCCCCCCCTCCAAAACAGCTCTCCACTCACGTTCCTGTTTTTCCTTCTCTGTCTCCATCTGTTCAGAAAATACACCGAACACTGTTACAACGCTTGTTGCCCTTATGCATGCTACTGAGGGTGGGGAGACCTTGCCCCATCATCAAATGACTCACCTCATCATCTTTGGGTGGGGGGTCTGGAATGGGGATATCCAGCGGGGCTCGGAGTGTTTCGAGATCGGTAACATTCAGCGAGTCTTCCTGAAAAGGTGACAGTCATGAAAATACGGCGCGGGGGTTACATCTCTACCAGAGAGCTGTCTGTAGGGGGGCTGCCTCAGTGATGTCATGCAGGGGGTACGCGGGGGTACGCGAGTACCGGTTTCTAGGATTACAGTTGGCCCCGCCCATTTGCCCGCCCACTCGTCAACTCCGCCCCCTGCAACATTTGAATTTCCTGCACGTTTGAGTTGCCTGCACGTTCTCAGAGGCAGGCAGGCAGGCAGGCAGCGAGTGGAGCCTTGCCTTGCCTTGCCACTGAAAAATGAGCTGCTCTGGGGTTTTAACATGATGCCAGGCCTCCTTAATGTGTTCTGGGGGTGCTGTGGAATATTGTTGCAACTGTTGGGTCAGTTTAAAATTGTCTGAGGCCTCAAAAAGGGCTTTTTTCATGTCCCTTCCTGCCACGACCTCACTTCCGGCTTATGACGTCACTTCCGGTGGGCGGGTCCCAACATGTGCCAATCAAAAGTGAGTACCTGTTCTTAAATCATTTAGATGACACCACTGGGCTGCCTGGACACTCTTACCCTCAAGAACTGATCCAGCTGAAAGATTTTTGTCGGCAAAAATTGGAAGAGAAAGTCTTCGCCCTGTAGGGTAAGAAAAAGTCCCACAAATGTTCATTTGAGGGGTATATTTGGGGTGGGGTATGGGTGATATAACAGAGCAACAGAGGCCTACCTCTTTAAAAAGGGAGTCTTTGAAAAGGCCCATCTAGGAGGATAAAGAAGAGATTGTGAAATGCAGCTGCCTCTGGTGTTGAGCAGCACTACTAAGTAACCACCCAGCATAATGCTTTCTCTGACATAAAGGCTGGATCTCAGCAGTCACCTTGGATTTTCCCCTCCCCATCAAGCGTCTCTTTCCCTGAGCAGTCAGCCAAGGAATGTTTTCTCTGATGCCCTTCAATTGGCAGCCTCGGATTTGACTGCGTTCCAATACTGTCTGCTTTTCCAAGAAGTCACAATGCTTCTGGTTATGCCCAAAGACCTGGCCTGCTGCCCGCTCAGCTCAAATGCCTTTAAAAGCAAAGTTTTTTAAAGTTTTGCTTTTAAATCACTGCTCTTTTGATTTCAGACAACAATTTATTGCAATATTTGTGAAGTGACTTTCACTGTTTCAGAAGAATACGTGAGCTTTTTGTAATTCAGCTGCTACTATGCAAAGTGTCATTTTTGTACTCTACTGATCAATTGGTATGTATTGACCAATATTTGACAGTACTCTATTGATCAATACTGAACCAGTTACAGTCCAGCCTTCCTCCAGAGTTGATGGCTTGCACACTCCTAAGTTTTTGTTAAATTAAGGACAGAAATGGAGGGACTTCCCCTATGGTTCCAGAGGGGAATTTCCAGGGACAGAAGAGAGAAACCGAAATAAAGCTAGAAGGCAGTGGTGTTTGTTCATGGGGGAGGGGGGGCAAAATGCTAAGTGTTGCAGGAGGCTGAGCTCCTGTGTAACACAGTCCCTCCCCCTTGCCTTCAGAGTCATTTGTGGCTTGGAGAGGAAAGCCTCTGAGCCAGCTGCTCTGTGCCACGAATGGCTCAGAAGGCAAGGGGGAGGGACCGTGTTACACAAGAGCTCAGGCTCCTGCAACACTTAGCATTCCCCCCTCCATTGGAATGCCACTGTTTGAAGGACGGAGGAGTCCTCACAAATGGACTTCCCCTTCGAACCCGATTTACCTGCTGCGACCTAGGCAGGAAACCCGTGCTGTGAGAATGCAAATGCCAACTGCCCCTTTCCTCACAGCCTCCACATTTGCTATGAATTTATGAATGCAAACAATTCCTTCCCTCCCAGCAAGCAAAAAGCCCCAGGAGACAGCTAACAACATTTCAAAGCAACAAGACATCAAACCATTTATGCAAAACTGATCACACACATTTAAAGCAAATTTAAAACAGAATAAACCCCACACTTTGGGGATGAGGCAGTACTTAGTTTGTAAACATAGAGTGCATGGGTGCTCAGAACTTAGCAGTGGCATGGGAGTGGGAAATGGCCCATGGTTAGAGTTGCTAATAAGGCACTCGGCACATGTGCAGAAGTCCCTTCCTTATTAGAACTCATGAGTTCCATTCCGATCACATGAGCTGCTGGAGATGTTCTATTCTGCCTAGAACTCATAGCTTCGGATAACGCAGCGCACCTGTGAACATATGATGAGCACACTGATACTAAACACGCGAGTCCAATCCGGTCTTGACCACCGCCCGTCTTTCTTACAGTCACCAGGGGACACTCGTTCTTGCCACGTCCCAGCCGTTTCACACGCACCCTACCCGTGTTTCACCTCCTCTCCTCACCTTTTCACGGGTCTCTCGGCTGACTCGGATGCTGCAGGATTTGGCCATGGTGCAAACGGGAGGTGGGGGCTGTTACGCTCAGGGGAGAATCGATAAGGCAGCCTCCGATCCGAGGTCCGTTCCAGGAGTCGGAATGGCGATCAAGTCGCCCGCAAGCAGCTCTCCTTCGCTTTCACTTTCACATTCGCACCTTCCGCCCACTTGGCGGGTTCCCCGCCTCTTTCCACCCCCCACCACCCCATTAAGGAGTTATCCTTCCTGTGCATAAAGGAGCCCCCCTTTTGAACGCCCCCTCTCTCCACAGTGCGCAATGTAACCTTGCAATGTATTTGCAAGGTACAAAGGACGTGCAAAAGCTACCCTCAGAGCCACTGCCCAGTTTCTACCAGCCCCCCCCCCACCAATTTTTTCATTGCACCCCAAAACGTAGGGCATTATTAAATTTATTTTAAAAAAAAAAAAGATGGGAGACGTTTGGGGGCTCAAGGTTCGCGCCTGGACATCATCAGCATCATATTTGCAGGGCAGGCAATTGTCCCGCCGCGGAGTGGCAAAAAGGCTCTCTGCACGCGCCCCGGAGCCCCCTTGCAACCAGCCCAGCCCTGGGCGGCAGTGCGCGCCTGGCCAGCCCACCCTTGTAGTTCTTCCTCCGCGGCTCCTGGGGTCCCTCTTGCCCTGCCTTGGCGCGGCCGGCCTGGGCTGGGTTTCCTCTCCCGGCTCCCCCCTCATTTCCTGCTTCTTCTTCCTTCCTCTTCTGCCACCAGCTGTTGGCGCTTCGCATGACAGGCGAGTGACGCTCCTGGCCCCGGATCCCCCCCCCCGCCCCTCGGGTCCGGTAAGGCTCCCCACTGGGCTGCTCCCCTCCCCGCCCCAGACCCCCCCCCCCGCTTAAAGGCCTGGCTGCAACTTTCCTTTGGCTTAGAGCCCAAATCACAGCCAGGAAAGCAAAAGTGAAAGTCAAGGACAGCTGCTAAGTAGCTGCAGACCCCCAACTTACCCCCTGAAGTCTGACTGGAGAGGGTCGGGAATGTGGCTGGTTCTCATTGTCTGTGTTAGATTGTAAGGCTCTAGTGGGCAGAGACCTGCCTTGGTTTTGTTAGGAATCGCTTGTCAGATGTTGTGGCACTATAAGTCGTGTCCGACCCTTCGCGACCCCCTGGACCACAGCACGCCAGGCCTCCCTGTCCTCCACTAGCTTCCTGAGTTCGCCCAATTTCATGTTCATTGCTTCGGTGACACTCTCTAACCATCTCATCCTCTGCCGCCCCCTTCTCCTTTTGCCTTCAATCTTTCCCAGCATGAGGGTCTTTTCTAAAGAGTCCTCTCTTCTCATGAGGTGGCCAAAGTACTGGAGCTTCAGCTTCAAGATTTGTCCTTCCAGGGAGCAATCAGGCTTGACTTCCTGGAGGATTATCCGATTGGATCTCCTTGCAGTCCAGGGGACTCTCAAGAGTCTTCTCCAACACCGTAATTCGAAACTATAATTATGAATTATAAACTTGTGGCACTTTTTCATAATTCAAAACTTGTGGCACTATACCCCTGTATTATTATTATTATTATTATTATTATTATTATTATTATTATTACCACCACCCTGGCAGGGGCTAGGAATAATTTCTATGTGGAACCTTGTAGATTTAAAGAAGCCAGCATATTTACACATATACACACACCCCTTTCCCTCCTCCCTCACATGTGGGTATAAATACAAGTTCTACAAATAAATAATAAATAAATTTAGTTCTTCTGAAACTATTTTGCCTGCCTCGTTTCCCTTCTCTCCCCCCCCACCTTTTCTCCCCTCCCCGGTTAATTTGGTTTGAAGATCTTCATAGCTGCTTCCTTCTGAGTTTTCCACCTTCCAGAATTGTGTCCTGGCCCAGAAGAGTCCATCTGGGGACAGATTCAGAGCCTGCGGGGTGCGGTGGTGGGTACCTGCTAGACCTGGATTCAGCTCCCTACTCAGCCGTGAAGTGGGCCTGCCAGTCTCTCCCAACTGAACCTACCTCGCAGGGTTGTTGTGGGCACCTCCGGATACGCTCTCTGAGCTGTTTGCAGAAAAGGAGGGATACAAATATGACACGTCCATAAAAATAAAATGAGTTGAGCGTTGAGCTGAGCCGTTTTGCCCCCGGCCAGGTTGGGTGTTGTATCAGAGTTGTGATCTCCTCTGTCTTCGTCTTGCCCCCCCTCCCCCGGTTCGGCAGTGAACATGGAGGACGTGGGGCATAAATTCAGGTGCCTCCGAGAGGAACTGGTGGCTGCTTTGATGCAGAGTCCTGCAGAGTTGAACCTGGAGTCTGTGCAGCGGTTGGTGGAGATGCCATTGCCTTCTGCCCAGAAGTACCAAGCCATAGATGCCAAGGGAATCATACGAGCCAATACCCAGGGGCAGGTGAGAGGATGGGGGGCATTGGAGCCACGGGTAATGGGTTGCCATTGGGGGACAAGCTGCAGATTTGGAAGTGGTGGGCTGGCCCGTCTCTTGTTTTTTCCTCATATCATGCCTTTAAGGATTGTCCAGCAGGCACAGATTCATCCAGTGCAACGTGCACTGTGTGTGCATGCTGGGAAATGCTTCACCTTAGGAACTGCTGCCTGCCTTGCAGCTGCTGGCCAGGCAAACAACCGCCACCTTATGAAAGGTGTGTGCATGAGTTTATGCTAGCAGCATCGTAGATCTAAAGCCTTTCTAGGAAGCGGTGTTGTTGGGGGGTTGGGAGCTAGCTAGATGAGGAGGGAAGCTGCTTGGTTTGGAAGGCAGCAGGGATTAGGTTGATAATATGAAAAAGCCGTCTTGGAAGCCAGTGGCAGAGATGCCATGGGGTGCCCCAGACTTCCTTGGGACCAGGTGGAGCTGCTGTTGACTGGGTCAGGGGGGCTAGGAGGATACCAGGTGGGCTAAAGGAAGGACGTCATCGTTTGAACATTTGGCACTTCATTGTGGAATGCCTGGTGTGTGCTTGCCTGCATTTGCAAAGAGATTGTCTCCCCTCTTCTCCCAGACGCAAAAGGATCTGCGCACCATCTCCACAGCCCTCAACATCCTGGAGAAGTACGGGCGCAACCTGCTGAACCCTCACAAGCCTCGTTTCTGGCGAACGGTCAAGTTCAACAACCCTGTCTTTCGGGACACGGTCGACACCATCCAGGTGAGAGAAGCATCTGCCCCTGCCCCCAAGATTGTTTCCCTAGTTTGGGTTTCCCCCCTTCGTTTAAAGTCATTTGATTTCTGGTACGGCCCAATCAAACTTGGTACAAGTCCCCAGATACAGGGGAAAAATAACCACACCAAAACAGCCACATAGCCACAAGTAAGGCACATTGCTTGTGCATATCCAAGAATACGGTGTACGTGATGCGTTCCTGTTTGCAGTCCGGGTTGCCCCTTGTGCCGTCCTGTGTTTGGGGAGGGAACTTGGGCTGCTCTTCAGAAACTCAGGTGAGAGTTTCAGATTTCTGCGACTGCAAAATGTCACCTTCCATTGTGCGACTGCACATTTACGGGCTGTCTTTAAAACTTTCTCATATAAACCGGCCTGTTCCGTAGGATCCCCGCCTGTCTTGTGCATAATAAAGTATTTATGGAGCCTTCTGGTAACTTGGGCTATGCAGGCACAGAACAGGGAAAACCTCTTATCTTGAGAATCTCGAGTTTTTGTCTCGTGAGGTTGCAAAGATTAACTCGGAAGAGCATGGACAATGAGCTTTGACTGCTCAGCAGAGGGGCTCTTTGTCCCTCCCACTCAGGGGTGGCCCTAAGCCAATGTGACCAATGTTGTCACATCGAGCCCCGCGCTTCAGGGGCGATGAGCATATCGCCTGCTGCTGCAGCTGGGATCTCTATGGGCTGTAAGTCAGTGGGGCGAGCAGAGCAGCTTTACCTTGGGCCCTCTCACCAGCCCTTCCCTCTGAACTGCCTAAAATGGGCCTCCTGGAAGCAGTTGGTGGTGACGTTATCACGTCACCACCCACTATTTCCAGATGCCATGCTTTGCACATTGCACCGCAAGCGCACTTTTTGGTGCAGGAATGCCCTCGGTTGGGCCCCACCACTGCCAGAGCCAGCCCTGCTCCCACTGGCTAATACAAGAAATTTTGCACACCTGCTCAATTTGCATAGTAATGCAGGGAGTTTTCATGCAGCTCATTTTGTGGAGTTGTTCTTTCTTTTAGCCCTGCATATTAATTTGCAGTGTTGCAGTTTTTCAGAAAGTGCGTAGTGAATGACCCAGGTGTGGGGATGAGAGAGCTCCCACCACCTGGTCTCAAAATGAGCTCTCAGGATTCACTGGCCCAGACCACAGTACAGCTGTGTAGATACAGACGCAGCTCTATGTCTAGCCTGTTGCCTAATCCCCAATATATTAATTTATCCCAACTTCCTGGCATCACGTGGTGCTTCCTCGGGAAGGGCCCGCTGCAGAGAAATGGCTGTTTTTAGCAGAAACCAGCCCGGCTTCAAAGATGGGAGGGCCTCTCTTGGAGGTTGCCATACGTGCCGTAGCGCATCCACTCTCTCCCGTTGCCTCTCCCCCCGCCCCCCCCTTGACGACGCATCCTGCTTTCTGCCAGGGCGGACGGGATGTTCTTCGCCTCTATGGCTATTCCGAAGAGCAGCCAGATGGGCTCTGCTTCCCGGAGCAGCTGCGGGAGCCGGATACCCTGCAGGTGGCCTCCATCACTGTTGATGTCATGATGTTACGGGCTGAACTGAATCTCCTCCTTTCGGTACGGTAGGACTGCAGAGGCGAGGGACGCTGGGTCATGGAAGAGGTAGGGTGGGACAGAGGGACCCCTCTTGGACTGAGGAGCTTCCAAGGTGCTTTGGTTCTTTTACATATCCAGGCATCCTCCTGTATCCATAGGGATAGGTTCCTGCTGCTACACAGATACCGGCAACCGCAGACAGTAGTGAGCCTTACCAGGCACGGTTCACAATTTTTCTCTAATCGTGCAAATGATGTATCTTTGTCTGATTGCCAACCTCCTGTTGCGCTCTCCCTCCCTCTTGCTCACTATACTGCCTGCAAACGCAAACAGGAAGCAGGAAGAGCTCACAGGAAGCGGGTTGGAGGGCTGGAAAGAATGTGACGCTAAGTGTCACGTTGTTTTCAGCCCTCCAATCCACTTCCTTAGCTCTTCCTGTTAGCATTTGCTGGCGGCTCTGGGGCTTAGAGAATTAAGAGAGTAATAATTCTTGGCCATTCTCTAGCACCTTCTGCATGTGCCCAGCGCTTAACTCAATGGAATGCTTATTATGTGGCCCATAAGGCAAGTATAATTATGCCTGTGTTGCAGCTAGGGAAGACTGAGGCACAGTGACTTAGCTGAAGCCCCCTAGTGAGAATTCATGGGGAAGGCAAGATTCCAGTTGGGAAATCCTGATTCTCTGAGTCTGAGTCTCTTAGCCGCTGCAGGGCATCAGTTCACAGTCTAAGCTTTGCCTTGTTTGCTTTCCTTTTAGGATGATCACCCCAACCCCCAGGTTTTGCAAGAGTTAATGCAAGGAGGGGACAGCTTAAAGGTGAATAAGGGGTACGAGGTGAGTATAAACCATTAGCAAGGTAGAGAGCAGGGGGGAGGCTGGGAGCCCTGGTGAGTTCCTCGGCAACCCACAGCTTTGTTAAAGTAGTGAAAAATTGCACTGGGCCGACTGTTTGAGTGTACCCGTTTTGAATTGCACCAGCCCAATGCCAGTGTTGACGCCAAGTCCCTCCTGCTGCTCCACCCATCAGAATAGGGCGACCGGCTGAGTTTCATGCTCCAAATGATCTTGAAGGGCAGCTCAAGCCAAACGGAGTGTGTGTGGACCAGATGGGTCTTTGTGGATGCGAAGGTGTGACTGGGACCCTCCATCAGGCCTTGCCCTTCTCTCTTTCCCAGGCCGGCCTCAGTGCAGACTCCATCCCTACCCAAGAACATTCGCCCCGGCGTACAGTCCCAGCACTTTTACATCCAGGTAACAGCAGGCAGGTCCTCCTGGCTAAAGGGCGAAGGCTCGAGACGGGCCAGTTCAATGTCCTCCGAGTGTGGTGTTTGTTTGGCATGCTGAGAACCGCTGTTGATTGAAAGAGGACCCTGAAACAGCATTTAACGTGGGGTGAAGGGGCAGGTCTGTGCTCCACTCGCAGTCTACAAGAGATGAGGGGACGGAAGTGAGTGCAGGCAAGGACCAGGGAAAAGGTGCCATTCCCAGTGGTAGGGGCTTGTAGATACCCTGCTATAAGACGGTAATTTTTTTGCAAATAAATGAATGAGCTGTGAAGTGCCTCCTCGTCTTATCCCAGGGTCAGTCGGGGGGGGGCGGGCGGGGAATCAGAGCAGTTTCTCTGGCACCCAGAGCAGGGGTGTCAGCTGCCTGTTGATTGCCTGCAAGTGTCTGAATACTTCTTTTATGCTTGCCGTGAGTTTCCAAACTTACTTGGTGCTGTCCTTTGATCTCCTTTCATTGTTTATATTGGTCAGAAGCAGCTACTTTTTCTGAGCATGCTGTAAACTTTGGGGGTTTACCTCTTTCTAACGTTGCTATGTTGAGGTGTGTTTTTTAAACCAGTGGGTCTTTTCCCCTGCAGTTTCTAATCTGTTCCCCCCCCCCACATCAATTCAATGCTTATGTCTTATCTCATTATTGGGGTGTGTGTGTTATGCTCCTCTTCACAAGCACCATTTCCCCTCGCTGCAGTGATTGTTCCTCACCTTCCCAGGGTGGGAGAAACAAGGGAGGGTAAATTCAGACATAATTATAGTCAGACATCCCCCTCAGTTTTACCCCGTAACTTATCTGAGGGTCATAGAAAATGCCATGATTTTTGGCTCAAAACCTGCCCTCGACTTATCTGTGAGGTGGACATACTCGAGTATCTCTGGTCCAGAGGCAGATCTAAGGGAGGGCAAAGCTCTAAGTTTTGCAAGAAGCCTTCCCTTGCAGTGGAAATCACTCCTCTCCTGCACCGTTTTAGCCAATCCTCACAGGGAAAAGCAACATCTTGGCATTGCTTACTGGCTACAGCAGCAAGGGAGAGGCGGGATTTACATGACAGGGTAAGGCCCCTTGCACCACTTAGAACTTTGCCCTTCCTGTAGATCCGCCTCTGCTCTGGTCCTTATGCTGTGTTGGGCTAGGAGGTGGAACTTGAGGAGAGCTTGAAAGGAAAGAAGGAAGGGAGCGTCAGGGAGGCAGGCCAGGCATCAGGTGAAAGGTGGGAGATGTTGGAAATGAAAAAAGAGAGGAGGAGGAGGGAGGGAGCCTGGGCTGGGGCGTGAGAGGGGTGCTGCGTTTCCTCGGAGAGAGGGGCAAGTTTGCTGAGTTGATTGTGGGAGCAGATTGCAGGCAGAGATGGCTGGATCTATGGGGCAGGCAGAAATGGTAGAGCAGAGGCGAGGCCGGGGATCATGGGAAGGATCAGAGTACAAACACAGGGAGGAAGGCCCGTAGAAGGTGTGCTGAAGGAGATGTCGTGACGATCAGACAGAGGGTATTCTGGGATAGAGGGGCCAAGGGCAGAGCCGTTTTTGCGGAAGGCCAAATGGAGAGTGTGGCCCGAGACTGCAGGGGGGAGGCAGCAGACTCAGAGGGTCTCCCCAGCGAGCAGAGCAGGGGTGTGGTTCACCAGGAAGAAGGCCAGGCTGAAAAGGAAAGTGGAGAGAGAGAGAGCCAGGAGGGAGACCTGGAGCGGCTAGACAGCAAAATCTAATGCAGGGACGTTCAAAGGTAGAGATACGGTACGGGAGGGGAGGGGAGGGGAGGGGGGCAGGCAAGGGCTGTGAGCTGTGGAATTTAGAGGGGATTGACCACCACGATCAGGGCTTTCACCCTTTCAGAATTTGGGCTTTCAGATTAAAAAACCATATTTGAGGATCCGAGCTCTGATGGTGGCCGGGAAAAGCTCAGTGATGTGGGCACTGCCTCGTGGAATATTGGATATCAGCCGCTTTGTGAACTTTGTGTTGAAAAGCGGTATATAAATACTGTTTGTTGATGATGATGATGAAATGGGGCTCTAGCACTTGCCTAGCAATGTGGCTCCCCTCAGAACTAGTGCAGGTACAGCCAGTCCGTTTGATTTGCCTACTAGAACCACATCACAGCCTTCAGTTTTTCTTGTCTGGAGCCTTGGCGAAGGGCAAGTACTTGACTAGGCCTCTCCTGACTCTTCCTCTCCCCCACACAGGCTACCTTCCCCCCAGTGCCTGCCTGCTCTGTGGCCTGGTGCCCCCCACGCTGCACTGCGCAGCTTGCGCCCAGTCTCTGTGTCCAGACTGTGACTGCCTCTTCCACAAGCACCCATCGCGGACGCACCACCGTCGGGTGCACTTGAAGGAGCAAGCGTGGCACAGCCCCCCACCGCCCAGGTAGTGTAGGGGAACCTCCTTGGGGTCCAGATCCATCTTGGCTATCCTTCCCAACGCCCCCGTCATGATGCAGTTCTAACCTGGCGTAATCCTCACCTGGAGTTAGGCCGGCACAGATAGGCCAGCAAAGTTTGGCCGGCACAAGGGACACCGTCAAGCATGTTTGGACCACTCTCGGAGTCAGAGAGGTCAGCACACATGCGTGCGCCATCCTCCCTGGCTCCGAGAGTGGTCCAAACGCCACTCTGTTGTATCTGGCATTCTGAGGTAAAATTCTGAGGTAAATATAGCAAAGTCTGGCCAGCACAAGGGGCACCATAAAGTATGTTCGGAGCACTCTCGGCGTCAGAGCGGTCAGCACACAGGCGTGCGCCATCCTCCCTGGCTCTGAAAGTGGTCCAAATGCCACTCTGTTGTATCTGGCATTCTGAGGTAAAATTCTGAGGTAAATATAGCAAAGTCTGGCCAGCACAAGGGGCACCATAAAGTATGTTCGGAGCACTCTCGGCGTCAGAGAGGCCAGCACACAGGTGTGTGCCATCCTCCCTGACTCCAAGCGTGGTCCAAACATGCTTTACGTTGGCCCTGGTGCCGGCCAAACTTTGCTGGCCTATCTGTGCCGGCCTAACTCCTGGTTAGGATTGCGCTCTAGAGAACTGTGGGTACAGCTGATTCCTTCTTAGGTTGTTAAAATACGTTGTACTACCTGCTAACCTAGTGCACATACGGCTCACTCAGCCCAATCCTTCTGGTCTCCTTCAGCCTGCCTGCAGCATCCACCGAACCGCCAGCCTTGCGACCTCGGCCAGAGTCGGCCTGGCCCAGCCTTCCCGCCCAGAAACCTCCCTGGCGCTGTGCCGCCTGCTTCACCCACAACGACGCGCGCTCCGTGCTGTGTGCGGGCTGTGACCGCCCCCGGGGCTGCAAGACCCCCCTGAACGCCAGCGTGGACGAGGATGGGAGCCTGGCGCAGCTGGCCCGGGGGCGATGGCCGTGCCAGTCCTGCACCTTTGAGAACGAGCCAGCCATGGTGCTGTGCGCTGCGTGCGAGAGGCCGCGCTTGGCGGGACGGCCTGGCACAGGCGACGCGAAGCCCCTGCTGGCCTGGACAGAGGAGACGGCACCGGCGCAGACAGAGGTATGTGCGAGGGCCGGGCCGAGGCAGGCGGATTGCTTCTAGGGCAGGGGGGCTCAAGCCTTTTTAGTACCGGGACCCACTTTTGAGAATGACAGTCTGTCCGGGACCCACCAGACGTGATGTCGTGGCCAGATGTGCCGTCATTGTGATGCCAGAGCATGCTGCTTAACTGAGAATGCAGCAAGAAGTTGGGTGATTTCTCAGCTGTTTTCCAATAGAAAAATGAATCAGAAAGGGAAAAAAAGGCCTATTTACAACCTTGACACAAGCAAGGCAACCGCACAGCCCTCCCCACTTCCAGTGTCCCATCTACCCATATTTTCAATATGGCTGCCCTAGGTGCTTGGCGACCCACCTGAAATTGGCACCTGACCCACAGGTAGGTCCCGACCCACAGTTTAGGAACCACTGTTCTTGATCATATCAAACCCCTCTGTCTTTTTATTGGGTGCTGCCAATAAAAAGCTTGACTCTCAAGCTTGTGTTTTTTATTGCCCTCACAAAAACATCATGAGGTCTAGAGTCTTATCATAACTTAAAACAGAATACAAATGTCCGCGTGGCTGCTTTTGTGGCCCCAAATTTTCAGCATACAGTCTACATTGCAATTTGAGGTAGTTCTAATATGAGAGAGACTTTTCACTATTCACGTTTTCCATGCTGGCCATTTTGTTTATAACCCTCCGTCACGTTCCCTCAAAAAGCAAGTTAACATCTGGACAGATTTGAAGCCCAGCAGCAATTATTTCCACAAACTCTGCCCGCACCTTCTGTGCTTTCTCCGCCCCGGAGCCTCAGCTCTCTCGCCCCATTCCGTCACCTGTTGCTCCTTCTTCCCCACAGGCCCCGGACTGGCACTGTGAACACTGCACCTTCCGGAACAAGGGCCACAGCCGTGTGTGTGAAGTGTGCAACCGGACCAGCCAGCGACGGCCCACCCAAACGGTGGTGCTGAGGGCCCAGCCGGAGAAGGAAGAGGAAGAAACGTGCAAGAAGGGTCCGGCAGAGGTCAAGGCAGAGCCCAAGTCTCCATGGAAGTCCCTTGGCCTCTCCCAGGAAGAGGCAGAGCTTCGGAGACAGGAAAAGCTGCGTGAGGATGGGCAGAGGCTGGTTACCATGATCAGGGTGAGCTGTAGCCTTGAAATTGGGTGGCCTGCACAGCTGTCCACAGGTGCCCACGCTTCAGGCCTGGTGCCTCAGAGCGCAGTCCTCACCTGGAGTTAGGCCGGCACAGTTAGGCCAGAATAGTTTGGCCAGCACAAGGGACACCTTAAAGCGTGTTTGGACTACCCTCGGAGTCAGGGAGGATGGTGCACATCTGTGTGCTGGCTTCTCTGATTCTGAGGGTGGTCCAAACATACTTTATGGTGTCCTTTGTGCTGGCCAGACTTTGCTTTATTTACCTCATGTTTACCTCAGAATTTTACCTCAGAAATTTACCTCAGAATGCCAGATACAAAGGAGTGGCGTTTGGACCACACTCGGAGTCAGGGAGGATGGCGCACGTCTGTGTAATGGCCTCTCTGACTCTGAGGGTGGTCCAAACATACTTTACAGTGCCCCCTGTGTCGGTCAAACTTTGCTTTATTTATCTCATATTTACCTCAGAAATTTACCTCAGAATGCCAGATACAAGGGAGTGGCGTTTGGACCACTCTCAGAGTCAGGGAGGATGGCGCACGTCTGTGTAATGGCCTCTCTGACTCCAAGAGTGGCCCAAACATACTTTACGGTGTCCCTTGTGCCAGCCAAACTCCCAGTTAGGATTGCGCGCTTAGAGAATCCCCTTTCTATCCCTGCCCCATTGTTGCTAGCTAGTCATCGGCCTCAAAATCACTTGCTGGATTGGGCTCCCTCCAATTCGGTCTAGGCTGCACGCTTCCCGGTCTCTCACCCGCTGTTTTCCCACAGAAAGCGGAGGCTGTAGGCGTGGCCCCTGAACTGGTGGTCTCCGCCTTGCATTACTCGGGGGCGGAGCTGCCTCTGGCTTGGCTGAACTCGGAGCTTCCCGCCGTTCTGGAATCGGTGGCGGATCTGGCCACGCAGCGAGGCCAGGAGGAGCCGGGCGGGGGGCTGGGCGCTGTCACCCGCCAGGAGGCCCAGACCGCGTGGATGGAGAGTCAGGGGGACATGGACGAAGCCGTCAGCCGGTGTCTGAGCGCCCGGCGTAGCAAGGTCAGCCTGGGGAGAGCCTGAGCAGGGTGGGGGAGGGTTGCTGGGAAGTGGGCTTGGGAAGGGGGTGGAGGGGCTGGGGGGGCGTGTCTTAGAGCGGCTCAAGCTGAAAGAGGTTATCTGCAGAAATAAAAGGGGGTGAAGTCTGGAAAATGTTGAGGGACAGAATTCAGGGAAGCAGGAAGGGTCAACTGGGGAGGTTCTGGAGGGCTGATGAAGACACAGTGGGAGGAGCCTTTGTTTTGTGGGTGGAGTCAAGGGAAAAGGACAGTGGGTGGGGCTTTCCTCCTGCAATGCTCGGAATGGTAGTTGTTTCTTAAGCTCCTCATCAACAAGGTGTCGAAGGTGCGTAAAGCGTTTGGGTGGGCATCTGAAAATGGGGCGGGGCTTAGGAGGCAACCGGCTGAATTGTTGGGGAGGAATCTGGTGGGACGGGTCAGGAGTGCGGAGGCTTTGTCGGGGCGGGGGGAAGCGGGAGAGGCGTTTGCAGCCAGTCCCCGAACACACGTCCTGGTTCTGTCCCGGAAGTCAGAGCCCGCGTGCAGTGGTGTCATCTAAATGATTTAAGAACAGGTACTCACTTTTGATTGGCACGTGTCGGGACCCGCCCACCAGAAGTGACGTCATAAGCCGGAAGTGATGTCGTGGCAGGGAGTGACATGAAAAAAGCCCTTTTTGAGGCCTCAGACCATTTTAAACTGACCCAACAGTTGCAACAGTATTCCACAGAACATGTTAAGGAGGCCTGGCATCATGTTAAAGTGACCCAACAGTTCTAAAACCCCAGAGCAGCTCATTTTTCAGTGGCAAGGCAAGGCTCCGCTCGCTGCCTGCCTGCCTGCCTGGCTCTGAGAACGTGCAGGCAACTCAAACGTGCAGGAAATTCAAATGCTGCAGGGGGCGGAGTCGACAAGTGGGCGGGCAAATGGGCGGGGCCAGCTGTAATCCTAGAAACCGGTACTCGCGTACCCCCGCGTACCCCCTGCATGACATCACTGGGCCTTGGCCCTGAGGTGGGTCAGCGGAGGGCTCTCCTGTGAGCAGGGAGTGCCCGTCGCAGAGATTTGGTCCCTGACGCTGCCCGCGACGAAGTGATGCTCGGGCTGGAGCTGGGCTGGAGCCACGGGGGTGGGGGTGGGGACGGGCTGGGGCCAGCTTGGGATTTGGCTGTCCGGGGTCTCGCCCTTCCCAAACAGGTGCGGGAGCTGAAGGCCCTGGGCTTTGGGGAGCGCAGCCCCGTCCTGGAAGCCCTCTACCAGAACAACGGCGACCTGTGGCGGGCCCTGGTGCAGCTGCAGCGCCACCGCCTGGAGCCCTTCCACAAGCGCCTCTGGGAGGCGGAGGAGCCCCCCATCGACTTCCACAGCCCCGACCGGCAGGTGAGAGAGAGAGGGACTCCCGTGGGGGGGCGCGCCTCCTGCCCGTGCCCCCGGCCCCGATCCGACGCTCTGCCTCCTCCCTCCTTGCAGGCCCTGCTGCGACGCCTCCTCGCCTCTCTGTCCTTGCCCAGCTGGGGCCGCGCAGAGCTGGTGGTCTCGCTGATGCTCGAGCAGCCGGGCGAGGGGGGCTGGGAGCTGGCCGACATCGTGGAGGCCGTGATGGCCTCCCCCAGCCGCGACTTCATCAAGCGCCTGCTGAACTGGGAGTGCGCCGTCTGCGGCCTCGCCTTGCCTCGCAACAAGGTGCCGAACCGTTGCTCGTGGCCTTCTGTGAAACGAGGGCCTGTCGTCGTCGCCCCCCCCCCCGCATCTCCAGTGCAGAGAGGTGCAGCCAGTAGTGTCATTCAAATGATTTAGGAACAGGAACTCACTTTTGATTGGCACTTGTTGGGAACCCGGAACCAGCCACGGAGCCCGTTCTGGTCCATCCCCCCTGAATGACATCACTGCCTTTAACCCTCTGAGTGCCGGCCAACCAAGAAGAAAAGCTCTTTGCAGAGGAATTGGGAGGGGGGAGGAGGGAGAGTGAAGTGGGCGGAGTCAGCCCTAATTTTAACTAGTGGAACTGAGTTCCCCCGCGTTCCCCCTGCATGACATCACTGGGTGCAGCATTCTGTGAGTGACCTGGCCCCGCCCCCCACCCTGAGTGGTTCCAACGTTGCCTTCCCTTCTTTTCTACGAGGGCAAATTCACCACACAGACCAGATCGTTGCCCCTTCGCCCTTGTTTTCCTGCCACTTTAGAGGTCCTGACAGCAACCCTGCGAGGTAGGCTTGGCTTTGCTGCCCTCCGGGTTCAGCCTTCAACACCTCCTTGCTAGGCTGGCTTCTCGCCTCTTCGGTCTCGCCAGGAAGGCTTAAAACAAAAACCAGTTGAGGCAGACGCCCTTGTCAGGCGTCCATAACTGTGGGCCTCTTGCGTGCTGCTGCCTCAGCCTGGTAAAGGGTTGATTGAGCATTTGCCTCTTCAGGCAAATGTGGGTCTTCAGACAAGGGTGGGAGGCAGGGCTGTGGGGCAGGGCTGCTCCCCCAGGTGTCTGGTCCGCAATTACGAACGTTTGAAGAGGGCTTTTGAGAGGGCAAAACTCTGTGTTTCCATGGTGACTGGGTCTGTACATATACACCACGCATTCAGTTCTAAGGAGTTCCCAGTTCTAAGGGAGTTCAGAAGCTGTGGTGTCTTTAAAATAATAATAATATATACCGTATTTCCCCAAGTATAAGACGCATCTTTTTCCCAAAAAACCAGGGGCTAAAAATTGGGTGCGTCTTATTCAAGGGGTGTGCCGGGCAGAAATTTTTCAAATTTCTGGCCCCAAAATTAAGGTGCGTCTTATACTTTGGTGCGCCTTATACTTGGGGAAATACGGTATATAATTTTTAGAGGGAGAAAGTGAATAGAAAGGAGCTTGTCTCCTTTTTCTACAATAACAGAATGCTAGTCGTCTCATGAAATTGATTTAGGATGGACAAAGGAAATGTTTTCTTCACACATTATATCTTTTTAACCTATGGGATCCCCTGCAACAAGATATGGTGATAGACTCTGGCTTTAATTGGCATTGGGCAAATGCGGGAAAGAGGCAGGATCTAGTGGTTAAGCAGCGTTGCAAAGTGGAGCCTCCTTGTTCAGAGGCAGTGTACCTCTGAATGCCAGTTGCTGGGGAGCAAACGACACGGGAAGGTTCCTGCCCTGCTGGTGGGCTTCATCTGGCCGGCCAGTGTTGGGCCCGGCATGCTGGACTGGGCAGGCCTTTTGGTCCGATCCAGCAGGGCTTCTCTTGCGTCCTCAGATGCAGTCACTGACCTCGTGCGAGTGCACGATTTGCCCGGAGTGTTTTGCACTGCACTTCACCATCGCTGTGAAAGAGAAGCACATCACCGACCTGGTCTGTCCCGCTTGCTCCGAGCCCGAGATCAGCGACGAAGGAGAACTCCTCAACTACTTCTCCACCCTGGACATCCAGGTGCCTGCCCCACCCCACCCCACCCCACCCACTCTGGGGTTCCTGATTCTTGCATCAGAACCATTTTCATAGTCTCCGCAGCATTCCTTGTTCCACCTGCACGCTGACGTTTACGTGGGTGTGGGCCGGGTTCCAGCAGAGCTTAACTGAGATTCTGCTTCGGTTGCAAGGCCAGTAGGAGGGGAGCAAGGGCCCAGGCCCCTGTTGTAAAAAGCGTTCTGTACCTGTGCTCCTGAGCTGCTCCTGATCACGTTAAGGTTTCCAGAGTAAGCTCTTCACCAGATGCCACTGCCCACCAGCGGGAGGCAGAGAAAAAGGCATGTCTTCTGTAGACAGTTGGGTAGACCAAATTCCTGAGATTTGACTGACAGCGCAATCCTAAACTGGAGTTAGGCCGGCATAAGCTAAACCAGCAAAGTTTGGCCGGCACATGGGACACCGTAAAGCAAGTTTGGACCACTCTTGGAGTCAGAGAGGATGGCTCACATCCAGCAGTGTTACGCTGCCGGAACGCTGGGCGGGACATCCGGGTGATCGACAGCCCGCCCGTCGCGTTCCGCAGCATTACGCCATTTGCGTAATGTACGCAAGCGGCGTAATTGGTTACGCAAACGGCGTAACGCTCCGGAACGCAACGGGCGGGCTGTCGATCACCCGGATGTCCCGCCCAGCATTCCGGCAGCATAACACCGCTGCTCACATCTGTGTGCTGGCTGCTCTGACTCCGAGAGTGGTCCAAACATACTTTATAGTGGCCCTTGCGCCGGCCAAACTTTGCTGGCTTAGCTTATGCTGGCCTAACAGTTTAGGATTGTGCCTTGAATATGATTCTCCTTATTAGGGGGAAAATTTGTCCTAAAACCCGCCTCTCATTGAACCCATTGCCTCCTCCCCTATCTAGGAAGTTGAAGACAAAGTTCCCAGTTATTCTCTCTTCTTTCTGATGTCCTCAGTTTAATATTTTGAAACCTCTCCCCCTGTCCTCCCTTCTTGTGCTCCCCAGCTGCGCAGCTGCTTAGACCCAGAAACGTACGAACTCTTCCACAAGAAGCTGACCGAGAGGGTGCTGATGCGGGACCCAAAGTTTCAGTGGTGCACACATGTGAGTCAGCGTGTGTGGGGTGGGCCTTGTTTCGGGTGGGGTGGGGGAAGCAATTGTGTAAAGGGGACAAGAGATTCCATGGGGTGTCCACCAAATGAATGCTCCAGGTTTTAAAACGAGACCCACTTGTGTCTATAAAGTGCCTGGGTCTCGATTGCATTCTGGTGTAGCAGAGAGGGGCTGAGGCTGTCAGATGGCCTTCTCCCCTTCCTTAGGCTGGCCTGGCATCAGCTGAGTGCTCCGGGAAGAGAGCAGGAAGTACAGGGACAGCTCTGAAAAATCAACACAGTGGAGGCAAGGTTTGCATGGAATTAGAACAAGGCATTGATCAGCTGAAAAAGGAGAGAAAGTGTGTGTGTGTGTTGGGGGGATAGCAAATATATTAAAATGCAAGTGGCAAAGAAAACAAAAACTCTGATGCATCTTCTCTGTTGCACTCCCTCCCTGCTTACTCACTCTATCCAGGTGTGACTGGCAGCAAGGTGAGTGGGTGAGAAGGGTCAGGTGTTGCCAACACCACACCTGGGCAAACACAGATGGGTGGGTTTCTGTGTGTGAGACGCCCACTTTTTAATAGCTTGTGGGTGTTTAGCAGGGTTTGCCTGCAGGGTTAGATTACGGGGGCCACCCTCAGCTCCTGAATTTCCCATTCTTGGAAAGTGGCCTTCAAGGGAACTGGCTTGAAAGGGAAGTTCTTTATTTACCAGTCAGTTTGGGGAGGAAGGGGGAGGAGGCAATCACGAGCAATACCCCAAGAGATGATGCCTACTGTATCGGGATGACTCAGCAGCCTTTTCAGGATGCTGAGTCATCACAACAGCCTCTAGAGGGGCTGGAAAGGTCCAGGTGTAAAAGTACTGGGAAAATTGGGGGTTTCCACCACAACACCAAGGTGGGGGTAGAAGGCAAAAGCCCTCCACGCATCATCCCCACAAGCCTCCGTCATGCCACTTCCCGCGGCCCCTGCCACAGCTGCGGTGAGGGCAGGGAGCCTGGCCCACGGAAGAGAGGACCTGTCCTCTGATGGCTGCCATCTCTCCCCTCCAGTGCTCCTTTGGCTTCATCTACGAGTCTGAGCAGCTGGAGGCCAAATGCCCACAGTGCCGCAAGAGCTTCTGCGTCCAGTGCAAGCGCCAGGTCCGTGACGGGGTGTGGCGGGAGGAGTGGCATGGGGAGGAGTGACGGGAAACGGAGCGCTGCACGGTGGAGAAAGTGGGCCAGGGGTTGCGTGTTTCTCGTCCCGGCTGCCCAGTGATGCTGGGCCACAGAATCCGGGCAGACGGCGCTGGCTCCAGCTGGATACTAGATGCACGTTAGAAGAGCGCCCCCTCCTGGTGATAGAGCTGGGCGTGCAAAGGGAGGGCTTCTGCATTGCAAAGAATGTGGGTGGGGGGGGGTCAGCCCTGGCATGGATGGGGTGTGGGTCTGCCTTGCCGCTGCAGTGGTGGGAGGTGCTGGCCCACTGAAGCCGCAGCCCTCCTGTTTGTCCCCCGCCCCCCGCACTGTGCCTCCCACCGCTGCGTCCGGGGGGGCTCTCCATTGACACTCTGTGTCCAGTGGTGTCATTCAAATGATTTAGGAACAGGAACTCACTTTTGATTGGCACTTGTCGGGAACCCGGAGCCCATTAGGATCCGGAATGCCCATTCCGCTCCGTTCCCCCTGAATGACATCACTGCCTTCGCCCCCCTAGGAATCCGGAGTCGCTCCCTTTAACCCTCTGAGTGCCGGCCAACCAAGAAGAAAAGCTCTTTGCAGAGGAATTGGGAGGGGGGAGGAGGGAGAGTGAAGTGGGCGGAGTCAGCCCTAATTTTAACTAGTGGAACTGAGTTCTCCCGCGTTCCCCCTGCATGACATCACTGTCTGTGTCTCTCCGGCTTGGCCAGTGGGAGCCGCAGCACCAGGGGCTGACCTGCGATGGCTTCTTGGAGTGGAAGCGCACCAACGACCCCGAGTACCAGGCCCAGGGCTTGGCCGTGTACCTGCAGGAGAACGGGATTGGTGAGATGCTCTCTGTTGCTTGGTAGCGGCGCGCAAGGCTGAGCCCGCCCCCAGGTCTTGCTCCCCCCTCCTTATCTGTCCTGCTGCAGCCCTGCCTGTGGCCTTCACCCCGGCTGTCTGGAGGCCTCCCGCTCCCTGACGTGCCACCGCCCATTTGGTCTGCGACGGCCTCCCGCATCCCTCTCCCACGTCCACTAGATTCCTCCTCCAGAGCCCCTTTTCCATGAAGTTTTTGGCACAACCCCGTAGTCCGTACACCCTAGAGGGGCTGAGCCTAAATAGCGCCTAACTGAAGTATTTTTCCCCTGCGTACCCCTGTCGCCACATCCCTTCCCCCTTTGTCTCATGTACGTTGAATTATAGATTGTAAGCTTCTCGGGGCAGGGCACCACCTGCATGGATGATGTAACTGCTCAGCCGCCTTTGCTCATTGGCCTGGTGACTGGGCCAAACGGAACCTCCCTTGGCCTCTGCAGCCTCAAGGTTCTCTTTCAGCCATGTGGCATATTCTGCTGATTCTCTCTCTCTCTCTCTCTTACCTTTTCTTCTCTCGTTCCCTCCCTCCAGCCTGCCCCCAATGCAAGTTCTCCTACGCCCTCGCCCGGGGAGGCTGCATGCACTTCCAGTGCCCACAATGCCGGCACCATTTCTGCAGGGGCTGCTACAGTGCCTTCCATGCCAAGAACGTAAGGATGAGGGTGTGTGTGGCTTGGGGTGGAGGGGCAGGCTAGGGCATACGAGCCGTGGAGTCATTCAAATGATTTAGGAACAGGAACTCACTATTGAGTTCAAATTCAAATGTTGGAAGAAAAAAAAAAACCCAGAAGCAGCCACGGAGCTCGTTAGCCATGGACGACCGTTCTGCTCCGTTCCCCCTGAATGACATCACTGCCTTCTCCCCAGTGGGCTGCAGACTCACCAGAGCGGCTGCTGACTCCACGTATGTGGCTGGAGGGAGCGAGGAAGGGGGCTGTGCAGGACAGGACTTCCCTACTGCAGCCCTTCCCCCTTCGCCCCCCTAGGAATCCGGAGTCGCTCCCTTTAACCCTCTGAGTGCCGGCCAACCAAGAAGAAAAGCTCTTTGCAGAGGAATTGGGAGAGGGGAGGAGGGAGAGTGAAGTGGGCAGAGTCAGCCCTAATTTTAACTAGTGGAACTGAGTTCCCCTGCGTTTCCCCTGCATGACATCACTGTATACGAGCTGCCTGTCTTACAATGAAGCTGACAATTCAGGGTGACACCCATATCCAACCCCACAGCGTGAGGTGGGATAAAATTATAGTCCTTTATCGTGGCCCTACACAACTATCCTGTGAGGTAGGACACTGTGTTCCCGTTTTCTGGATGGGGGGAACCATGGCTGGGAGGGAGTAACTTGCCCAGGGACTCTGTGGCAGAGGTGGTGACTGGACCAGGCTCCCTGGGGGTCCTTCTCAATATCTGTATGAGTAGATAATGATGGGCACAGCCAGGGCCGTACCATGCAGACCATAACACCGTCTGGAGATGCCCTCCATATCCCAAGAACAAAAGTGTTCACCGTTAGAAAAACGAACAAGCCAGTTTCCAGCTCACGTGGGTTGCGGCACAAACTGTGGTGATGCAGGGGTATTTTTCCGCAATGGAGATAGAAATTGCAGGAAAGCTGCTATCTTGGTGGTGGGGAGCAAGACAGTCTCAAAGCCAGCCTTAAGAGTGACCGGGACGGCTGGAGTAATAGGAATTGCTCAGCCAATGTGGGCAAGGCCAGCAGCCGAAGACCCCCTCTGTCAGAGGTGGTGTGTGAGACATTGTCCTCCCCACTCTGGTGCTCTCTTCCTCCCACACTCTGTTTTAGACAAGAGCAGGATGGGATGGAAGAGGAAGCGTGGAGCAGAAGAGTGTCTCCAGATGCCTAGAATGTCTCCAGTTCCAATGCTCTAGTCTAGTCTACCACTCTGCTCTTCTCCTCCATGCTCCTCTTCTGCCCCACCTTCTCTCCTTTTCCAAGCAGGGAGTGGGACAAGGAGCATCAGCCATGGAAATGAGTAGGGGGAGGGAGATGGGCATCCCCCATTGCCTATGACCTCCCCCACCCCCACCCCAAATCAGCCTCATGTATGAACTGGCCCTGACTGAGAGTAAGGTTGAATTTGATTTTCCTTTGTCAGATGGTGTGATGTTCTGAAGAGCATTAGGTTTCAGATCAGTTGTAAAGTGAACTTTTTGGAGATTGAAGTCAGGAAAACAAAACAAAAAATCTCCTCCGTGGGTTTAAAAAGACATGGATCCAAATAACATTTTGATCAATAACTTCACTGGCCTCCAAAGCACTTTAGGTTGGCTCAGGAGCCTGATGCGGTCCTGGAGAAATCCGAGAGTCTGCTTGATGGCATTGTGCCTTCCAGCAGGGCAGGGCTGTCTGGAGGACTGATTTTGCATGGGGTGGGGTGGGGTGGGGGAAATAGAGGGCAGGGAAGCAGGAAGGAGGTCGAATTCACTGCACCTGCAACCAAACAAGCCAGAATCGTTGCGCCATAGGAAGGGCCAGTTCCCTAGTTAGCAACAAGACCCTTTGCAGATGGAGTCAAGGGTGGACAAGACCTTGGCTCTTTCCGCCTCTCCCCCAGTATCTACTGGCAGTTGGAGGGGAGGGGGCAGTGGCGGATCTAGGGGGCAGGGGGACAAGAGCCCTGGGGGCCGTCTGGGGGCCGTCTAGGGGGGTGCCAGTGGCCCCCGCAACATTGTGCGGGTAGACCTGGGCTCCCATGGGGGCGCACTTCTATTGGGTGCCCCAGGCGCCATTTTGACTAGGTCCGCCCCTGGGAGGGGGCTCCGCGCTACCCCTGAGACGCCTGGCTGAGCTGGGGGCCCCCAGGTGCTAATACCTTGGCGACACACCAGTCCTCCATAGAGCCAGGATGAGAAGCGCATGACAGATGTGCCTGCCCAGGGTGTTACCAGCGCCCTCCATCTCCCCGCAGAAATGCCCGCTTCCAGAGTGCCCTGTACGGAAGTCCCTGCACGGCCACCACCCCCGCGACTGCCTCTTCTACCTGCGCGACTGGGATGTGCCTCGCCTACAGCACCTCCTGCAGGTCAGTGTGGACCGAGGACTGATGGGAAGGGCAAAGGAGGGGGTGTAAAGAACCAGCCACGGGGAGGTTTTCTGAGAAGCCCAGGCACTGAACAAAACTGGCCAGCTGTGAGTATGGCTAAAATAGATGCTAATAGGAAAACCTGCTAAAAACGCCACCAGCTCCAATAACTGCTGACTCAGGCCTCAGTGGAGCAGCTCATTGTGGTGATGGGATCTGGTCTTGATGCCTTTAAGAGGGGATTGGACGGATTTCTGGAGGAAAGGTTTCTATAGGCAATGATGGATTGTGCAACCTCCTTACAAAGGTGTTGGGCTACTGGTACCGGGTGCAAGGGGGTGGCAACAGGATGCAAGCATCTTGTTGTCTCATGCCTCCCTGGGGCACCTGGTGGGCCGCTGTGAGATACAGGAAGCTGGACTAGATGGGCCTTTGGCCTGATCCAGCAGGGCTCTTCTTACGTTCTTATGTTCTTAACCAGCAAACAAGGCAATTCCCCACTACCTCCAGCCTCAATTAACCTCGAGGCGGCAGTCCGGGAAAAAGCCTTAAACAAAAAGAAATCCTTTAGCAGTTCCTATTGCAATGGTAATGGGCAAAGAGCGGGTTGGATTTAGCCAGCACCCTAAACCTTCCCCCCCCCCAACAGAACGTGCTCACACTCAAGCAATTAAGCTTGACAAACCTTTATTAAAATGAAGACTCAGTTGGTTACACGGCCCAAGGGCAAACATAAATGAGATACAACGCATAACAAATTAAAATAAGAACTAGGTGGCGCAGCGGGTTAAACCGCTGTTGCTGGGCTTTCCGACTGGAAGGTTGGGAGTTCAAGACTGCGTGACGGAGTGAGCTCCTGTCACTTGGCCCAGCTCCTGCCAACCTAGCAGTTCGAAAGCACCTAAAGGCAAGGAGATAAATAGGGACCACTTTGGTGGGAAGGGAACAGCATTCCATGCGCTACGGTGTAGAGTCACGCTGGCCACATGACCACGGAAGCTTGTCCTCGGACAAAACGCCGGCTCTACAGGCTTTGAAACGGAGATGAGCAGCGCCCCCTACAGTCGGTCACGACTAGACCATTCGGTTGTGGGGAAACCTTTAACCTTTTTATTCTTACTGAGACTAACGTTGCTTAACGCTAAGTTCCTAGCCGGATATTACCCAGGCTGTATTGTAGGAAGCAAGCGCGCAGATCTTGTCTCCTTCTCAGCAACTGATCAAGCCATGTCAGGAACAGCCAGAGAAAAGCTGAACCCCTAACACAAGCCAAAGGGGATTTTTATAGCCCCTCATCCCCTGCTTGCAATCAAGGCTGATTGCCTTTCTGCCTAGTAACAGGGAGGCAATCACCATCATGAATTATTATTATTATTATTATTATTATTATTATTATTATTATTATTATTATTTTAATTATTTTAATTATTATTTTAATTATTATTTTAATTAATTAATTAATATCCCACTTTTCTGCCCCATGGGCACCCAAGGCGGCTCACAACAATAAATACAATAAAAATCACAATTTACAATTTAAAACCATAATTAAAAACATTAAAATAATTAAAATTTTAAAAGCAAGCCCTGTGGATCCTAAAATATAAAGTGTCCAAAAAACCAGCCAGCCAGCCTGTCAACAATTAAAAGCTTGTTGAAATAAAAAGGGTTTATTACAGAATTACAGCTGTGAGGGAATGTGGGGAGGAGGTGGATGGCACTGGGGTGTCCTTGAGCCGCTCGTTCTACGAAGCCTCGCAAAAAATTCCCTAGGCCAACTGATAAGGGCTGAGGTACCAAAGCTGTCAAATTGATTTCCCACTAGGGCCTGTTTTAACTCACTGCCTACCCTCAGAGAGGCCCGGCAGCTCAAAGATGGAGTTAGGCCTGCTAAGATGGCGTTAGGCCTGCATTTGAGTTGCCTGACCTTTACAGGGGGTTCCTGGGAGGAGAAGCAGAGGCCGCAGCTCTCTGCCAAGGAGGCTGAAGGGGGAATTCTTTTGCTGGGGATGTCTGAAGCATCGGTGTGAAGTTCTCTTTTGGTGTCTCTCCATCCCAGGATAGTGATGTTGTGTTCAACACAGATCCTCCAGCCGGGACCCGTGTGAGCCCTGGAGGTGAGTACTTAGGGATTTGGGGACAGGGACAGGCCGGGGATGTTGTGCATTTCCAGTCGCCATGCCCTGCGCGGTAGATTTGGGGTTGCCGAATCATTTGGTGCTTTCTACAAGCGTTCTGGGCAAAGCGGCAGAGAGAGGCTGGACCAGAACTGCCCTCCCTGATCAACTTTGCTACAAAGGTACGCCACTTGAAATGTCGTGGCTTCCCTCAAGGTTCCTGGACAGTGTCTTGAGGATACCAAGAACATCCTCGATCTCCCCCACGCAGCTGCAATTCCCTGTTAAACGGGTCTAACTCTGTGGTACGTAGGGGGAGCCCTGGGCTAACGCCAAAGGCCTTCCCTTCAGGTGGGTGTCGTGTGATGGAGCAGAAGGAGACCATGGCTGGGCTGAAGGACGAGCCTTGTGGGAAGGACACCCAGGCGGGATACGCCGGCCTTTGTCAGTGAGTGGCATGATTTTGTGGAGTGCGGTGGGTTTGGGAAGTCACCAGGCAGTTGTCAAGGGCACGGAACAAGGGGTGAGGCTGGGGACTCTGGTGGAAGGCAAAGTGTAGAAGCTGTGCAATCAGAAGCCTTACCTTGCAGTGGACATCACTCCTCTCCTGCACCGTTTTAGCCAATCCTCACAGGGAACAGCAACATCTTGGCGTTGCTTACTGGCTACAGCAGCAAGGGAGAGGCGGGATTCACATGACAGGGTAAGGCTTCTTGCAAAACTTAAAGCTTTGCCCTCCCTGTAGAAACACCTATGTGTGCAATAGAGGGAAAGGGGCCATATCTACAGTGGCGAAGCTAGGACCTCATTTGCCGCCAGGACCTCATAATTTTTTGACACCCCCTACAACAAATTTATTTATATTTTCCACATTTTTACATCACCCTTCCTCTAAGGAGTTCCGGGG
This sequence comes from Lerista edwardsae, assembly GCA_029204185.1. NCBI lineage: Eukaryota > Metazoa > Chordata > Lepidosauria > Squamata > Scincidae > Lerista > Lerista edwardsae. The sequence goes on along the minus strand of JAJKFI010000165.1, from coordinate 560,556 downwards.
TGGTATGGTTGTTTCCTCCCTTTTTGTCCTCACAACAACCCTGCGAGGTAGGTGAGGCCGAGAGATAGTAATAGTCATGACATGAAATTAATAATAATAATAATAATAATAATAATAATAATAATAATAAGGGCCAGAAAATAAACGCAGTGAATATTTCCCCACAAGCAATGGATGAACATCTGTGCCCTCCCCTGCTGTTGCTCCTCTGCACATAGTACTTAGTAGCCTACTACTCCTGCATCTGGAGGTTCAACGTAGCCATCGTACAATGATGCATAAGACATTTGTATTTTCTTTCTTTTTGTTTGTTTTTTGGCCATAGCTTTTGATAGGATAAAGAGATACTGTATTAAAAACACTCTGGGTTTTTTTTTGTATTGAATTCCTCATGAAATTTCACATCAAATGGTATATAACATGGTGGTATTCTTCCTAAAAACTGTAATTTTTGCGATTTTGGTCCCTATTGATGGTCCCTGCCGTGACGATAGCACCCTGAGTGCCCCCCATGGGTAGCTACACTACCGCATATCTATGATGTGATCCAATTTGGCATCAGTAAGGAGCAAGTGCTTCACAGTCATCAATCAATCAGACAGTATTTATACACCGTTTTTCAACAAAAAGTTCACAAAGCGGTTTACAGGGGGGAAAAAAAACTAAATTAAATGGCACCCTGTCCCAAAAGGGCTCACAATCTTTAAAAAAAAATGCAGAACACCCCCAGCAACAGCTGCTAGAAAAAGGCACTATGGTAGTGTGAAGAGGGACAATTACCCAGCTGGTAGTTAATCTGTGGAACTCTTTGCCACAGGAGGTGGTAATGGCATCTGGTCTTGATGCCTTTAAGAGGGGATTGGACAGCTTTCTGGAAGAAAAGTCCATTGTGGGCTATAGGCAATGATGGGTTGTAACCTCCTTACATTAGTAGTAGGCTACTTCAGAGTACCGGTGCAAGGGAGTGGCAACAGGATCCAAGCATCTTGTTGTCTCGTGCCTCCCTGGGGCACCTGGTGGGCCGCTGTGAGATACAGGAAGCTGGACTAGATGGGCCTGTGGCCTGATCCAGCAGGGCTCCTCTTATGTTCTTATGTTAATTACTCTCCCCCTGCTAAATATACAAGATGGACCTTGCCCAGTTAGCAGGGGGTTATTATTGGTCATTGGTAGCAAGTGCGGCGTCGTGGTCATTGGTGTCCCCCCTGCCCCCAGAGCACACTACAAAGAGTACCTGGTCAGCCTCATCAACAGCCACTCCCTGGATCCTGCTGCCCTCTACACTGTGCCTGAACTGGAACTTGTCTGCCATCGCTACCTGCCGGCTGCCGGGCTGCCGCCTCGGGGCCCAGCGGAGGACGAGGAAGCTTATCACGGGCGCCTGCTGAAGGTGACATTTGATGGCCCAAGAGCGAAGGGATGGGGCAGTGGTGTCATTCAAATGATTTAGGAACCGGAACTCACTTTTGATTGGCACTTGTCGGGAACCCGGAACCAGCCACGGAGCCCGTTAGGATCCCGAACGCCCGTTCTGGTCCGTTCCCCCTGAATGACATCACTGCCTTTGCCCCCCTAGGAATCCAGAGTCGCTCCCTTTAACCCTCTGAGTGCTGGTCAACCAAGAAGAAAAGCTCTATGCAGAGGAATTGGGAGGGGGGAGGGGGGAGAGTGAAGTGGGCGGAGTCAGCCCTAATTTTAACTAGTGGAACTGAGTTCCCCTGCATGACATCACTGGATGGGAGGGGGAATCCCTGGACTGAGAGCTAGGAAAGTTGACCTTCCTTTTTGCCCCTCCTCTTTTTTCCCTGCCCTCCACATAACAGAAACTCGTGGACGATGTACCTCTGGGCCCGAAAATCCCGCGCAGACGGAAATAGCCAGATGCCTTCCGCTCCCTGTGTGGCTGGGAGAAAAGCGGTGCTGAAGAGCTGTTGCCTGGCTCCCTGTTGTTGCCCAGAACTAGCTCCTTCTGGTTGTTCAGGGAAAGCACACCCTGTGTCCGGCGAGGGGGATCTTGTGTTAATTTTGCAGAGTGCCTTTAGCTTGGGGGTGTCCCAAATACCAGTCTGGAGACTCTCCTGGCTACTAAACCCAGCAAGTTCAGCATTGGGGGTGGGGGGGGGGCAGGAGGAGCTGGCCGGCCCCTCACCTTTCCCAAAACACCCCGTTCTCACCTACAGTTCTGCACCCCCCACTGCCACCATCTGAAAAACAAAAACAAAAAACGCCCAGTTTTGGAGAGTCTTAGAGGTCAGGTCGGGGTAGGTTTTAGTTTCTGCATAGCTTTATTTTTTTAATATAATTTTTTTTTTAATAATTGCTGCTGGATTTCATTTGGGGAGAGGTGTTGTTTTGTTTCTGTGATCAAAGAGAAAATGTTCCGCTGCAATTCTAAGAACTCCCAGATCCTGTTCTGATGTGTTGATCAGCCTTCAGCTGTGTACCTTTTGAATAATGAGTACCTTTTGAATAAAGGGTGACTAAAAAGGAAAAAAAAAGTGTGACTCGCTTTATGGAGATCTTTTCAGTTCTCACCTCTTTCCTTGGGCAGAGAAATAAAAATTTCTCCTCTATCCTCTCTTGGAAATATTATTAGTCCAACAAAATAGTATCCGTCACTTTCCCTCTTGCTTGTGAATGCACAGATAATTGAAAAGCACTGTTGCCTGTCTAGCTTGCTATTCTCCCTTCTAGCATTCAGATATTTCAGGGGAAGTTCAGAGGAGAACGTGACAATGATTGTTTTGGCCTGGACCATTTGGTGGTTGGAATTATAGGCTGCCTTGCAACGTGTGGGGTAATGGTGCTGACTTTCAAGGCCAATAGTGGTGCCTCATTTATGCCGGAAGCTGTTATCACAATGTCAAAGTTAGCAATATACATTATGTGAACACACCACTTTGATTTTAAGCATGCTGCCTGACCAGATATCTAAGAAGAATCCAGTTTTAGTATCTTTGTCGGTAGCCTTTTGAGTCAAACACCACTTCTCTCAATAACATTATTGAAAGGGAAATATACCGCCTATATCACATTGGTGACCTGAGCTTAATTTTTAAAGAGAACCTGGTTTGCTGGACTTTGCAGGCGATCTGGAGGGCTTTTCAGATTTTGGGGAGGCTACCTATACTAAGAGGGAACTAAACTCTGTACATGCTGACACGACTGCCTGCTCCCCCCTGTCCCCCAAACCAGGGTTCCACTGCATCCTGCTGGCTGTGGATGGGCATGAAAGGAACCACACTCACCTGTCTAAAACCCGCTGTAACAGGTAGACTGCCACCACCCCTCTGTGCCAATCTTCTAGCCAGGGGAACAGAGGCCTGTGGGCAACCCCGCTACTTGGAGGGGACAGAGACTCTGAAGCTGCAGGGTCCCCTCCCGCACATGGGCAAAACACAATAACATCACTTAGTAGTCAGGACTGGCCTTAGGCTGTACCAGAGGTCCACACCCAGTCATCAAACACAACTGAGGTCGTTTTTTATATTTGTTAAAAGAAAGGGAAAGAAGAATAACCAGCCAACCGCAGAATCCTATTTGGGAAATAATACAAAGGCAGTCAGAAAACAACAAAGCTATGCTCCTGGCGCATTCCCAGGCAGGCTTGTCTTGGGGAACATAGCTTCAGAACCTGTGCAGAGTGCAAGAACGCCAACCCTCAGCGCAGCCAACTGCCATGCAGAGTCCATCAAGGGGAGGCCAATAGGATGTGTCCCACCAGGAGCTTTTTATACCTGGCCCCTGGCCCCCTTTTTTCAAGGTTCCAGCCAATCAGAAGCTTTGGAACCTCCAAAGATGCTAGGAGAGATGCCTGCGCATCCTCTCGCCCCTCCTAACTGGCGAAGTGGCTGTAGCCAGTTCCCCTCTCACTAACCAGCACGCTGGCCTTGAACAGCCAAAACAGTTCTGATAAGGCGCAGCTGTTTCTCAAGTAAAGGGACCTCCTTCTCTCCCAGCACTGGAAGACACAGGCCTCCCCTGGCAGAGCGGGCGGTGCTAGCAGGACCCAGAATGGGGGGGGGGGGAGCCCGCTGCTTCCTCGCCTCCTTTTGTAAATGGCACCTACGAAGGGAATGCAACAGGTGCAAAGCACAGATGTGCTGCACCCCAAGAGCAGTGTGTGATGCTGCTCCGACGGCATAGGGTCGAGCCCCTTTACATGGGACCTCGCGATCTGCAAATCCGCTGATCTGCGAGGGGCGGAACGGCGACTATCCTCGGTATCTGCGCCTCTGTCCCCGTCCTTTACTGTGCAGAGGCCTTTGGAGGCCGCGGGGACCTTCCGAATGGCACCTGCGACCAGCGCTGGCCCCTTGAAGACAGCTCGGTCTCTCCTCTTACATAACGTCACCAGCCCTTCCCGGTTGCGCAACTCCGGTTTCGGGGCGGCGCCTCCTGGCGGGGGACACCTGCGGGGGCGGAGGGGGCGGGGGGAGCGAGCCGCCAGCCCACGTGATTTCTCGGAAAGGGAGCGAAGGCGAGGAGAAACGGCGCGGGGGGAGTGGCGAGCAGCCGGCGAAGGGGCGGGCAGCAGAGGAGGCTTGCCCGGGCGCAGCGACGCGCCTCCTCTCCTGCCCGCTCCGACGGGGCTGCAGCCCGGGGAGGGCGGCTGCCGGCTCGACGCGAAGCTGCTCCCGCGGCCGCCGCCGCCCTCGAGAAGCGCCTCCGGCTCCGGACAGCCCCTCTCGCCCAGGTCCGTGCGCCCCTCTCGGGCGATCCCGCTTCGCTTTACCCCGCGGCCGCGCTTCTCGCTGGGCACGGGCGCCGCGCGCTCTCCCCGTCCCGAGCCCCGGCGCTGCCGCTCCCGCCGTCTAACGGGGCCGACGCGCGACCGGGTGGCTCTGAAGCAGGGCGCGCTCGGGGTTTGGCTTATGCGCTCGCTCGGGAAGGAGTTTCGTGATCCTCGTTTAAGACGCGGGGTCAGTGCCGGGGCTCGGCGGGGCTGCGCGGGTGGGGGTGCGGGGGTCTGACTCCGCAAAGACCCCAACAGGGCAGCCCCCACCGCTGGCACTCTTGCTTGGCCGCCTCCCCCACAGGGGTCAGTGGGAACGGTGGCGTCGACGCCTCCCAGCTGGGCGCCCTGTCTGCGCCCCCCCCCCCGTCTGCCTCTCTGCCGCTCCCCATGGTTGGGCTGCCAGTTCGGGCGAAATTGTTCCTGGAGATTCCTCCCCGCCCCCCCCCCCCGCATGTCATGTTCTTGGAGGCCCCGTGAAAATACCCGGGATTGCTCTCCGGAGCCGCTGGGTGATGGGTGCTCCTGGCCTGGCCTGGTGGGTTGCCCAAGCTACTGCCTCTTCAGCCCCCAATCTGGAGCAGAGACGAGCGCCCCCCCCATAACCTCACGTTTGCCCTCTCCCACTCCAGGGCAGTCTGGAGCCCCCACCCTTTCCTGGGTCTTCCTCACTGCTTCCCCCACCCTTTTGTGAACACCCCCAGGTGTGTCCCACCTTCCACCCATTCTGCACCTGCGTTCCGATCCCCCTTCCAGCCCCACTTTAATAGCTCTCCTTTCTCCTACCTGGCCTTTTTCATTGTTGAAATCCCCCCATCCAATTCTCCCCACATTCTGCACCTCCCACTTGACTCACAGTCTCTTTGTTCCAAAGTTTTCCGTCTTTAACTGGACTTTTCTCTTGTCATTTTCTGATGAGAAACAGCCCTGCCATGAAAAGCAGAGCAGGCAGCTTGGACAAACACAAAACCACGGTGCGTGCCGAACGGGCTAAAAAGCCCAGGCAGCTGCGTCAGGAAGATTCTGTCTCTGGGTCCAGAAAAGCTCTTTTAGAAGCTCTTTCATCCAGCTGATCAAAGGGGACCACACAGATTATTCCAAAAGCATAAATAAGTACAGAGAAAGAAGGACTTTTGGAACGTGCAAGGGGGGGGGAGGTGTTGAAATGTTGCAGAGAAGTTTTAAGGACCGTACCTGCCTTTATCTTCTGTATCTCTTGTCAGTCTTATCACCACTACTGTACACCAGGATTTGGTAAGGGCTATTCAGATGCAGAATAGATGCTTTTGAATTACGGTGTTGGAGAAGACTCTTGAGAGGCCCCTGGACTGCAAGGAGATCCAATCGGGCAATCCTACAGGAAGTCAAGCCTGATTGCTCCCTGGAAGGACAAATCTTGAAGCTGAAGCTCCAATACTTTGGCCACCTCATGAGAAGAGAGGACTCTTTAGAAAAGACCCTCATGCTGGGAAAGATTGAAGGCAAAAGGAGAAGGGGGCGGCAGAGGATGAGATGGTTAGGTAGTGTCACCGAAGCGATGAACATGAAATTGGGCGAACTCCGGAAGCTAGTGGAAGACAGGGAGGCCTGGCGTGCTGTGGTCCAGGGGGTCCCGAAGAGTCGGACATGACTTAGCGACTGAACAACAACAACAAATTCAGATGCAGACTCCCTTCCTGCCTCCTTAGAATGGCCTTTGTCAAGATGATTGGGTCAGGAGGAGAGGGGAAGATTCCAACTCTTCAGGTTTGCATCTTCCTGTATAAGCACTTACCATACTGATAGCAGACTGTTGTTTGCCACCAGGTCAAATGTATCAAGGAATCAAATGTGTCAAGCACTGTGGCTAAATTTGTGAATAGTATTTTGGTTTAAATGTCTCCTTTCTGCTTTTGTGTAAAGACCTCCTTCCTGCTTAAATGTGCCAACCCTATTATCTTGTCTTAATATTGGTATCATTGTTACTGCTAAATGTACCCATGTTTGCATCTGACTACCCTTTGTAATCACCCTTCCTTCCCTTCCCTCACCCTTGGTTGGGGTCACACTGGAGGGGAGGGGGAGCAGCAGCAGCAGCGAAGGAAGACCACCAATCAGATGTGCCACATCACCAAGATTGCCAATAGCAGATTGCCAACTTATCAAAAAGTGTTTCATTTGTTGTTGCCTTTTTCACATTTGCATGTTCAGCTGTATAACTGATCGAACCTAAATGTACACATTACACAAGTCAGTCCTTTGGGACTGTGCATTTTGCTGCTTGTGTCACTTTATTAATAAAGTTTCTCTTGGACCAGTTTTACCGTCAAAATCCGGCGCTGGTGTCTGTCATCTTAGGTTTTTGACATCGTTTTAGACTTCTTTCAGCTAGGAATTTTCCATGAGGTTTTTCTCTCCAAGTTACACGCCTAGCAGGGACTCTCAGCTGGGGGACTTCTCGAGGTCATCCATAAGGACCCTGACAACAGGCTTGAGCTGTGACTTGGGTCACCCTAATATATTATCGGTTCGTGAGTCTTAACAGCTGGATCCTGTCCCCAGCCAGCCCATTGCACACAGTCCCATTGAAGGAGCACTGGAGAGGTAAATAAAAAACTAAAATGAATATAAATCCTTTTTACTGACTTCCTCCAGTGAATCTCCTTGACCTATGCAAACTATTTAGGTGTCATATGCAGTGATGTCGTCTGGTAATGAAGAATGGGAACGCTGGGCGGGACTTACGTGTGATTGGCTGCCCGTCCGTTCTGTTCCGCGGCTGCCCTGGCCTGGGGGGGTGTGCCTGCTTGCCAGGGGGGATGGGGGGGTGCACCGGGTGCCTGGGTGAACAGCGGTGGGGCGTGCCAACCGGGGCAGCCCCCCCCCCCGAGGCCAGGGCAGCCGTGGAACGGAACGGATGGGCTGCCAATCACGCATAAGTCCCGCCCAGAGTTCCCATTCTTCATTACCAGATGACATCACTGGTCATATGTCTGAGAAGCCTTCCCTTGTCCCGGGGTAAGCCCATGCTGTGCAGCTGGATCTATCTGGACTTGAACCAGCTCCGTAGCGAGCGCAGGATCGGCACCGGGAAAAGTGCTCAGGTTCAGCAGACGCAGCACTGCCCAGTCTTCCTCTTTCCTGGTCCTGATCTGACCTCCAGCCTGCCCCATTCCACCCCCTCTCTACTTCCCTCCCACCTCTTGTGTCTGTTTACTGGGGGTGGCCATCATCCGCTGGTGTGCAGCCCTGAGTGCTTGCTCCTTGCGCCATCGGCCAGGCTGCCTGTTCTCCCGAGTGGTCTTTTGCAACAGCCAGAAAGCACCTGGTATTGCTAGAACACTCATTCTGGTGGTTTCTTCCAGGATTGGGCCGTAACACAAGGAAGGCACTTGGGTGACCGTCAAGCCTCTGAACCCCCCTGGTACAGCCTGCCTCGTGCAGCGAGACCCTCATTGGAGGGTTTGAAACAGAGGCTGGAAGGGATGCTGTGGCTGGAGGAGATGCCCTCCAAGGTCCTTCCCAAGCCTATCATTCCTTGACTCAGTGCATCCATTTCCCCGTTTTGGTCAGCCACGACTGGTAGAGAGCCAGCAAGCCTTGAGTCCCTGCCAGCATGCGGTGAGGTGGATGGCGGATGCAGGTGGGCAGTGCAGGGTCTGCTTCCGCCAATCTGGAGCCCCAGGTGTGGTTCCTTCCAACTCTGTGACCTTTAATGGGTTCATTGGAGACCCTGATGGCATCTCAGGTTTGGGGGGAGCTGTTGTTTTAAACTGCATTCCAGACTGTCTGAATTATCCTGTGTCAACGCCCCAAACTGTGACCCCCTTTTCCTTTGGCTGAACTCTCTCTCTCTCGCTCTCTCCCCCTCCCCAGCAAGGATGGCAACTCCCAGGCGCGGTGTGCGATCCACCCGGAAGCTGCGCGACTGGATTGTGGAGCAGGTGGAGAGTGGGAATTTCCCTGGGCTGGTCTGGGATGACCCCCCAGCCAAGACCATGTTCCGCATCCCTTGGAAGCATGCGGGAAAGCAGGACTTCCGCCACGAAGAGGATGCTGGTTTCTTCAAGGTGTGGTGCCAACTTAGTGGGGCGGGATTTCTGCCCAGAATTGATTGGGATCTGATCAAGCACATTGAGGGTGCAATCCTAATCTGGCGTTAGGCCGGCACAGTTGGGCCAGCAAAGTTTGGCCAGCACAAGGGACACCATAAAGCGTGTTTGGACCACTCTTGGAGTCAGGGAGGATGGTGATGATTCTGAGAATGGTCCAAACATACTTTATGATGTCCCTTGTGCCTGTCAAACCTTGCTGGCCTATCTGTGCTGGCCTAACTCCACGTTAGGATGGTGCCCTGAATAACGTGTGTTGCCTAAATGTAAGCCAGTGGTTCCCAACCATTTTAGCACTAGGACCTACCTTTTAGGCCCTTTCATGGATCACTGCCTTGTCGTGGCGAAGGGGCTTGAGTAGAATTATGGTGTTGGAGAAGACTCTTGAGAGTCCCCTGGGCTGCAAAGAGATCCAATCGGTCAATTCTCCAGGAAGTCAAGCCTGATTGCTCCCTGGAAGGACAAATGCTGAAGCTGAAGCTCCAATACTTTGGCCACCTGATGAGAAGAGAGGACTCTTTAGAAAAGACCCTCATGCTGGGAAAGATTGAAGGCAAAAGGAGAAGGGGGCGTCAGAGGATGAGATGGTTAGATAGTGTCACCGAAGCAATGAATATGAAATTGGGCGAACTCCGGAAGCTAGTGGAGGACAGGGAGGCCTGGCGTGCTGTGGTCCATGGGGTCGCGAAGCGTCGGACACGACTTAGCAACTGAACAACAACAACTACTACCTTTTAGGTATGACAATTTGTCAGGACTCCCCCAATAACCAGAAGTGATGCCATTAAGCAGGAAGTGACATATTGTGCCTGCCAAAAAAAAAATATGTATGTACGATACCATAGGTTACCAAATGCAACAGTTGATTTCAGGTATGTGAAACGCTGTGCGTTGCCGTGGCTGCCCAGAATGGCTCCAACAGCGAGTGGGAGGGGCCGCTTACGCAGCGCATTGCAGCACCTGCAGTACTTACCGTGCTGTCCTCTCTGTAGCTGTGCCATTCATAAAGCCTCTCGGAGAGCTTGTTTTGACATTTAGCCTCGGACTATTTTTTCCCATGCTAGCAGGGCTGCAGCCAGTGGTGTCATTCAAATGATTTAGGAACAGGAACTCACTTTTGATTGGCACTTGTCGGGAACCCGGAACCAGCCATGGAGCCTGTTAGGATCCGGAACGCCCGTTCTGGTCCGTTTCCCCCGAATGACATCACTGGCTGCAGCCCTCTGCTCCCAACGCCGGGGGCCCGGCCCTGATGCAGACTGATCAGCTCCACCGTTTCTTCTCAGGCTTGGGCCATCTTTAAGAACAAGTACAAACACGGGGAGCCCCAGGACCCGGCCACCTGGAAGACGCGCATGCGCTGCGCCTTGACCAAGAGTCCCGAGTTCGAGGAGGTGCCCAGGCGCTCCCGGGTGGATGTCACCGAGCCCTACAAGGTGTACCGTCTGATCCCAGTAGAAGAGCAGCATGTCGGTGAGGAACTGACCATCCAAATTGCCTAGAATCTTTCTGCCCTCTCATCAGCTTTGCGCCCATCCACTCAGTTCTCCCAACAGATGGAGGGGGTTGGCTTATTTTGGGCTAGCGCCCTAGAAATCACCATGGCCTTTTATTGACAGCAAGAGTCAGCCCTGTATTTGGGGCATCTCTGATTGTGCTGGGAACAGCACAAGATTAGATTTAGAAACCTTTATTGGCATTACACTTACAAACAAAAGATAAGTACAAGTGAAAAAGAAAAAAAAAAAGCTTCGGCTATGGGGTAAATGAGATGGTTTAAGCTTTGGTTTAGATTTGGATACTGCTAATAAAAATTCTGCCACAAAAAAACTTTGGGCTTTCTGCCACCCCTGCCGAAGAATCCTGCTTGGTGAGGAAACTGAAAATTCTCTCTTAGGATCCAGGCTTGTTTGTTCGTATAGCGGCATCTTTTTGGTACAGAATGCAGTGGTGTGCGTTTGTTGCACCGCAGAGAAAGCTACTCTGCCCTCTAAGGCAGTCCTCTAATTTTCAGCCTATTCCCTCTCACGGCACACAGACAAGTTGCTAAAATTGTCAAGGCACATCATTAGTTTTGTGACAATTGACAAGGCACAGCACACTCCTGGTGGGGGGGGGGGCTTACATCCCCTAGTAATAAATGACCCTTCCCCAAACTCCTGCGGCACACCTGTGGACCGCTGGTTGACAATCCCTGCTCTAAGGGATCCACACTGGTGCTGTGTTGGGACTTGTCACAACGCAACTTCCAGACATGGCTGCGTGGCTGTGTGTCTTAGCGGGAACGATGGATGCAGCCCAAACTGTGTCTAACAGACCCCATTTCCCCACTTGCCTTCTTCTTAGACAAGCTGCCCAAGCCACAGAAGCCCAAGAAGCAGGAATGTTGCATTGTGCCGAAGAGCGGAAGTCCTCCTGTAAGTGTCTCCCATGTGCTTGTCCACCTTGGCAGGCTGAGTCCTGCTAGCAACTGTGATGTGTGATTTCCGGGAAATGCTATCAATAGACTTGACTTGCTAACCGTTGAAGAGCGCCATCCTCACCTGGAGGGGGGCCGGCACAGTTAGGCCTGCAAAGTTTGGCGCCACCGTAAAGGGCGTTTGGACCACTCTCCAGTCTCTCCATCCTCCCTGACTCTGAGAGTGGTCCAAAGGCGCTTAACTGTGCCGGCCCACCTCCAGGTGAGGAGTGCACTCTTCAACGGTTTTATAGCAGTTTTGGGGAGGAGGTGTACACAGCTGCATTCCTGGGGGGGCAGGGATTGGTGCCCAGGGGCACTCCTCCAGGGGTGCCACCCCCCACCTGGAAGTGCTGCCCCCCCTGCATCTCTGCCACTCTCAGGAAATGTTCTGGGGATAGAGAGGCTGCGTACAACCTCCCCAGCCCTCAGAAGGCTGAAAATTGTCACTTCTGAAAATGATGATGATTTTTGGCCTCCGGAAGGCCTCCTAATGACCCTCCAGCTCTCAGGAGACCCTGTGAAGGCCACGTATTGGAAAAGGCAGGAGATACCCCAAGGAGTGAGGGAATGGTATCAGCAATGGCCCCTTGTCCAGATAAACCAGGGATTATGGGGTTAATCCCAGAGCTCCTGCTGAGGGAACACAGCTGCAGGCTGATGAGGAGAGGTTAGCACAGGTGCAGATGGGTGTGGCTGATGAATTAAAGCCTGCCCACCAATTGGCTGGCCTCAGTATAAAGCTGGATAGGTGCTGGAGGAAAGGCATCTGGGAAGGTGCTGGAGGAGGGCACCAGGTAGGTGCTGGACGGACGGATTGCTGGAACACTGGCTGGACTGCCTGCCTATTGTTTGGTGGTGAATTAAGGTAGTTTGGAGCTAAGCCAGTGATGAGGGCAGTCTGGAGGAGGCTGGCCAGCCGGTGATCCCAAGCAAAGCTGCTGGAAGAGAGGAGGCCCAGTGGGTGACTGAACCCCCTCCCTCGCGCCTATCTCTGAGGCTGCTCTGTGGGGGGACTAGTTAGCTTAGTGTGGGCATTAGGGCCCTTGGGGTGACCCGGCAAGGAATTTGGCGGAACAGGCCACCCCCTCCTCCTCCACAAAAAAAGGAGGCTGGCGGTCCCCAGAATGGAGAAGCAATGAGGGGGCACAGCCAAGGGCAGGGGGGCAATTTGGCCACCTCTCCCAGCCTGGTGCCTGGGAGGCGTTTGCCCTCTCTCTGGGTGTGCCACTCTGTGTACAGGAAATGCACAAGAGTTGGATCCAGACAGTGGTGTCATTCAAATGGTTTAGGAACAGGAACTCACTTTTGATTGGCACTTGTCGGGAACCCGGAACCAGCTACGGAGCCCATTCTGGTCCGTTCCCCCTGAATGACATCACTGCCTTCACCCCCCTAGGAATCCGGAGTCGCTCCCTTTAACCCTCTGAGTGCTGGCCAACCAAGAAGCAAAGCTCTTTGGAGAGGAATTGGGAGGGGGGAGGAGGGAGAGTGAAGTGGGCGGAGTCAGCCCTAATTTTAACTAGTGGAACTGAGTTCCCCCGCGTTCCCCCTGCATGACATCACTGGATCCAGACCAGTGATGAACAGAATGTGAACTTCAAGCCCTCACCCCTCTTTCTCGCCCTGCAGGAATGGAGTTCTGAGTCCAAGGCCTTGGGGGAGAGCCACGCACCCGTCTCTTCCACCTCCCACCCTGGGGAGAGCAGCCCTCGGCTTGGGGAACCAGGTGGGGGAATTGAGATCTCCCCATAAGTTGTGGCTGCATCGACACGAGCAGAGGAGCAGGGTGCACAGTCCTCCTGGAGGGGCCCCTCAGGAGCAGAGGGCCCCGTTTCTGAGCAACCCACCCATGGGGGAAGCGGTCCCTTACTGTTTCTGCAAGGAGGTTGGCTGTTAGTGAAGTCACAGGAAGCCACCCCAGAGTCCTCTTCTGCATTCGGTGGAGGAAATGGGCATCCACTGATTCGGTCTCCACGGTTTCAGTTATCCATGGATACCATGATTACTGGGATGCCTGTTAAAAAGATAAAAGGTGAAGGTTTCCCCACGACCGAATGGTCTAGTCGTGACCGACTGTAGGGGGCGGTGCTCATCTCTGTTTCAAAGCCTGTAGAGCCGGCGTTTTGTCCAAGGACAAGCTTCCGTGGTCATGTGGCCGGCATGACTCTACGCCGTAGCGCACGGAACGCCATTCCCTTCCCACCGAAGTGGTCCCTATTTATCTCCTTGCATTGAGGTGCTTTCGAACCGCTAGGTTGGCAGGAGCTGGGACAAGCGACGGGAGCTCACTCCGTCACGCAGTCTTGAATTCCCAACCTTCCGGTCGGAAAGCCCAGCAGCAGTGGTTTAACCCACTGCGCCACCACGTCCCTGGTTAAAAAGACAGGAGTACATTAAACAAATCTCCCTTTTTTGCCTTGTTGCATCAAAACCACTGATGTTTCCCTAGCTTTAAATAGGCGTCCCCAGTATCCACAGAGGGGTCTGGACTGGAACCTCAGCAGACAGCGGGGGCATGCCTGTATTGCTATCCTGTTTGTTCTTCAGAAGCTGCAGGCTGGGTAGAGAGTGCTTCTGAGCATGTGCAGTGTTAATTTTCATTGTTCCTCAGCCAGCTGTCTCTTACACTCTCCCCAGTGTGACAAGAATTCTGGGATTGGCAATGTAGCTTTTGAGTTGGCTTGTGTTTCCCGTCCCCCCCCCCCCGCATAGGATCTCTTTGCAGGTGAATGGGAGACAAGGTTGGGGGAGAACCGCCATAGAAAAAGCTCTGATGGAACCCTAATTTGGAAGCAAGACGCTCAGTGGAATGGAAGACGTATTCTAGCTCTTAGTGTTGAGTTTTGGGTTTCGGTGTTGCCTAGGAGACATGGCATCTTAGCGCCTGATTCTAGACACGTGGGGGCTGCTGTGACTTAGTGACAGGAGAAATATCTTGTTCTCATTAGGGGTGAATTTGCTACAGGGGGGAAATTGGCAGTATCCTCTCCCGTACGAAAAAAATCTCTGGCAGATCTGGGGAACAGACATTTGCACAAATCTTTGGGGAAAGAAAATGTGGCTATTGGAAAGCACTTACATTTCTCCTTTTTGGTTTCTTTGTCCTTCTCTGGCCATATCAGCGCCTGACGTGAAGGAGATCATTCTGCTTTTGAAGACAGAGACTCCACTCGCAATGACCCCTATGGAGACAGGAACAGGTGAGATCACAGAGCAGATGCCCACCTTAGACGAAGGTGCCTGCAGAAGACAAGAGGGAGCAGGCACACATAGTAGAGCGATGATTCTCAAACCTTTTAGCACTGGCACCCACTTTTTAGAAGGGCAGTCTGTTTGGGACCCACCGGAAGTGATGTCATGGCCAGAAGTGCCGTCATTGTGACACCAGAGCCTGCTGCTTTCTTGAGAATGCAGCAATAAGTTGGGTGGTTTCTCAGCCGTTTTCCAATAGCAAAGTGAATCAGAAAGCAAGCAGCCTATTTACAACCTTGGCCCAAGCAAAACAACTCTCCCACTTCCCAGCATCCCATATTTCAATATGGCTGCTCTCGGTGCTTTGCGGCCAACCTGAAATTGGCTTGTGAGCCATTGGTGGGTCCTGACCCACAGTTTGGGAACCACTGCTGTAGGGTGCTGGCTGTCTTTGTGCTCCGGTACTAAACAACGGCTTTACCCAGCCAGTGTTGAACAGGGTTGAATGACTTCTCCCTTCTTCCTAGGAGACTTCTCCATCCGGCTGTCCATCTTCTACAGTGGGGAGCTGGTCCAGATCCTCTGGCTCCCGGAGGGCGACTGCCTGATCACATCTGTGGCTGCCCCGCCAAGCGTACAAACTAACATGCGCCGTGTGGTTCTGCCGCCCTCCAACTTAGTTGGCAACCCTGCGAAGCAGAAAGCCACTCGGCAGTTGCTGCAGGAACTGGAAAAAGGCCTGATGGTTGCCAGTAACCACGAAGGGGTCTTCGTCCAGTGCAGGGGCAAGGCCAACATCTATTGGCGGGGGCCCAGAGTGTCCACGCCACCTGGCAAGCTGGAGAATGGCACCTTCCTCCAGTTGTTCAGCACCAAGATATTCCAAGCAGGTGGGTCTCTGCCCATGTGCTGAGTGCACAGTCAGTCCTCTTTTATAGCCTAACTTGCTCTCTGCAAATTCGCTTATCTGCAAGGGGCAGAATTGCTGCTTTAAGAACATAAGAAGAGCCCTGCTGGATCAGGCCAAAGGCC
>JAJKFI010000165.1:461230-545035 GCA_029204185.1 Lerista edwardsae | reverse complement strand
ATTTTGTATGTCTCAATCATGTCCCCCCTCAGGCGCCTTTTTTCTAGTGCTTTCCTTGTGATCTGCAGCTCTGTCCTTGTTACCCACAATGCAGAGACTTTCCAAACACTTCAGAGACCTTCAGAATGACACCTGCGACCAGCACTGGCCCCTTCAAAATGCCTGGCAGAAGAATCCACCGGCCATGTTTAAGGGGTCCATGCTGGTCGTAGCTGCCATTCGGAAGCTCCCTGCAGCCTCTGGACGGTCTCTGCAGCATTCAGAGATCTTTGGTCACTTCCTGCTGCACTCTGCTGGCTTCCTGAGGGTCTCTGCTGGAGTCTTCTGATGGCAGATAAGGTACCCCTTGCACCTAATCCCACTGGATCAGTGGTTCGTTATCTGCGAATTTGCTATCTGTGAGGGTTTCCAGGAACCCTAGTGGAAAATGAGGATTGACTGTACTTTGCCCAACCAAACCATTCACCCCTTTGCCTCCAGCATTGGTCTGAGAAAAACTGTTGTCCCTCTCACACTGAACATCTGCTTGCTGAGACAGAGTGATGTTCATTTCATCAGAGTGATGTTCCTTAACCAGTCAGCTGATTTGTCCTAGTACTGATCCTAGTACTGATGTTCTCTGCCTGCAGAACGGGACCTCGGCAAGCAGTCTGAGCACCGGATCACACTGTGCCTGGGCGAGGAATTGGGGGTCACTGATGGTCTGGACAGCAAACTCATCGTCGTGCAGGTGAGGTTTGTGATGGGAGAGTGTGGCTAAGGCAGCGGCGAGGAAGGCACCCGGTTGTTCCGCCAAATTCCCTGCCAGGCCTCCCCAAGGGCCCCAATGTCCACACCAGGCTAACTAGTTTCTCCTCCAGAGCAGCCTCAGAGATAGGCCAGAGGGAGGGGGTTCATTCACCCACTGGGCCTCCTCTCTTCCAGCAGCTTTGCTTGGGATCACCGGCTGGCCAGCCTCCTCCAGACTGCCCTCATCACTGGCTTAGCTCCAGATATGTCTAACACCACCAAACAATAGGCAGTCAGCTTGCCTAAGCCAAAACTGCCTCCTCCACTTGGTGGCTCCAGGGGTGCGGCAGCCATACAACTGTTCCCCACAGTTATTTCCCACAATGAGCTTACCTTAGCCAGTCTTCCAGCCAGTTCATCCGACAGTCCTTAAGGCAGTCCATCCGTCCAGCACCTACCTGGTGCTGCACCTATGCAGGTGCTTTACTGCAGCTCCTGCCTCCAGCTTTATACTGAGGCCAGCCAATCAGTGGGCAGGCTTTAATTCATCAGCCACACCCATCTGCACCTGTGCTAACCTCCCTTCATTGCCAGGGGCCTCATCAGCCCCTGTGCTCTGAGGCTTGCAAAGACCTTGGGGGTTAACCCTATAATCCCTGGCTTATCTGGGACAAGGGGCCATTGCTGATACCATTCCCTATCTCCTTGGGGTATCTCCTGCCTTTTCTAATACACCGGTGCACTCTGGGAGCCCCCTGTGGCCCGGCAGAAGCACATGATGTGCGGAGGAAGCCTTGTCAGGGGCCAGGACAGAAATATGAAGATTTTCAGAGTTGAGTGCTGAAGTGGGTTTGCAGACCAAGAGCAGCAGGATCCTGTGTGTGGTTGCTCAAGGCAGAAGAATAATGTGGACTCTCAGGGCACAATCCTAACCTGGAGTTAGGCCGGCACAGTTTGGCAAGCACCAGGACCACCATAAAGCATGTTTGAACCACTCTTGGAGGATGGTGCACGTCCATGGGCTGGCCTCTCTGATGCCGAGAGTGGTCCAAATCCTTTACAGTGGCACTTGTGCCGGCCAATCTTTGCTGGCCTAACTCCAGGTTAGGATTGGGCCTTTAGAAAGAAATGCTCAATCGGTTGGCAGAATTCAGGACAAAGTTGACGCGGAGAGGACGTGAAAGTCATGGGGCATGGTTATACTGCGTTGGGACAGAAATGCATTGTGGGTAAGAAATGCATTGTGGGTAAGCGGTGGTATGGGGCAGAAGTGGATTGTGGGTAATCGTTGAGAGTCATGGCAGAAGTGCGTTGTAGGCGGTAGAAGCCAGCATAGAAATGCTTTATAAGCAAGGTTCTGGGTTAAGCATGTACTATAGATTGAGGCAGAGGGAGATGGGCTGTGGGGAGCAATGGTCAGATCCAAATAGTATTGTGTAGTTGCAGAGAGGTAACAAGGCTTCCGTGTCTCTTCTGTTTTCCACCCACAGATAGAGCAAACCTTTGCCTGCCGGCTGCTCCCATCTTCCAACCTCCCTGCCGAAGGAGTGGTTTCCTGCCTGTAGTCCTCCTCTGCCACTTCCTTGCTTCCACTGCAGTGGGCTGTCGCTGTGCACACCGGCGGAAATAAATGTGTTAGCCCTGCCTCTGAAATGGGAGGTTCTCCGTTCCTGCCTGGTCCTGAGCAGTCTGGACTTGGGCAAAAACAACTGCACCTGTCTTGTACACTGACCTTCCTACAGCAGCACCTTGTGGGTCCCTGTCTGGCCGGACTGTAGTTCATTTTGTCTGTCCCCATCTAGGGATTGCATTTCTTGCCTTCCCTACTGATTCGTCTGGGGTGTCTTATGTTGCCCACTAGCTTGTTGTGCCCAGTGTAGAAACTTGAGGAACACTAGAGGGGGGACCAAGCAATGGGACCCAGAGTGACTCTTTCCTGTATACACGACGACACCCTGAGATTGGAGGGGGGCTGCCTTTTACAATACGAGTAGCAGGAGGAAGCCCTCCTCCCACTTTTCTTATTAAGCACATTTCTAGGCTTTGAGGAAAGGAGAAAGGCCTTTTCTGATTTCCCCCTTGTTTACAAAAGAAAAGCCTTCACCTCCCTCATTTGTGTGCCTCTTGCGCTCGCAACCTTCTTGCACTTTATTGTGTCCTAGATACAAATAGATTGTGTCTCTCTTCTGCGTGTGGCGGGACCTCTTCCTTTTTAAACACTGCAATAAAGTTTTATGGATGCCAGACTCGGCCGGCTGTGTTTAATTTTGAACAAGGAAGAACATCCTTCCAAAATGGGATGATCTCCCATCTTGCAGGCAGTCTGTTGTCTCTTGTGCTCCGTGAGGCATTTGGTGGGCCCCTGTGAGATACAGGAAGCTGGACTAGGTGGGCCTTTGGCCTCATCCAGCAGGGCTGGATGCCCAGATTGGGTTGCAAGTTAATGCCCAGATTGGGTTGCAAGTTGTTATTTACCTCAGAATTTTACCTCAGAATGCCAGATACAAGGGAGTGGCAACAGGATGCAGGCATCTTGTAGTTTCATGTGCTTCCTGAGGCATCTGGTGGGCCACTGTGAGATACAGGAAGCTGGACTTGATGGGCCTTTGGCCTGATCCAGCAGAGCAATTCTTATAATTCCAGATGAGATCTGACTTCTTGTCTGAGTGAGATATGATTGCTTTGGTAAAATGCCTGAGGCTTTGATTTTAAGAGATTGAGGGCACAATCCGACGCCCTCCTCACGTCATTGCTGGTGCTATTGGGCGGATACTAACATCAGCATCAGCCAAAGGGCACTGGCTGAAGGGCGTGCTGAGTTCGGCTGGTGCAGGAATGGTTCTGGGTGGGGGAGGGAGGGAGGGAGGGGGGAGGGAGCAGCTGGACTGGCCGGAAGGTGTGCTGGTCCAGGGTGGGGGTGGAGGTAGGATATGGCCATTAGGCTGCATCCAGGCCTCTGTCCCAGCGGTGTCATGCTACAGGTAGGCTGGGCGGGCGCAAGGGGGGGGCGGCCGCCCCCCCGTTCCCCCCCCCCCGCGTACCAGTAGCATGACACCGCTGCTCTGTCCCCAGGCCACGCTGCCCCCTAAACTTCAAGCACAGAAGAGAAATTGCCTGCATTGTAGGAGAAATCCACACTCTACTGTGACCTAGGAGGCCCAGGAGACGCCACTAACTTAGCACTTTCCTTTGCATAATTTGTGTTGAGCTGTGTGGACTTCTGTCGTTTTTAGAAATGCATGTATAATGTCAGAAGAATTTGGGGGCTCTTCCTTCTGTCCTTGGAGCATTCTGTGCCCCCATCCAAGGCACCAGAAAGGCTGTTTACTCTTTGTAACGCTCAGGCTTTCACAAGGTTCTACGAAAGTGGTGAAATCATCTTCCAGTCTGTGATGAACCCTACACCAGGGACATCCATTTCATGACATGGCAACCACCCACAAACCTCAGGCCAAAACAAGCCAATTTTGCCCCAATCTGAAGGAGGCTGGCTGGGAAATTCCAATTCCTATCAGTAAGATTTAACTCGTAAGTAAGCAAGTTCTTGTAAGACTTGTCTGTAAATGCAGGTTTTTTAAAAGCACCACAGCTCATTTTAATATTGCTGCAAACCCATGTCGTAACCACAGAGGAAGACACGGCACCCCAAAATGTAGGACATTACAAAATAAAATCTAAAAACACTCATATATACTGATTTTGGGGGGTCTTGTCCAGTGGTGTCATTCAAATGATTTAGGAACAGGAACTCATTTTTGATTGGCACTTGTCGGGAACCCGGTGTTGTGTATTTGTGGTAATTATAGCAGAGTTGGAGGCTCGCGGACCCATTCAGCGCTTGCCTAGCGCGATCGGAGCGGAGGAACGAAGCGATCGCTACATTTGAACATCAAAGCCATTTTATTGGTTTTAGTAGCGAAAGTGAGAAGATGAGAAGTTTAGTTTGCCGGTTAGCAAAAGCCGGCGAAGGCTTGCCGCGTACAAGCGGCTTTTTGACGTACTCTTCACAGTTCGAGCGCACACATGGTACAGACAGAAGAACAAAGGGTGCAGTCAGACTATATCTGGTAGGTGGGTACTTAGAGACCCTCGTGCCCCATGTTAACCAATGGGGTGACCTTTAGAACACCATGAGCTCATGAGAGAGTGGGGTGTTTGTTAGCCAGTGCTTCCCGTGAGAGACATAGCACTATCAAGCTGGGAGGCTGATTAACTCAAGGATTCAAGGACACGCAGGTGTCCTATCTGCTCTGGAGACGAAGAGACGGAATGCCAGTTTCAACCAGTTCTGGAGTGTGTGGTGTGAAACTGCAACACCCGGAACCAGCCACGGAGCCCATTAGGATTCCCGTTCTGGTCCGTTCCCCCTGAATGACATCACTGCCTTCGCCCCCCTAGGAATCCGGAGTCGCTCCCTTTAACCCTCTGAGTGCCGGCCACCCAAGAAGAAAAGCTCTTTGCAGAGGAATTGGGAGGGGGAGGGGGGAGAGTGAAGTGGGCGGAGTCAGCCCTAATTTTAACTAGTGGAACTGAGTTCCCGCGCGTTCCCCCTGCATGACATCACTGGTCTTGTCCTCCTTTAATGCAACCCAAGGAACAAAGGACAAGCATGCAAGCCCCGCTTGACACTGGCACCCCTAGTCTGTCTTGAAATGTAGGACATTTTGAAATTTATCCAGGACAGAAGGCTGAAATGTAGGACATATCAGGGGAAAAGAGGACAGCTGGTCATCCTGTAAACTTATCCCTTACTCCTCAGAAGTATGCTCCTCTGTTGTTATTGAAGTTGTATGTCTCTTGTCCCTAAACGATGAATCATCATTGTGTCATCAAAACAGGCACATGATAGATGAATCAGCTCAAGCTCTTGCAGAGCTGCTTCTCCCAGCCCTTCTCAGTGTATCTACAGTTGCAAACTGATTCACATACTGATGTGCATCACTTGTGAACAGTAATACCATGAGATGGCAGAATTTATTTCCCTTCTCAGGGTAGCTGTTCAGGGAAATTACTTCGTTTGCATCTTCCCTCACCCCTCCCATCATGACAGGCATGCCCTGGTATCTGCTGCGGCTCTATTCCAGATGGATATCTGAAACCGTGGATATTGGGGATGTTGTGGGACAAGTCAAGTGTCTATTTTTGGAACCTGTCTTCTTTAATGGAACACCATCCTTGTAGCACAGTAACCAGCAATCAGTAAAGGTTCTGGCAACAGTAAAAGCAGCCAGCAGCAACTCTTGGTCGGAAAACACTTCTTGGCTAGAGTCCAACTGTTGAGAGCCTCCTTAACGTGGCTCTGTACCCCATTGTGGTTATTTTGGCCCCATAAAGTAATACTTGTGATTGCTATGCTCATGATGGTCAAATGGAGATATAACCAGATGCACATAATGCAGGACTTGGAAAGGGAAAGGACAGACCAGGATGTCATGGAACCCCATCAAGGAGGGGAAGGTTGTGGACACCCTCCTTCTCTCAAACACATGTACAGGCCTGACTCCATTTTGGGTCTCATCCTGAGAGTTAAGCTATTAAGAACTGGTGCCAGAGACATCTGTAAGTCTCCTTTCCCCCCTCAGAGTCTTAAGAAATGCAAATCTGGTCTCTGACAAAAGGTGTATACAATGACAAGTCCTGCCTGAAATTAAATCAAATTCTTATTTGCTCAGGAGCTAGGCTCACCTGGACAATTCTTTTCAAACTCTGCTAAGAAGCCTCCCACCCTGAATCTGAAGTGACACACACCCTGCTACACCCCATTGTATCTGTACTGCTTGATGAAATTAAGTGTTTGCTCTTTTTGCATTTCTGTAGACTTCTTGTAACATGAAATTGTGCCTTTGTAATCCCCTTTCTCCTAGGGAGGAAGGACTGATAGCAACAGTTTACATTGTTAAAAACATACAAAGTGCCAGGCCACATGTAAGATCTTGACACAAGCCAGTTCTTCGGGACAGTGCTTTTTGCTGCTTGTGTCACTTTATTAGTAAAGTTTCTCTTGGACCATTTTTACCAGCGCTGGTCTCTGTCCTCTTAGGGTGTAGATGTTGTTTTAGCCTTCTTTCAGCTAGGAATTTTTAATGAGGTTTTTCTCTCCAAGTTACATGCCGAGCAGGGACTCTCAGCCGGGGGACCTCTAGAGGTCATCCATAAGGACCCACGACAACAGGGACACCTTTTTAAAGATAGGGGAACATCAGTGGTTTTGCTGCTACAAGGTAAAAAAAAGAGATTTGTTTAATGTTCCCCTATCTTTTTAATAGGCGTCCCAGTATCCATGGTATCCGTGGATAACTGAAACTGTGTATACCCAATCAGTGGATACCAGAGCACACCTGTATTCACTATTAGCCTTTTGCGCGAAGGTTGCCAAAATCTTGAAATAAAACATGTAGCTCATAAGTTGGGGTGGGGCAGAGTGCATTTTGCAGATCTAGGAGTGGAGCCAGTTTTTCAGGGTGTTTCTGAGTTAGCACTACAACTGTAGTGATGAGAGAATAAATGCATTTGGGATAATAACGGGTACCCAAAGCTGCCCCCCCCCAGTTTAACAAGTTAGCCAAGCCTCCCCCCTCCGTCAGTGGAAAACGCCATGCCACCTTTTAATGTGAGCATTTAAATTAAACCACTGTAAATAACATTTATTGTGTTCTCATGGTTAACCTTTGAAAACGAACATGTAAAAGTCTTGTGAAGAAAAACTTTGATCGCCACTAGGATGTCTGAGCAGACAATGGTTTGTTTTCTGGCCACGCCCACTGTGCGTGGGAAAGCAACTGAAATAACCCCAGCAACAATGCTAGACCGGGAGAAGCTTGCCTCGACCTAATTGGCTACAGATCTGGGAGGAGCCTGATGTGAAACCAATGCAATCTAAGGATGAGATATGGGGGTGGAGCATGTAGGAGACACTTGTGCATCAAACTGGCCACGTGCAGCGGAGTTATCCGATTCGTCGGAAAAACCAGCGAGAATAAACGCAGATCAATCTGATTGGTTGGAACAGGAGGCAGCGGCGTGTCAAGGAGTGACACTCTGCAGTGTCAAGGAGCTTTAAGTGCAGTGTATAAAAGCTCCTTGGAGAAGACGCATTTCTGGCCTTGCACCGATTGGCTGAGATGCTTATAAGCGGGAGAGAATGCGATTGGCGAGGAGACAGAAGGCTGCAGTGATTGGCCAGAAGTGCAACTTTTACAAGCGGCGTGTTACTGGGCTTTTTCGTTGTTCTGCTTTACAGGCGTTCGATGAGGGTCGGGGAATTACAGCCCTGGCCTGCTAGAAGTCCTGCTTTCCAGCCTTGGAAGCCCCCTAGAACGGCAGCCAAGGGACATCCCACCGAATGAACTGATTTTGGATACAATCCACTGAATTGATTGGATCCTCATTGAGTGCCAGGGATCTAAACTATTGGCATAGTTCTTCCCCCCCCCTTGCTGTCCTGGTGTTTTGGCCCCTGTTCAATAACCCTCCTTGTTTCCCTCTCAACCTTTAAGAATACTAAATTATTATATCCAGATAGCTTAACGCGTGACAAGACTTTAAAAGTACTTTGATCTCTCTGACCCGAATTGATAATTAAAAGCGCCTCTGCTGTTTTAAAAAATATTTAATTTTAGATCTCATTGGCTCGGTCATCTTGATTATCTCTTGTTCATCTTAATTGTTCTCGTATTTATTCCTGGCCTCATCTGCAAGATTCACAGCTTCCTTGTTCTTAAAAGCACCTGTGTGCTAAAATCATCTGGATTTAATCAGTTTGGTTTCTTGATCTCAATTGTTGCAACCTTATCCATGTTCCACAATTAATTACTGAGCCAAGAACATTCCTGATTATTAAGACCAATTCTGATCCTTGCTTATTAATAGCTTATAAATTGATGCCTATTTCTCCAGTTAATATATTCTTACCAATATTCATTTTCCTCCAGTTAATATATTGTGTTAACTAGAGTGTTACTATCTTCCTTTCTCCCTTCCCAAATCTTGTGGTTTATTATTCTGGGCCTGTTCTGTTCTGTCCTAGGTTATAATGAACTCCCCTGTTTCAACTGACCATTTTAATTAATATTGTCCTAAAGAGCGCATCTTCTCTGTATTTTGCACGGCATTTCATCCTAAACTGTAACGGCATTTCATCTCCCTTAATTGGATAGGAGATCCAGTGGTTTGGGGTGTTAGCTTCAGGCTGCTTCACAATTAAATAATTCCAATTAGCTACAAAAAGGGCATTCTTCGTCTTGGGGTGAGATTTGAGAGATTAAAAATATTCAGCGTTTTGTAGATTAGCTTGCAGTCATTTGGGGAAGAGGGTTCTTTGACTCCGAGTAGTCCTGTATCTAAATAAACAGTAGTTGCTCAGCACGGATCCTGAACAACGAACCATCTACCTGTCTGCAAGAGTGTAGTGGTACCTTGAATTTTCACAACCTCCCAACTGCAGGAGGAGGAGGAGCTCCTGATCCGCCATGTTCTATTACCCCAATGTTTTGCAACGCCACACAGGATGTTTTGCTACAATTTGGTAACTACCTTGCAGCGTTCAGGGTGGCGGGGTGGGATAAAGGATTGTGCAGGATCTTGGCAGCCCTGCGGACTCCCCCCCCCCCCGCTTTTCACAATCCTTCCTATGTCCCCTAGGCTGGCAGCAACTGGTGCTACCAAGCTACTGAAGCGGGAATACCTGAAAGTCAACGTCCCAGAAACCTGGTGAGTGATGACAGGCTAGAAGCCAAGGAGTGTCGCGGGGTGGGGGGGGCAGTGCTGTAAGTATTGCAGGCGCCACCATGTGACGTGTAAGTGGCCCCTCCCACACGCCATTGGAGCCATTCCAACGGCAATTGGCTCCAACGGCATTGGATTGGCTCCAACGGCAAGTGGGAGGAGCCACTTACACGTCACATGATGGCGCCTACAGTACTTATAGCTCTGCTGCCCCGCCCCCTCTGGCTGTGCTACTGCAGAAGCCTGGGCCTGCCCAGGTAACATGAAAAAAGAACTGAGATGTGGCAGGTGGCTCCAGGGAGGGATGTAAGGAATGGCGGACACCCAGTTCGTGGCACTAATCAGCATCTGGTGGCAAATTTCGTGTATCCGGCTTACGGCCGAGCAGATGCCACTGCAGGCCGCCGTGCAAGTCTTTTTTTCCCTCCCCTGCATCATCCGCATGTTGAAAACAGGAGGAGGGGAGAGACTCTCATCTCCTTTGCTTCTGAGTCACGCTCAAGCCTCTGCATTTTTTTGTCAGTGCATTGCACAAGTATGTCGACATTCATGTAGGAAGATTCTAAGCATGGTTGTAGTTCTGAAGTTCAGCTTGAATGTGGGGTGAATGATGGCAGCGGTCCAGAAATGGGTGGAGGTCCTTCAAGATGGTAGGGGAAGCTGCTGTGCCATCGTGCCCCTAGTCTTCTACCACTCCCCGGGGGTAAATGGGGACAATGGGAAAAGGGAGGAATAGCCACAAAGGGGTGGTTGCTTGGAGCAGAACCGTCCTGATGCTTCCTCTTTCTCCCTCTGCAGTGAGGAGATCATGGCCTACATCCTTGTGAAGGTCCCAGCACCCATCCCTGGTGCTCCCCAGCCACGGTTCTCCCTCTACCTCTCTGCTCAGCTGCAATATGGAGTGGTCCTCGTGTACAGCCGCCAGTGTCAATACCTCGTCGGTACGAACTCCCCTTCTCCTTCTCTTTCTCCTCCCAGTGATGCCGTCTCCGGCTCTTCCTGCCTCAGCTACCTCTCAGGGCATCTCAAGAAATGTACCTCCTCACTTACTTACTTACTTACTTGTTGTTGTTCAGTCGCTAAGTCGTGGCCAACTCTTCGCGACCCCCTGGACCACAGCACGCTAGGCCTCCCTGTCCTCCACTAGCACCCAATTTCATGTTCATTGCTTCGGTGACACTATCTAACCATCTCATCCTCTGCCGCCCCCTTCTCCTTTGGCCTTCCATCTTTCCCAGCAGGAGGGTCTTTTCTAAAGAGTCCTCTCTTCTCAGGAGGTGGCCAAAGTACTTGAGCTTCAGCTTCAGGATTTGTCCTTCCAGGGAGCAATCAGGCTTGACTTCCTGGAGGATGGACCGATTGGATCTCCTTGCAGTCCAGGGGACTCTCAAGAGTCTTCTCCACCACCATAATTCGAAAGCATCGATTCTTCGGCGCTCCGCCTTTCTTATGGTCCAGCTCTCACAGCCATACATTGCTACTGGGAAAAGCATAGCTTTACTTACTTACTTACTTACTTACTTAGCTGCTCTCTCCCTTTCAGAGGAGATCCAGCACATTTTGGAAAGGCTCGGCCGGACCCAGCAGCAGATCCGCATTGACCTGACAGACTTGGAGCAGTGAGTGTCCGCCGTGGCCCCACCGTTGTGGCCTTAAATCCTGGCGTGGCCTTAGAGCTCCTGCATGGCCTTGCTGTGCGCGTGGCTCTGTCGTCAACCTGAGTTTCCTGTCCTGTAAAACGGGAACCACAAACTCAGGGGTGTTGTGTGCAGCAGTGACTTCCACACTGGTGGGTGCAGGGGTGAGAACTGAGTGCCCGCCCAAGACCAGTGCCCGGAATCCTTTGCAGTGCAGGGGTTCAGTGGGTCCTGACAGATTGGCTTTCGGAAAAGTGGGTCCTGATCAGCGGCGTCATGCAGCCGGAACGCTGGGCGGGAGGAACGGGTGAGTGGCAGCCCGCCCGTTGCGTACCACTCCGTTTCACGGAAGACGGCAAAACAGAGCGGTACGCAACGGGCGGGCTGCCACTCACCCGTTCCTCCCGCCCAGCGTTCCGGCTGCATGACGCCGCTGGTCCTGATGCTAACAGGTTTGCGAACCCCTGAGTTGGATTCACAAACCTGTTTTCAGTCCAGATTTGGACTGCCTGGCCTTCTGGGGTCCTGAACCTTTGCCTTCTCCTTTTCCCGACTCCCAGGCCAGGATTGCTGCTCCCCGACCAGCTGGCCCTGATGGAATCCGTGGAGAAGGCTCCCGACCCCTTCTTCGGACTGATGGAGCCCCTGCTGCCCAGCCCCACATCCATTCCACACGTGAGCACCTTGGTCGCTTACTGCCCCTTCCTCGCTCTTGCGTCTCTTGCCCGTGGCCAGGGCATCCTGGCGCCAGATCGGGAAATGGGTGCCACTCCGTCCAGTGGTGTCATTCAAATGATTTAGGAACAAGAACTCACTTCTGACTGGCACTTGTCGGGAACCCGGAACCAGCCACGGAGCCCGTTAGGATCCGGAACGCCCGTTCTGGTCCGTTCCCCCTGAATGACATCACTGATTCCGTCCCTTGCAGGTCAGGAGCATCCTGGAGGCCCCTACCCCGGAACGGAGCCCACTTGCACAACTGCCTCCATCTCCCCGCCGGAGGAGGGCAGGTGAGTCAGGAATGGGGAGGTGGAGGCAAGGAGCACTGTGGGTGGGTGCCCGTATGGACGCAGTCAGTGGGCTTGGAGAGTACCCAGCCGCCTGCTTGCCACCACCACCACCCCAGGCCGGCCAGCCATCAGACGGAGAAGGTTCAGCTTGCAAGAAGGCGGCCACGTCCGAGCCAGGGATGGGGCCTGCCCCCTTCAGCTGGGATGGGGCCGCTCCTCTTCCGTCCTGCAGCAGGCCGGAGGCCTGGCTGGCTCTGAGCGGTGCTCCCAGACCCCCCGTGTGCACAGAGGTGCCCCACGAGCAAGCCGGATTTTCAGGGCGCGGCTTTGGGGGACGCGCAGGAGAGGACTCAGCTGTGGCGGAATCCTGCCGTTTGTCTTCGTTGACGATGCACGTTCCTGTTTCCCGAGGCTTCGGAGCGGAGCCCTAACGTCTGTGCGCAATGCCTGGTTCAGCCCTCAGAAGCTGGAAGGGGGGGGGGCTGAGCTGGGTTTCCAGCTGAGGGGCTCCCCCTGCCTGCGTGTTGCAGGGCAGGATGTGTTGGGAGAGGAACCAACTCTTCCTCCAAAACCAGGCTCCAAACCCACCTTCACCACCACATGGCTGGCTGTCAGTTTGGGTGTGTATCCCAATGATGACGGGGCTGGGGCACCTCCCTTATGGAGAAAGGCTGCAGCGTTTGGGGCTCTTCAGCCTAGAAAAAAGGCGCCTGAGGGGGGACGTGATTGAGACATACAAAATAATGCATGGAAGGGATAGAGTTGATAGAGGGATGTTCTTTTCCCAATCTCAAAACACCAGAACACGGGGGCATCCGCTAAAGCTGAGGGTTGGGAGAGTTAGAACAGATAAAAGGAAGTACTTTTTTACCCAGCGGGTAGTTAATCTGTGGAACTCCTTTCCACAGGAGGTGGTGATGGCATCTGGTCTTGATGCCTTTAAGAGGGGATTGGACGGATTTCTGGAGGAAAGGTCCATCGTGGGCTATAGGCAATGATGGATTGTGCAACCTCCTTACAAAGGTGGTGGGCTACTTCAGAGTACCGGGTGCAAGGGCGTGGCAACAGGACGCAAGCTTCTTGTTGTTTCGTGCCTCCCTGGGGCACCTGGTGGGCTGCTGTGAATACAGGAAGCTGGACTAGATGTGCCTTTGGCCTGATCCAGCAGGGCTCTTCTTATGTTCTTAGGTATCGTAAGCTGCACGGTGGCCTGATTTTAGGCTGGAGGGCAGGGTTTGGCCAGGGGAGGAGGAGGTCGAGGTCACCTCATTCCTGGCTTTTCTGCCCCTTCCCTTCCCCCCTCACTCCCACCACCAGCCAGAGAGCCGCCCCTCACTGTCCCTCCCGATGCCATCACACTGCGGGAAGCCGAGCCCATCCAGCTGCTCCACATCGAGGTGAGTCTTGAGCTGGGGCAGGAGGTGGGAGCGGGAGGGTGCGGGGGGGGGGGGCTGCCGGCCTGTCCTGTCCACAGGAGGCACCCGGGGGCCAACTCCTGTCCCGCCTGTCACAGGACGAGCGGGACCTGCCTGAAATCACCGCGCAGGAGATCGATCTGCTGATGGAACAGGAAGGGTTTCTGGGCGTCGGCGAAGAGAGACCCCTAGAAGTGGCCCCGATCCCTCCCAGGAAGAGACGTGCGGAGGAAGGTGAAAATGGGGGCGGGTGAAGAAGGCCTGGGGGAGGAGCTCTGCAGCATTGCTCTTTCCTGCCAAAAATACACAGTCCTGGAGGCGGAGCCAGGCTGCTGCTAGTCACAGTCACTAAATGGAGCCTCCCCTTCAGAGGCAGTCTACCTCTAATGGATCAGGGTGCCCCTGCCTTATTTTTTAGCACTGGGGAGGCTAAAACAGGGGAGCACAATAACCACCATGCCCTACTCGTAGGCTTCTAGAAAGGACCTGGCAGGTTCCACCATTGAAAACAACGCTGGGTGAGAGCAGTGGTGTCATTCAAATGATTTAGGAACAGGAATTCACTTTTGATTGGCACTTGTCGGGAACCCGGAACCAGCCACGGAATCCGGAGTCGCTCCCTTTAACCCGCTGAGTGCCGGCCAACCAAAAGGCAAAGCTCTTTGCAGAGGAATGAGGAGGGGGGAGGAGGGAGAGTGAAGTGGGCGGAGTCAGCCCTAATTTTAACTGGTGGAACTGAATTCCCCCGCGTTCCCCCTGCATGACATCACTGGGCGAGAGGCCCCCGGGCTGATCCGGCAGGACTCCTCTGATGTGCTTAGTTCAAGGTGCTGGTGGTGCTCACGAAGCCCCGGGGCATTGTCTGCCTGCAGGGGCGGCCTTCTTGCTGGTGGCCCCTGCGGGGTTCCCTGGGGACCAGAGGCGGCGAATGGCACTCCGTGGCGGAGCATCTGCCTTGCAGGGTGGAGGCTTCTGCTCAGGCACCGTCCCCTGCTGCGGTGTGGAAGGGCCTGCTCTGAACATGCCCCTTGCCCTGCCCGGCCCGGCCCTCCATCTCCTGCACCTGCTTGTTTCTCTTTCAGAGTCCGCAGAGGCAGCCAGAGAACAGGAGCTGGGGGTGCCGCCAAAGCTCTCCCCTCCCACACGGTAAAGGGACAGGGCAGGAGGGGGAGGCCCGTGGTTCTCTAGTCCCAGCACTGAGCACGGGAAGTGAGGCAGGCTGCAGGCCCGTGGTCCAGGGAGGGGAGTGGGGCTTGGGGGGCACCTGGGGTCAGAACAGGTCCCGCAACCTGGGCACGGGGGTGGCTCGCTTGACCGGAGCCAGCCGTGAGGCTGCGGAGGGCTGTGTGTGTTCGCCCGGCACAGGGCCAGTGGTGCGTGGCTCCACTGCGGCAGGAACCGTGTGACTCGTGCACCGCCAGCTGTGACCCTGCCAGAAGTGGGGCAGCAGCGCGGTGGTGTCGGGGTGCAAAAGGCAGAGGGGAGAGGAGGCGGCAGCAGGAACCAGTGAAAATGAGCCTACCCCCCTTTTTAGTGGTTTGCTCCCAGTGGTACTTTGCTGGGGACTACCTGATCCTTCGGGATGTGTGTGTGTGGCTTCGATCTGAAGATGGTGCAGGGGGAAAGTATCCCAAAAAAAACACATGCACAGGGGCGGACCTAGTCAAAATGGCACCCGGGGCACCCAATAGAAGTGCGCCCCCATGGGAGCCCAGGTCTACCCACCAGAAGCAGCCCTGGGTAGACCTGGGCTCCACGGAGCCCAGGACTACCTGCACAATGTTACAGGGCCCACTGGCGGCCCCCTAGATGGCCCCAAGACAGCATCCAGGGCTCTTGCCCCCCCTGCCACCCCCTAGATCTGCCACTGCCCATGCACCCAGGCTGGATCAGCTGGCTTTGAGAGTGCGTCTGGTCCACCTGGGCATTGCCTCTGCCTTTGGCGGACGGGCTGAGTGTCGCCCACACCTGGGTCTGGGGAACGTCGGCCCCCAGGAATGAGGGCCTCCCTCCCTGTGCTCTGAGCCGGGCCCTGGCAGCCCCCCCACTCTGGCCGCTGCTGGTGCCGTGAGAAGCGCCTCCGCCACAGGCAGTGTCAGCCTTGCCTCCGTTCTCCCCCCCCCCAGGGTTGAGGAGGAGCCCTCGGCCGCCAGGGAGACGGAGGCCCTCTTGAGCGAGGAGGTGCGGCTCCCCAAGGAGACCCTCATGCCGTGGGGTGAGTTGTTGGCCGGGCTGCTGGAGAGAGGCGGAGAAGGGCCCCCTCGGGGCAGAGGCCCAGGGCTTGGACCGGGGGAGCGGACGGATGGTGGCGTGGGGCTCCTGGGGCTCCGGAGCATGGGGGGGGCTCCTCCAGACGGCCCCGGTTCAGGCCACAGCATCTCTGGCCATCGGGGGGGGAAGGCCTCCCCCTCTTTTCCTTTGGAGCCCTGGGGAGTCGCTGCCTGGCAGATGGTACCGGGCTGAGTGCGCTGGCGATGTCTGTCCATTTGCCCCCCCTGCTGACCCAAAGTCCTGCTGCTTCCCCACAGAGGTGACGCCTCCCCCCGCACAGCCCCCACTGCCGCCGCCTCCCCGCTCACCCTCGGCCAGCCCCCGGTCGGTGCGGCCCTTCCCCCCGAGCCCCGAGGTAAGGAGAAGGGGGGCTGGGAGATCCCCCAGCAGTTCTCGTGCCGGCCCCACTGCAGTGAGGGGCAGCTGCCCAGGAGCGGGTCAAGGGGGCCCTGCATGGAACACCCACCGCCTCTCCCTCGCCCTTCCAGCTTCACCTGCCGGTGTATGAGCCGTCCCCAGCCCGGCCTGCCAAGCGGCGAAGGCAGCTGCGTTTCTCGGATCCGGTGACCCAGATCTCCCGGGAAGACTTCCAGAAACAGATCCTG
Source organism: Lerista edwardsae (assembly GCA_029204185.1). Taxonomy (NCBI): domain Eukaryota; kingdom Metazoa; phylum Chordata; class Lepidosauria; order Squamata; family Scincidae; genus Lerista; species Lerista edwardsae. Next base: position 528,644 of record JAJKFI010000165.1, on the reverse strand, counting down.
GATCCCCAAACACAGTGTCAGCCCCTGGTAGGCAGCGGGACCGTCCGGGGTGGGGGTTGACAGGCCGCAACGCCTCCTCTCTAGGCTCCATTAGTTGCTGGTCCAGGGAAAGCAGGCGGGTTGCAAGGGAGTGGCAACAAGATGCAAGCGTCTTGTTGTCTCGTGTGCTCCCTGGGGCATCTGGTGGGCCGCTGTGAGATGCAGGAAGCTGGACTAGGTGGGCCTTTGGCCTGATCCAGCGCGGCTCTTCTTCTGTTCTTATGTTGAATGGATGAAGGTGGCATGCAGAGGGCAAGGGGGCGCTTGGGGTCCTGCTCCCGCAGCCCAGGTGAATTCACCCAGGCCGCTGCAGCAGGAGCATCCCTTGGCCTCGCGACTCAGGAGACCACGAGGGGGTGCTGCGTGGTCCTGCCGCGGGGGCAGTTTCACCCGAGCGGCGGCTGGAGGCAGAGTGTGCCGGTACGTGCACCTTAGAACCCCGCTGCTGGGCTAGTTCGAGTCAAGAAGCGAAATCCAGCCCCGACCCCCCTCTGCCCGGCCAACCCTCACCTTTGCCGACCCTCCCAGTGTCTCCATCCTGGGAGCTGCCTTTCCAGGACTGTGGCATGATGTGGGTGAACGTTCCAGGCGCCCTCCGCCATCTTGGCGAACTGGTGTTGGAGGCTTCACCACCAGAAGTGCGACGACGTGTAGACGTCCGTGGTGCAGATCGATAAATGTGGCAGGACTCAGAGTTTTTTGCGATGCAGGGTTGTGGCCGTTGGCGTTATTCACCCGGTACGCTGGGCGGGACTTAGCTTTGAGCGGCAGTCCGCCCGTTGCATCACGCCGCGTTCCGCCGTGTTCCCACCCGCCCCGGCGGGAATGCAACATGATGCAACGGGCGGACTGCCACTCAAAGCTAAGTCCCGCCCAGCGTACCGGGTGAATAACGCCACTGGTTGTAGCCTTCTGCCTCCAACGATGTTGTTCGTAGCCAGAACTACAGTGTGGTCCAGGAAGCCCCCTCTTCCAACCCTGCGTGTGCTCATCTTCCCTTGCTGTCCCCCTTCCTCCTTTTAGGAGGCGGTGCTGTTTCCAGCAAGGAGGCCGAAGACCCCAGCAGAGCTCCTGGAGACCCCAACGTATGGTGAGCCCCTCTGCCACCCGCCCCCTGTGGTCCGGAGGAGGCCCTGCCTGCCTGCCTGCCTGCCTGCCTGCCTGCCTGCCTGCCGTCTCTTGGGCTGTTCCCACTTACCAGGGCTTGCTCAGGAGCAAAGCAGCTGAGGAGAAGGCAAGAAGCGAGGAGGGCTCTTCCCCAAGTTCTTGGCTTGCTTGGACTGGCCGCCTCGTGCAAATGTTTGTGAGCCGGCCTGGTGCCCTCGTGGCTGGCGTCTTTGGACCGAGGAGATCAGCTCTCTCTCGCCCATCGCTGGGGGCCCCCAACGGGCAAGCTGTGCTGTCGCTCAAATTAACGGGGTTTCCGCAAGGAGGCAATGGGGGTGGCAGGCAGAGAGCGTGGCAAGCCATTTAACCCCATCATCATTAATTGCCTGTGTGTTGAAATGTGGTCTATAAATACTGTTGACTGTAGTTCCCCTGGCCGCTGCTCTTCGGCTGCTTCTGTACCTTTCATTCAGCCTTTAGCAGTGGTGAGTACTGCCGAGTCCGATTCCTGGTCCGTCAAGGGCGGCGTTGCTGACGTAGGCTGGCTGCTGGGTTTCAGGCAGAGGGGTCTGTTCCCGCCCCCCTTGGAGAGGATGCCTGTGATTGACCCAGGGCTCCCCTGTTGAGCTGCTCCTTGTCCCTGCTCCAAAGCCCCGGGGGCCAAAGGAGAGCTCAGCGAAGCCACGGTGGGTGGAGAAAAGCAGTCAGGGGCTACTCAACTGTCTTCTCCGGCCTTCTCCACCTGCTTCCCAGGAAGGCTTGGGCATCCTCCGCTGGCCCATGTGGCCTCTCCCAGGAGGAGCAGGATGCGCAGCCCCAGGGATCAGGCCAGTGGTGTCATCTAAATGATTTAAGAACAGGTACTCACTTTTGATTGGCAAGTGTCGGGACCCACCCACCGGAAGTGACGTCACAAGCCGGAAGTGATGTCATGGCAGGAAGTGACATGAAAAAAGCCCTTTTTGAGGCCTCAGACCATTTTAAACTGACCCAACAGTTGCAACAGTATTCCACAGCACCCCCAGAACACGTTAAGGAGGCCTGGCATCATGTTAAAGTGACCCAACAGTTCCAAAACCCCAGCGCAGCTCATTTTTCAGTGGCAAGGCAAGGCAAGGCTCTGCTCGCTGCCTGCCTGGCTCTGAGAACATGCAGGCAACTCAAACATGCAGGAAATTCAAACGTTGCAGGGGGCGGAGTCGATGAGTGGGTGGGCGAATGGGCGGGGCCAGCCGTAATCCTAGAAACCGGTACTCACGTACCCCCGCGTACCCCCTGCATGACATCACTGGATCAGGCCCTGGCTACAAATGGGACTTGGCAGGCTCTGTGTGGCCACTGTGCGCCCCAGCTGAGTAGCCCCCAGCCCCCCAGCCAGGAGGCACGCCGGCTCTGAGAGCAACGCCCCACCCTGCCCCCTTTTCAGGATGGATGCACCCCACCCTCCACCAGCTCTGGGCCCACTGCGCCAAGTTGCAGCCCGTGGATTACGCCAAGCAGCGGGCGGCCGAGGAGGCGGCGGCGGCGCGGAGAGCGGAAGAGGCAGTTGAGAGGGCGGAAGTGCCCAGTGAGCTGGAGGTAACGGGCTGGGCTGGGCAGGGGCTGGGGCTGCAGAATTGCAGTGCTCTTTCTGCCTGGCCTCCACCAAGCGCTCGATGTGGAACCCCCCCCCCCCCAAATTCTGGCAGTCGGGAATGGGGTGTGTGCATTGATACAAAGCCCTGCCCCCTGCTCTTCCCTCACCGGACTGGCCCTCAGCTGAGACCAGCTGCGGCTGAGACCTTCTCCCTGAGCAGTCAGAACATCCGCAGATGTTCTGTGACCTCAGAGCAGCTTGGCCAATCAGGTGCCGAGGGACAGCCCCTTCAGGCCACTGGCTGCTCTCTCCCTCCCCTCCCCAATTCTGCCTCCTTCCCTCTGACCCCTGGAACCTCTCCTTTTGCAGGAGCTGCGAGCTGCAGAGGAGCCCAGTGTCCCGCCTCTGGGCTCATCAGGTGCGTAGTAGGTCGTGGCAGAGGCAGCAGAGCAGGGGGAGCTGGTTAGCTGTGCTGGTCCCACGACCCTTATTTGAGACAACCCAGAGACACCAAACCCTCCACGCAATGCACACCTTTGTCCACTTTGCAGGAATTTCCCTGGAGACGACGGAGGAAGAGCCTCATCCTAGCCTGGTATTGGAGGAGGAGAGGTGAGGCTCCCCCACTCCTGGGCTCATCAGAGGGCTCCCCCCCCCCGCCAGTCAGGTCGTCTTCTGAGCTGGCCCCTCCTTCCTGCAGGGCCCTCCCAGAGCCGGAGGAAGCAGTTCTGCCCATGGTGCCTGAACTCCCCGAAATCAGTTTTGACCTGCCCCTGGAGAAGGACGCCATCACGCTGGACTATGTGCGCAGGTGTGCCTAAGCCGCAGGGGCCCAGGTTCCAGGTGGATGGGAGGCATTGGAGCCGGGGGGGGGGGGAGCAAGCACTTGCAGGTTCCCCAGCTGATTTGACCCACTTTGAAGTGCCGTTCAAGGAGAAATGAGAGGCCAGGAAGGCCCCAAAGATCTCTGAATGCTGCAGAGCCTTTCCAGAGACAGCAGGGAGCGTTAGAATGGCGCCTGCAACCAGCAGGGACCCCTTAAACGTGGCTGGTGGGTGCTTCTGCCAGCCATTTTCAAGGGGTCAGTGCTGGTTGCAGGGGGACGTTCTCAAGGTCCCTGCGAGGACAGAAGTTCAGATCAGTGGTGTCATTCAAATGATTTAGGAACAGGAACTCACTTTTGATTGGCACTTGTCGGGAACCCGGAACCAGCCACGGAGCCCGTTAGGATCCGGAACACCCGTTCTGGTCCGTTCCCCCTGAATGACATCACTGGTTCAGATCATGAGGAAAGTAGCCATTCTGCCCCTTGTAGATTAACGAATTTGAAGATAGCAAATTCACACGTAAAGAGGATTGACTATAATCCACCAGCTTTCAGAAAACCCCACAATACAAATACTAAACTTGACATCCTTTGTGGGGGACAGACACTTTGTGGGGGAGAAAGGGGGTGATGCAGACTCTTGGGGGGGGCCCTTAAGGTTCAGAGAGGGAGCTCTCTCTCTTTTCTTGTGGCGTTACTTTTGAGCACACCTGCAAGACCAGGTCAGGACTCAGAGTGCATCAGGGCTCAGTTTGTCTTCCCCTCTCCTCCAGGTTGGTGACGGCCAAACTCGAGCAAGCCAGAGAAATCACATTTGACCAGCTGGGACCCCTCACTGCTTCCCGGGCAGTTGCCTGCCGTTTCTTCTACTTGTGCCTGGGTAGGTAGGGAGTCGGGTGGGGGAAAAATCTGCCTTTTGGAGTTCTCTGGCTTCCGTGGTAGCTCACCCCTCTGGTGAAGACTGTGCAACCTCTTCCAAGATTAGAGATTCCCCTGCTGGCCTGGTTGGGGCAGCCGTGCCTTGGGGTAGACTCGAGGCAGCCAGGCTTGGAGAGGGTTAAGAGTAGTTTGCAGAAGGCATAACCCCCACCTTTTTTTTTGCCTTTTACCTCCACCTTTTAGTCTCAGGGCGCAATCCTAACCTGGAGTTAGGCCAGCACAGTTTGGCTGGGACAAAGGACCATAACGTATGTTTGGACCACTCTCGGAGTCAGAGAGGCCAGCACACAGACGTGCACCGTCCTCCCCAACTCATCGAGTGGTCAAAAGGCGCTTTACGGTGTCCCTTGTGCCAGCCAAACTGTGCCAGCCTCACTCCAGGTTAGGATTGAGCACTCAAAAATAGGTTGTGTAGGTTTTTTAGCTAAACCTGCTGCATCTGTTTGATCGGATGCTAAAGAGATGAGTACACGTCAAGGCAGGCTGCAGAGTTCTGAGAAACAGGCCTAGTTTTCTACCCTCTTGTCCGCCGTGAACAGGGTGACTTCTGTCCATTGCCAGCATATTGACCTACTCAAGAGTATTCTCACTCCCTTCACAGTTCTCGCCACATCCCAGTACCTGCGCCTGGAGCAAACGGAGCCCTTTGGGCAGATCCTGATTACAGGTGGTGCCCGTTTCCCTCTCCACTAGCATCTCCTGTGCCACCCACCCACCGGTGGGGCTTCTGGGTGGGCCCAAATGGACCTTCCAAAGAAGAGCAGAGATCCAGATCTTCTGCAGCGGGAAGAGCTGCTTTTTGTTAGCAGGTTTGGAAGCTGTTGTTCAGATTCTGGTTTTTCCATTAAATAAAGCTGTTCACTGATTTTTACTTCCATGGCTGACACATTGGTCCCCACGGCTCTGAACTATCTTGCAGGCCAGCATCCTGGTCAGGGTAGGTCCTGCTGCATCCACCTGAAGACACACAGCCCATCACTCTCTTCAGGCTTGGCCCAGCCAGGTGGAGGCGCGGCAGTCAGCCCTTTGCGTTTGGACCCAGAGGCTGGGAAATGGCTTCAAGACTTGTTAGGGGCACACACATGCGCGCGCACACACTGCTGCTTCCAGTTGCAGTGTGTATGTCTAGGTGCAAGAGAATGACAACAGGATGCAGGGATCTTGTGTGCTCCCCAAAGCACCTGGTGGGCCACTGTGAGATGCACAGAGTTGGACTAGATGGGCCCTTGGCCTGATCAAGTGGGGCGCTTCCCATGGACAAGTGCCTAGTTCAACCCTTTTCACTGGAGAGGGCAAGGTCTAAAGCAGGCACTCACACCCCCCCCCTTGAGAATAGAAGTTCACTGGGCTCAGAGCCTATTACCCATCCAGGTGGAAGGATACAAGAGTTTTTTCCTCTTCTTTGTTAGACACAGAGGAACACATCACCTTTCCAGCACACATACAGATCCAGCCAAAGGTTTTTTTTATTGCAAGATAGACAATATAATTTTCCTTTTTCTGCAAAAACAAAAAAACGAACTAAAAGGGTACCCCCTTAAATACAAACGGCAGCCAGGTTTATCTGGCTGAAAACTGAACTGTCGTGCTTTTGCAAGAGCAGCCCCATCTGGGTGACTGTCCACAAACCACTGAAACTTTGGCAAAAAAATACAGCTGTGTCCCCCTCCCCCCAAAAAAATCATTGTCCCCTCCAAAAGGGAAGGCTAGGGTGGTGGTTTAGCAGCTCTGAGAATGTGTCTCAAAAGGGTGTGGAAGACTACGGGAAGGCTGAACAATGGAGCTCTCACACACAGACACACCCCTCTCCTTCAACAGTGGTGGGGGAGGAAAACACACTCATGAGGACTAGAAACTGGCTGAGTGTTGGTAACAGGACAAAGTGATGGATGCAGCAAAGCTGGACTGCTGCATGGTGAGCACAGTGCTGTAAACAACAGGGGCACTTGTCACTAACCACGGAGTTGGACTCTGCCTGTGCGCACATACTGGGCAAGGGCCACTAAGACTGGCACATGCACACACACAAATGGCTCCGGGGCCTGGCAAGGAGAGGACGTGGCGAAGTCTTGGCTGGCTTCCTCCCCAGCCAGCCCCCACTTCTTGCTAGGGTGCAGTCAGGCCAGAGAAGATGCACACTTTTCCTGCTGAGGGGGGAGTGACAGTTCGAAGGGGCCAACACCAAACCACACGGCCCTTCCTTTTTTCCAGCAACGGTGGACGGAAGGAAGCGAGGTGGACTCTTGCCTTTGTGATCAATCCCTGTTCTGGCCCCCGTTTCCTCCGCAGCACATTTTAGGCCTGAAAGTTTACCCTGCAGAGAGATGGACATGTGATTGCTGCCCCCCCCCCGGCTGCGACTTTCAGCTGTAGTTGGCAATGTGCTTGCTTGGCCCTTCAGCTGCCCCGCTGCATCCCCCCCCCAGACAGTCAGGAGTTCTCAGTGGCCTCAGTAAACATAGCCTGCATCTCCACCTGTGTGAACTGCCCCCACCCCGCAATTGGTGGGGAGGGTCATTTTCAGAGAGCACGCAAGCGAGGCAGAGACGTGGGGGAGTTCTAAGCTCCATCAGCCACACAGACCGTGTACAGGTGAACCTTCACAAGGTGCGGAGAGGGCAGACGACAACAACACCGAGGCTGTGCTTTGTGGAAGAAACCGCACTCCGCCCCCACCCCTGGGAACCGGATCAACACAGGGAAAAACAAACAGCCCCAAAAGGTGAGCAGCAAGGACCGAAAACGGCACAGCCACGGAGATGCACAAGCCCAGCTGGCTCCACACTCCGGCAGAGGAAGAGTCTGACGGGCAAGGGGAAGCCAAGATGCAGAAGACCCCCCCCCCCGGGAAAGGACACGGCCGGCCCCCACGGCATGAGGCAGACTGGAGGGGGGGGTTGCTGGTCTCAGTGTGCAAAATCCTCTGTGATGGGGGGAGGAGGAAGGGGGGGGAGGCGTGTGGCGCTCGCCTCTCCTCAGGGGGGGCCGATGGCGGTGCTGAGCAGGGCGCCGGCTTCCGGGGGCAGCGAGAGGACGGCCGCTTGGAACTCGGCTGGGCAGCGGCTGGAGAGGGTGCGGAGGAGCAGCACCAGGGTGTTCTGGCCGTCTGGACAACGGGAGAGAAGCGGGGTGAGCCGGGGGGGGAGGGGACGGGCCCCCCACACTAGACTCGCCTGGACCCAGAGGGCCCCCCCCCCGGTGGTGCAGACCCGGCCAGGCAGGCAAGGAGGTGTTGCCACTTCTCCGCACCAGTCAAGCGGAACCGAGAGGAGCCGCCCTGGGGCTGATTCAGGGCTGCGGGACCGGGCCAGGTGGCATCGCGGGGCTAAGCCAGTCGGGGGCCGGGCACTCCCCAGGCGGGTGACTTCCTGTGAGCCCGATGCCCTGATATCAGCCACCCCAAGGGGAGGCGCCCCTCAGAGGCGTTTCTACAGGGATGGCAAAGCTCTAAGCGCTGCAAGGAGCCTCACCCTGTCATGTAAGTCCCTCCTCTCCCTTGCTGCTGTAGCCAGTCAGCAACGCCAAGATTGGCTAAAACGGTGCAGGAGAGGAGAGGAGTGATTTCCACTGCAAGGTAAGGCTTCTTGCAAAACTGAGAGCTTTGCCATCCCTGTAGAAACGCCACTGCTGCCCCTTCCCCAATGCATTGCGCGCATTCATTCCAGCGCTCTCCCCCTCGGCTGCCGCCCTCTCTGGGCAGGGCACGCGTCACTCGGACCTGCCTGGAGCGCACCATCGAGGCAGAGGGCCGGGAAGAGCCACGCGGCAGAGCCACGTGTGTCGCCTCGGGGCCCCCGGCCTGTAAAATGGGCAGGAGGTGGGAAGGCTCCACAGGTCCACATACCTGCCGGCAGGTGCTTGCTGCCCAGGACTGCGCTGCTGGCTCGCACCACTTCCCCAACCTGCTGCAACACCTGGGGGAAAAGACGGAGGCGTCGAGCCAGGGATCGTCCCCCCCCCCCAAGGTCATGAGAACCCCCCTGCTGGGCCCGAGGCTCTCCTTTGGCAGCAAGGCCCAAGCCTGCCTGCAAAAGGTCCTGCAGACTCTTACGCAGCAGCCGGACAAGCGGCAACCCCGGCGGCCGGGGGGGGGGGGGCGCGTACCTGCTGGGGGTCCTGCTCCAGGATGAAGCTGATGCAGCGGAAGACCGTCTTGTATTCCTCAAAGTCCTCCTTGAGAGGGAGGGCGCGGAGCAGGACCGGGAAGACCTGCAGCAAGGGCGGGGGGGGGGCAGAAACACCGCCGGGGGGGAGGGGGGGTCAGCAAAGTGGGGCTGGGGCTCTGGGGTGCAGCTAAACCCCCCCCCCCCCCCGGCAGCACCCCCAGGGAGGGCTGGGAAAGTCCCCCGTCTTCCTCCGGAGAGCGGTTGCTGCGGCGACTCCACGGAGGCAATGCTGACCTAGGCGGATTTCTCAGCTGACTCTCTTGTGCCGGGAGAGCCGGAGGAGGGGCCCGGCCGAAGCGCTCAAGGAAGCCCCAGGAGGCAAAGGACAGGAGCAGCCGGCCGGGCTGCCGCCCACTGACAGAGGCCCAGCGGACCTGGCTGGCTCCGTGCCCCAAAGGCGCGTCTCCTCGCCCAGCGCCGGCTCCTCCTCTCCGCCTGGCACACGCTCAGGGGCCGCCTTTCTCCACCCCCAGGCGGGATGCCAGCAGGCTCACCGCCGACGCAAAGCCCCTGCGCGCGCACCCCGGTCGGGGCAAGGCTGCCCCCAGCCAACGTGGCGCCCTCCAGCTTCACGTGCTTCAGGAGAGGGCTGCGAGCCCCCCACCCCACCCCATGCAGAAAGTCCTGGGGGGTGTTGGGATCCCTGCAGCACCCCCCCAAATCAGGGATGGGAGTATCTTCCTGACACCTCCAGGTAGAAGACTCTTGGGGAGCAAGGCCAGGCGCCCCCTCCAGACCCCCAGCCCAGAATGAGGGGACCCCGCTCTGACCCACGCTGGGGCCACCCAGACCGCCAGGCTCCAGGCCCCGCCCCTCACCTGCCCGAGGGGGACACCTGCAGGGTTGGCCATCACCATCCGAGCCACGGCCCCGCACACGTTGTCGGCCACCCGGTTGTTGCGCTCCTGAGAGATGATGCTGGACAAGAGCCCCAGCAGTTTGGGGTAGTGTCTGCCCCGGGCAAAGAGGGGGTTAAGGAGGCAAAACCACAAGCAGGGAACAGCCGCAGGAGGGGTTGGGGGCACTGAGAGCCAGAGACTTCGCAACATCTGGCCAAAGGAACCAGCCCTGGCAACGGACGCAGAGGCCACCGAACCCGGCCTTGCCTGGGGCGAAATGTGCCTGGTGCTGTACATGGCAGGTCCCTGCCCCAAGAGGCTTACAATGTATATATTAACACACGTGAGATGGGGGGGCAGGAGAAACAGGAGAGGCTAATGCTGTTGTTTCATGTAACCCAGAGTAGGCTCAGCAACACTCTCTCTCTCTCTGTGTGTGTGTGTGTGTGTGTGTGTGTGTGTGCGTGCGTGCGTGCGTGCGTGCGTGTTTAAAGAAGCTACGTGAAGGAAGCGGGCAAGGTGTGCCCAGGCTAACCAGGGCACCCAAAGCTTGCAAAGCCCTTGCTTGCGATGTGTGGGGCAACCAAGGCCACCCCCTTGCCAAAGAAGGGTCGAGGCGGCCCCACCACTAACTCTCCCCATTGGCTCCTCCCCCCCACAACCCCACTCTGCCATCACGCCACAGTGCCAGCAGGGCTTGTGGCGAAAGCCAGCAGCGGATTCCCACCTCCCGGCATGCCAGGCCCAGACGGGCACGCAAGAGAAGGATACTCGTTCATGGCCTCCCCGCCGTGCTCGGCCAGCACGCCCAGCCCGAAGACGGCGTTGCTGCGCACCTCCTTGTCCGGGTCGCGGGCTGCCCCCAGCAGCACCGGCATCAGGCGCGGCACGAACGCACTCGAGGCCCGGCCCAGGCCCTGCACCGCCTCCGCCACCGTGCCCACCGCGAAGGACTTGTCCGAGGGGGAGGAGCTGGGCTTCTGCAGTCAAGAGGGAGGCAGCAAGAGGGAGGCGGCGAGTTGGAGAGGGAGCCGCAGGCAGGCAGGCAAGCAGGCAGGCAGGCAGGCAGGCAGGCAGGCAGGCAGGCACAGCCACCTCCTCCAAACTGGGAGTGGCCGCTGGCTGAGCTGGCCTGAACTGGAGAGTCACCACTGGCCACCAGCGGCTGCTACTAGCCAGCCCTCTGCAGACCCAGGCAAACTCTGGGGCAAGGACAGAGCCTTTCCACAGAACCCGGCAGCTGCAAGACCTCTGGGGTCTTCCCCAGCCTGGAGCCTGAACGGCAGTCAAGCCACGGAGCCAGGGGCCTCGCCCTCCGCCTGAACCATGAGCCTCTCCTGGGGGGGGGGCCCTGGGCAAAACGACTTGGGGCACAGGGAGGCGGGCGGGCGGGCGGGCGGGCGGGAGGGAGGGAAAGGGCTCCAGCTTTCTAGGACCCGTGTCGAGGGGCAAGAGGCAGAGGGGAGGGGGGTGGGCAGGAGGAGGGGGGAGGAGAGAGGCCAGCCCCCCCCCCACAGGTCTCACCATCTTATTGAGGAGCAAAGGCAGGAACCCGGCGAAGTAAGGAGCAAAGGTTTCGCCTCCAGCCACCTCCGCCAGAACGGGGATCGCTTCTCCCGCGTACTCAATCAGCATGGCATCGTACTCCGCCTGAGTCGGAGGGGGGGGGGGCAAGCAGAATGAGCAGTGGGGGCAGGCGGAGGAGAAGACGCCCCCTCCTCCCTCAGCTGCTCCCCTCTAATCCCACAAACATGCACTAGAAGGGAGATCTTCAGCCGCTGCCCAGCATTGCGGGATAGAGACGGGGGGGGGGCCTTCAGGCTGTAGCTCAGGCCATTTGAAGCCATTCTCACGGCTTCCGGTGGGGCCTACTCCTAAATCAACAGAACTGCAGCCCTAGAGACCTGTGAACCAGGGGGCAACCCAGCCATGAGGCCAGCTGAAGCCCTCGCTCAGGGGGGGGGGGGCGGGCTGGGGGAGGCAGGGGGCTACCGGGGCAAGCTCGCAGCCCTCCTCCTGTTCCAATCCAGGCAACGGGAGCAGGAGGAGAACCGGAGGATGCATGTTGCCGATGGAGGTGGGGGCCATTCTACCGCCTGAGGCACCCAGCTCAGTCAGCCCCACAGACGGACCGGCCCGCCCAATCCTTCTCCCAGGTACCGCAATGGGAGCCAGAGGTTCCGGGAGCTTCAAGAATGGACCTGGTTCTTGGCACTGGCCACAGAAGAGCCGGGGACTGAGACCGAGACCTTTCCAGCTTCCGGGAGGCCCCAGCTTGAAAACGGGACTGAAGGTCGCCTGCGCTTCTTGCGCGAGTGGCTTCCTGGGGCTTCCGGGCTTCTCCATTCCCAACTGCCAGGCAGCGCCTGAGGCTGCCGATCCCCACACTCACCTCTTCGTCGCTGTCGTCCTCGCCGTCCTCGTCCACGTCGGTGCCCTGGCAGGCGGTCTGGGAAGGGGAGGCGGCATTTCTGAAAGGGCAAAGGCTGGCACCTGCCCCCAGCAAGCCCCCAGCGGCGGCATGGCAGGAACCGGCAGGCTGGGCGCCCCCAATGCTCTGCTGGCCACCCGGCTGCCCTTGCAGAGGGCCGCAGTCTGGGTCTCCACCAGGTGTACCAAAATCAGGGGAGAGAAGCAGAAGCCCCCCCCATCCCCATCCCCCTAGGAGGCCTCGCCAAACACAAGCTGGCGAGGGAAGCTCTGGGGGTTCTAGGAAGGAGAGAGCCCAGCCTAGGAGGGGATCTGCCCCTCGGCCTTTCCGGCCCCCCACAAGCTCACCTTTTTTTCCAGCACCTCCCGGACCACCCTGCACAGCTCCACCAGCCGCCCCGGCTCCCGGAGGGCCTCTTGCTGGCAGGCCTTCAGCAGCTTTCCCAGGGTCTCCAGAATGGCCATCACCACCTGGCGCTCCTTGTCCACCCGGATCCCTTTGACGTAGACCGGCAGCACCATGGACAGCAGCTTCTGGAGCGCTGAGAGGGGGAGTCAAACCCTCCCGTTGGCAAACAGAGCGTGTGTGTCCCCCCCCCCGTCAGTTCTTTTGCAGGGAACAGCAACGGCTGCCCTCGCCAGTCCGCCAAGTCTTTAGGGTTACGTCCAGCGTCGGCATTCAGCCGGTACGCTGGGCGGGAGGAACGGGTGAGCGGCAGCCCGCCCGTTGCATTCCGCTCCGTTTCGCTGTCTTCCCCGCCCCCACGGGCTGCCGCTCACCCGTTCCTCCCGCCCAGCGTACCGGCTGAATGCCGACGCTGGTTATGTCTCCAGGCCCACGGCATGGGGGGCAGATCCCGGTCCCTGCCCCTCACTCACCAGCACTGTGGGCTTCGGATGGGTCGCGCTCACAAAGCCGGTGCAAGGAGATGCAGAACTCGCCGAGGGTGTCGAAGGCGGATTTCCTGACGTTGATGTGGGGGCACTGGAAGGAAGCGGAAAAACACACAGTCCCCCCACTGGGCTGCCACTGTCCCATGCCATGCCCTAGCCCCAGCGGAGGGAGCTCGGGGGGGGGGCAAACCCTCGACAGGAGAGACCCCTTTCTGCGTCCCACTCAGGCCAATTCTTTCCTCCTGCATTGGTACAGCTCCCTTTCTGTTTGCCAAGAACTTCCCCTTCTATTCCCCTCTTCAGCCAAGCCGGCTTCCCCCACAACCACCACCTGGGCGTTCAGCAGTGAGGTCAGGGAGATCCTTCCCCTCTGCCCCGATTACCTCCAGCAGCTTGAAGACCTCTTGGAAGCAGCTCTCCATAAAGGGCAGGAAGGCTGCACTGAAACAGACACAGGCAGGGCTCAGGGAGGGTCACCCCAGCCCCTGCCATGTGGCACCCAAGTGCCAACATCACCCACATCTCCAGAAGGCTGTTTCTGCTTGGGGGGTGGACTTCTGCTGGCCTCTCCTTTCCCCCAAAGAGCTGTGCACGGCCTTCGTGATCCTGCCTCCTGGCCAGGCCCCGCCCACCCCAACTCGGTTGCAGAAGGTAAAAGTGGCAGGATCCACCGGCCAGGCTCCTTCTGTGCCCTCCAGAGGACCCCACAAATACGCAGGCGCACCTGCACACACAGGTACCTGGCATGGGTGGCAATCTCGCCCAGAGCCACGCAGGAGTCCTCCTTCTCATCCATGAAGGCATTTCCCACGCTCAGTCTGCAGAGAAGCGGGAGAGAGAGAAAGAGAGGTTGCCATTGGCAGTAGAAGATGCAGACAGCATAAGTGGCACTATTGTTGTTGTTCAGTCGCTAAGTCGTGTCTGACTCTTCGCGACCCCCTGGACCACAGCACGCCAGGCCTCCCTGTCCTCCACTAGCTTCCAGAGTTCGCCCAATTTCATGTTCATTGCTTCGGTGACACTCTCTGACCATCTCCTCCTCTGCCGCCCCCTCCTCCTTTGGCCTTCCACCTCTCCCAGCAGGAGGCTCTTTTCTAAAGAGTCCTCTCTTCTCATGAGGTGGCCAAAGTACTTGAGCTTCGGCTTCAGGATTTGTCCTTCCAGGGAGCCATCAGGCTTGACTTCCTGTAGGATGGACCGATTGGATCTCCTTGCAGTCCAGGGGACTCTCAAGAGTCTTCTCCAACACCATAATTCGAAAGCATCTATTTTTCGGTGCTCTCCCTTTCTTATGGTCCAGCTCTCCCAGCCATACATTGCATTGTATATACTGTATACATCAGTTGCCAAAGGACTAAAGCAGAGAAAAAGGCCCATTTTGACACCGATGCAGACCGCTAGAGCTGCCTTTGCACCCTGACACTGGACTGAGCACGTTCCTTCCTCTGATACCCGAAAACAACCCCCAGCCTGTGGCCAGAGCTGCCCAGCTGGAACAGCAAGGAAAATGCTCCCCAAGCTCACTCCCCAGGGAACTCCCTCCCTCCCTCCCTCCCTGCCCTCAGCCCAGTACCCAGTGAGCTCCGAATCCTCCTCGTCTTCATCGTCAGTCAGGTTCTCGTCTCCCTCCACTTCGGCTTCCTCCTCCTCGTCGTCAAACAAAAGGAAGGAGCTGCCGGTGCCACAGTGAGGCTGAGCGAGGCAAAGAGACCCAGAGAGAGGCACAGAGGCCGTGACACGTCCGCACAACCGTCAGTCCATCTCAGATCGTTTCACGGTGCATCCATCGCCTGTGTCAATCCACAGCCCCAGGGGACCAGCCAGGGATTGCAGGTGATGGCTAGGGTGGCACACACCCCTGGCACAACCTGAGTCTCCCCCACCCACTGCCGCTTCTGGGGGGCAGCATATTCGGGATGCCCTTCCCAGGGTGGCTCACCCGGCACCAAATCTGTCCCCTCCTCAGCACCAGGCGGAAACCTTTCCATTTGCTCCGGCCTTTCAGCAGGTCAACTAGCAGCTCAGCATAATGATTTGGCCCACCAGGAGAAGAGGTTTAAAGCTTCCACTTCCTGGTTTAGCCCAAACCACAGTTTCCCACTGCCTCCAAACCCGTCACACTGTGGTCTGTTGAAACCTCACTTTAACAAGCTGGGATATCAAATGAGGACCTGATTGTTATGTCTGAAGTGGGCCTTTGTTGTATTTTCAAAGTTTTTTGCCACCAAAACATTCTTAGAGGCAGTGCTGGCTTCAAAGTATTTCCAAGTGGGCCAACTTGTGTTTTACACCCTCAAATACAGATACTGAAGTTCCCTCTCCTTTACTTTAGGGGAAAATAGATATTGCTCCAGCCCCTTCCTCTCAGCTACAGAATTACAAGTTCCTCTAGCTTGGGACACTGCTATGGAGAAGTTCACAGCTGTAGAGAGGCCCTAATTCCATTTATCTGCTGTGCAAACAGAGTCTCCAATCCTTGCTTTCATTCTTTTTTTTTTTAAGCAAAGTTTCTAGCCCTCATTGTTTACGGAGATATTTGAAAGCGTGACTGTTGTTCTCACCTCAATGCCCTCAGTAGACTTGAGGGAATAAAGCATGAGTGTGGTGATTCGAGGCAGGTAGGGAGAAATCGAGTCTTCTAACACGACACACAGGGAGCCAAAGAGACTGTACCTAGAGGAACAAAAACGTTCTTGATCCCTCCCATTGCAAAGCAGGTAACCAGAACGTTGATACCACAGCCATAAAACGCCCAGCCTGAGCAAGACACAATCAAGCCAAGCCAGACTCTCACACTGGCTTAATCACAGTTATGAAAAGCCAGCCAGGTTTCAATGTTATGAAACATCACACTTCCCAGTTACGAGAAAAAAAAAACTGAACTACAAAGGCCCTGAAAAAGGGCCTGTTAAAAGGGTCAAAAGTCCCATCTCTGGGGGAAAGTAGAGGAGCCTCTGCAGGTCAAAAGTTTTCCCCCAATGTGAATTTGCTCATAAAAGAGGAAAAGCTTTAGAGTTTTCAGAACTTCCTGCCTTTCTATTGTGCTCTCCGTGGGGGCTTCACTCCACGTTTTTTCTTTTTCCTCCATTCTTGTTTTTGAACCTTGTCACTAGTTGCCAGGAGCACTTTTGTGCCAGCGAAGGGGGTTCTGCTGCCGCCAGGGGAGGAGCAGCCATGCTAGGCTTGTTGTTGTTGTTCAGTCGCTAAGTCGTGTCCGACTCTTCGCAACCCCCTGGACCACAGCACACCAGGCCTCCCTGTCCTCCACTAGGTTCCGGAGTTCGCCCAACTTCATGTTCATTGCTTTGGTGATACTCTCTAACCATCTCATCCCCTGCCGCCCCCTTCTCCTTTTGCCTTCAATCTTTCCCAGCATGAGGGTCTTTTCTAAAGAGTCCTCTCTTCTAATGAGGTGGCCAAAGTACTTGAGCTTCAGCTTCAGGATTTGTCCTTCCAGGGAGCACTCAGGCTTGACTTCCTGGAGGATTGACCGATTGGATCTCCTTGCAGTCCAGGGGACTCTCAAGAGTCTTCTCCAACACCATAATTCGAAAGCATCTATTCTTCGGCGCTCTGCCTTCCTTATGGTCCAGCTCTCACAGCCATACGTTGCTACTGGGAAAACTATAGCTTTGACTATGCAAACCTTGGTTGGCAGGGTGATGTCTCGGCTTTTGATTGTCTAGGTTCGCCATAGCTTTCCTCCCAAGAAGTAAATGTCTTTTAATTTCGTGGCTGCAGTCACCATCTGCGGTGATCTTGGAGCCCAGGAAAATAAAGTCTGTCACTGCTTCCATTTCTTCCCCTAAATGCTAGGCTAGGCAGAGCCAAAAGCCCAATGGGGAGGGGCTTGCTTTCCCTCCCAGAACCAGCCGGCGGTTCTGGGCCAGAGGGGCCTGGGCAACGTCCTCCTGCTGCCCTCGGTATTGCAGTGCCCAAGAAGCCCCATCACCGCCACAGGCCAGCAGAAGCATGTGCTGCCAATCGCCAGTGTGGGGAAGGCTTGTTGCTTCTGCAGGGGGGTCAGCTCTGTGCGTCCACTTTGCCTTCCCGATGCAGCCACATGGCTGAGGCAGATTCTGGCAGAAGCAGCTCTGATGTTGGCAACTGCAAGGACGGGCTCAGGCCACACCCAGGAGCACGTGAAGACGCTGCCCTCGTTCTGAGCCGGCTCATTGGCCCGTCTGGCCCAGTGACTGACAGGAGCTCTTTCAGACCGGTCCCAACCCTGTTCACCAAGAGCTTCTGAACTGGAGCGTGAACCTGGGAACTTGGGCGAAAGCAGGGCACCTGGGTGAGCCGTGGGTCTCTCCCAAATGCTGCCGCTGCCGCTGAGCATAAGAACGTAAGAACATAAGAAGAGCCCTGCTGGATCAGGCCAAAGGCCCATCTAGTCCAGCTTCCTGTATCTCACAGCGGCCCACCAGGTGCCCCAGGGAGGCATGAGACAACAAGATGCTTGCATCCTGTTGCCACTCCCTTGCACTCGGTACTCTGAAGTAGCCCACCACCTTTGTAAGGAGGTTGCACAATCCATCATTGCCTATAGCCCACGATGGACCTTTCCTCCAGAAATCCGTCCAATCCCCTCTTAAAGGCATCCAGACCAGATGCCATCACCACCTCCTGTGGCAAAGAGTTCCACAGATTTAACTACCCGCTGGGTAAAAAAGTACTTCCTTTTATCTGTTTTAACTCTCCCAACCCTCACTTTTAGCGGATGCCCCCTGGTTCTGGTGTTTTGAGAGAGGGAAAAGAACATCCCTTTATCGACTCTATCCCTTCCGTGCATTATTTTGTATGTCTCAATCATGTCCCCCCTCAGGCGCCTTTTTTCTAGACTGAAGAGCAAAAAAAAAAGAGCAATCCCACATCTACCACGTCGTGAGTTCTTTGTGCCTTCACAGTCAAAGGAACTTCCCAGCTCCCCCTGCAGCACCCCAGCCAAGGGCCACGGTCGACTTACGTGCACCTCCGCAAGTCTGGGTCGTCCACCTGGTCACAGAGGTCCAGGCCAAGTTGACAGCACTTCTCGGCGAGTGGCAGGAAGACGTCCCGGCTCATGACACGGGCCAGGACACCCAGCGTCTCTGGAGGGGAAACCCACACGGGGAGGTCAGCTTTCAAGTTGGCTTTCCCGGCAAGAGCAGTACTGATTAAAATCAATACATGACCACCAGCGGCGTCATGCAGCCGGAACTCTGGGCGGGAGGAACGGGTGGGCTGCCGCTCACCCGTTCCTCCCACCGGGGGCGGGGAAGACGGCGAAACGGAGCGGTACGCAACGGGCGGGCTGCCGCTCACCCATTCCTCCCGCCCAGCATTCCGGCTGCATGACGCCGCTGATGTCAACCATCCTAGCAGCAGCAGCACCCCAGTTCCTGGCGCCTGCTGGAGTAACCGCAGCAAAACTCAAGTTTGGAGCTTCGCTGGAGGGGTTCTCAATCTCAGCGGCGACTCTGCAAAGCACAGAACCCCGGGCTCACCTACGGACTGAATCTGGACAGCTCTGAGGTCCTCCCGGGTGGTGAGCAGGTAGCCCATCAGGTGCTCCACGACAGCTGGGAAGTACGGCAGCAGGCACATCTGGGCAGCCTGGGCTACAGACAGACGGAGGAGGCACAAGGCAAGATGGGTCCAGGGAACAGATTCAGGAGTCCCAACTCCCCACCCTCCTCAGCCGGATCAATGGGGCTTGGGGGGAGAATGATCTAATCGAGCCGCTGCTTTCTTTAAGAGAGCTCAGAAATCACGAGTCATGCGCACACACATACACACACATGCCATTTTTAAAAATCTACTGTCTGGTAAGTAGATCACCCCATGGCCAGAAACTTAGGGCAAAACTTAGGAGATGGAAAACCAGCAGAGAGGCTCTTGGCACCAACGAGGCTGAAGCAGTGTGGTACAGTCCTTGCACATTTTCCACACTGGCACGGAGGCCTCACCACGCCGAAAGGCTTTCCAGCATGCACGTGTGTCCTGAGCTGCGGGGATAAGACAGGCAGGGACCAAAGAAGGGCTCAGTGCTCTGTGAACGTGCTTGGAGATCACTTGTGAAAACAGGCGTGACTGTCGCACGGCAGCACATCAGAGGCGGAGGCACTACAGTTGCATGACTGGTTGCTCTGGGGCTGCCGCCAAAGTCAGCTGCGGCAAGGGGCTTTCTTCCACAAGTGAGCAGGTTCCTTTGGCATTGGGGATATAAAATCATGTATTGATTTTAACTTGGAATATTGTGTGCAGTTCTGGTCGCCGCACCTCAAAAAGGACATAGTGGAGCTGGAAAAGGTGCAGAAGAGAGCGACGAAAATGATGACAGGGCTGGGGCACCTCCCTTATGAAGAAAGACTGCAGCGTTTGGGGCTCTTCAGCCTAGAAAAAAGGCGCCTGAGCGGGGACATGATTGAGACATACAAAATAATGCATGGAAGGGATGGAGTTGATAGAGGGATGTTCTTTTCCCTCTCTCGGAACACCAGAACCAGGGGGCATCCGCTAAAACTGAGGGTTGGGAGAGTTAAAACAGATAAAAGGAAGTACTTTTTTACCCAGCGGGTAGTTAATCTGTGGAACTCCTTGCCACAGGAGGTGGTGATGGCATCTGGTCTGGATGCCTTTAAGAGGGGATTGGATGGATTTCTGGAAGAAAAGTCCATCGTAGGCTATAGGCAATGATGGGTTGTAGCCTCCTTACATTAGTAGTAGGCTACTTCAGAGTACTGGGTGCAAGGGAGTGGCAACAGGATGCAAGCATCTTGTTGTCTCATGCCTCCCTGGGGCACCTGGTGGGCCGCTGTGAGATACAGGAAGCTGGACTAGGTGGGCCTTGGCCTGATCCAGCAGGGCTCTTCTTATGTTCTTATGGGGGTGGGGGAGAGGGACTGGGCACTAAGGGGGCTCACTCACTTTTGCCTGACCCCTTGACACAACTGCTGCCCACACGGTCCTTCTGCGGCAAAAGGAAGCCCTCGGTGACTTAGAGGGGGCAGCAATGGAACAGCCAGCCATATGCAAAGGCAGTAAATTCACTGGATGCTGCAGTCACATGCACACGAAAGCACACATATGTACAGTTTCAGGGGGGCTCCTCCATCTTTTTTGTCAGCTGCGCCCCGAATCGCACGTACCAATCGCCCCAATGGCGCTGACCGCCAGCTCCTTGGTGCGGGGACTGCCAGGGCAACTCAAGGTGGTGAGCATCCTTTCCATCAGGGCTGGGAGATATGGCGAGATCTTCTCTCCTGAAAGAAGGGAATGAATGAATGAATGAATGAATGAATGAATGAATGAATGAATGAATGAATGAATGAACTGGGGCAACAGACAAAGAGAGAGAAGAAACCCCCCACAAGGCTTTTTCCCCCTTTCTGGATCACTTGGCTATTGGAAAATGGCTGAGAAATCACCCAACCTCTAGCTGCCTTCTCAGGAAAGCAGCAGGCTCTGGCGTCACAATGACGGCACTTCCGGCCATGACATCACTTCCGGTGGGTCCCGGACAGAGGGTTGTTCTAAAAAGTGAGTCCCGATGCTACAACATTTGAGAACGACCGCACCAGACTGAGCTGGGTGGGGGGCAGGCAGAGAAAAGGCACATTCAGACCGGCATGTAGTGTGTTTAAAATTAGCCAATTTAATCAATACTAAATTTTAAAAATAGAACGTTTAAGAAAAATGGCCTAATACGGAATCATTCCAGTCTCTGTGATTTAAGGCTAGAACCCTAGAAGGCAGCAGCAGAACTGGCTTCTCGGCGAGCTGTCAGGTGGAAGGCTGCCTGCAGGTCTCCTCGGGATTTCTCCTTGAAAATGGAAGCTGAACATTTGGGGAAAGGAGGTCTGGAAGGGCCCTGGGAATGGGAAGCCGCCCCTCCAGCTGTTTTGCCCCTGAGGATGTGTTGCCATCGAACCAAAGTGCAGCCATCTTGAGTCTTTTGCTTAGTCACTTGTCCAAAGCGGCTGAAGTATGTAACTGCTTCTCTCTTTGCTCTCACTGTTTTCACTCACTTGCCCCCACCTGTAACCTTCTGCAATCCAGTGCTGCTGGCCCTCACAATCAATCAATCAATCACTAGTATTTATATACCGCTTTTCAACACAAAGTTCACAAAGCGGTTTACAGGCAAATAGTAACGTTAAAGTTAAATGGCTCCCTGTCCCAAAAGGGCTCACAATCTAAAAGAATGGAGAACACCACCAGCAACAGCCACGAGAAAGACACTGTGCTGGGGTGAAGAGGGACAATTGCTCTCCCCCTGCTAAATATAAGAGGACACCACTTGAAAAAGTGCCTTCTCTATCAATTAGATAGAGAACTAGTTCAAGCCAGCAGAGCTGCCTCCCTTATCCAAATGGTCACAGCATATTCTCAAGGCCCAATTGACGCACAGCTGCTCATGTCCCAGCCCCTGTGTAGTAATTTTCCACCAAGCAGCAGCTTCGGGGGGAGAGGGATATAAAGATGATTTGGAATTGTATGCCCTTGCTCTTCTTCCCTGCCTGCCGAGTGGGGCAGGGAGATTGGCCTGCCTGCGCAGGTGTAATAAAGATGATCCTCATACTCTCTCGTTGGGTTGTCTGCCTTTTTACATTCTTTCCCCGGATGAAAACCATTTTGGGCCGATTTTCAGCAACAGATGGAGGGGCCCAGAGGTGCTCACCCAGGTTCTCCACGAAGTTCTCCAGGGCGTAGTAGGCCTTGGCCAAGTGGCTGGTGTGGGCCAGCTCCACCCCTTCCAGGTAGCGCATCAGCAGTGGCATGATGTCATCTGAGTAGTGGGCAATGTCAGGCTGTCAAGGAAGAAGAAGACGTGCTCATCTATATACAGGTAGTGTCTGATTACCTGCGGATTCTACATCCACGAGTTTGGCTCAGCCAGGGTCCCCTGACCCACATTCAGCCCAATCAGGTACTACTGGAACCCTTCAGATCCGACCAGAGCTGAGCTCTGAGGGTAGTTGGAGGCCCACAGAGGCATTTTCCCCAGACCTCATAATGCCTAATTAGGGTATAAAAACCACTTCCTGTTTTTGCCCAAAAACTGGAAGTACATGGGGGGGGAGGCTAAATGGCCATTCTGAGGCCTGTGTAGGATGCAGGTGGTTGCGGGTGGTCTCTGCAGACCTCAGAATACCCTCCAGACCCAACTGGAGCTCAGCTCATACACAAGCTCCTATTGGAGATCACCAGCTACAATAACCACCAGAAGGTATTCAAGGTTTTTCCCGAAACACATTTGGAAGTTGCACAAAACACACTATTTTCCTTCTTGAAAGGCAGCATATCGACACTTGTATTATCAACAACAGCATCACTATCGGTGTCCACAGCACCTTGCAACGTACACAGAGCCCTGCTCCCCAGGAGCTTACAAGCAGAGGGAGGGAGAGAAGAACATGGGCGAGGGTCATTAAGAGGTACTTAAGAAGTGCCTTCTGCTGGGAAAGAGTTAAAAGCTGCCAGACTGAGATGGCACTCAATTAGCAGGGCACAGCACACCACAAGCGGGCATCGGCTACCATCTTCCTCAGGACAAAGACGGCAGGCAACGCCAGCCCGATAACGTTCCTGCCCACAGCTGCCACCCCCCTCTCCAGAAGCAGTGCCCGCCTGCATGCCTGATCCGTGGAGGGGGTGCTGCAGGTCATGCCCCATTCCGGCCTCAACTTTCCCCCTGCCTGGCCCAGGCTGGCTCCGCGGCTTCCCCGCCCAGGCCCGGCGGTGTGGCTCACCTGCAGGTTCTCCGAGAACTGGCCCAGGGCGAAGAGCGCCGCGTTGCGCACAACCTGGCTCTCGTCCGACAGGGCCCGGCACACCACCTGCAGCATGGGCTGGAGATGCCTGCAAGCAGGAGGGCCGGTTCAGAGGCGGACGGAGCCCGATGAAGGGGCAGTCCCGGCCATTCCATCCAAGGCTAGGGAAAGCTTCAACAAAGCGGGGGGGCTTTTAGGGAGGCACATGCAGGTCACCCGAAAACAGAACCGTGAAGGCAGCCGCAGCGCTAGTCCCCCAAAGCCAGTGATGTCATGCAGGGGGTACGCGGGGGTACGCGAGTACCGGTTTCTAGGATTATGGCTGGCCCCGCTCATTCGCCCGCCCACTCGTCGACTCCGCCCCCTGCAACGTTTGAATTTCCTGCACGTTTGAGTTGCCTGCATGTTCTCAGAGGCAGGCAGGCAGGCAGGCAGTGAGCCACTGAAAAATGAGCTGCTCTGGGGTTTTGGAACTGTTGGGTCACTTTAACATGATGCCAGGCCTCCTTAACGTGTTCTGGGGGTGCTGTGGAATACTGTTGCAACTGTTGGGTCAGTTTAAAATGGTCTGAGGCCTCCAAAAGGGCTTTTTTCATGTCCCTTCCTGCCACGACCTCACTTCCGGCTTATGACGTCACTTCCGGTGGGCGGGTCCCGACACGTGCCAATCAAAAGTGAGTACCTGTTCTTAAATCATTTAGATGACACCACTACCCAAAGCTGCTCCCTTTCCCCCTGTGCCAGTTGCATTAACCCCCTCTCCCCTCCACAGACACTTCCTAGCTCAGCATTTTTAAGCACAGAGCCAGCCAGCCTGCCTGCCTGCCTCCCTCTCCCCAGTCCAAAGACAGGCATCTTTGGGAGTGCAAGCATGCACATACTTGTTCCGGATGTGATCCCCGCAGCCTTCGGCCAGCACCGCCAAGCACATGAGGCCAGCCTTGCGATGGTAGGGGTTGGGGCTCAAGACTGCTGGCTCCATCAGCGGCATCTGGGGCAAGGGAAGGGAGGCGGTTCAGGCCAGCCCCCGAGGCTGCCTCCACACCTAGGAAGCTAGGCTCCCCTTGACGGTCCCCGACACTCACCAGCTGGGGGAAGAGCTTCTCCGGAGGCAGGTGCAGGGCTAACATATCCACCACCTAAGAACGTAAGAAGAGCTTCCTGGATCTCACAGCGGCCCACCAGATGCCTCAGGGAGCACACGAGACCACAAGAGGCCTGCATCCTGTGGCCACTCCCTTGCACCCAGCACTCTGAAGTAGCCTACTTCTAACGTAAGGAGGTTGCACAACCCATCATGGCCTATAGCCGACAATGGACATTTCCTCCAGAAATCTGTCTAATCCCATCACCACCTCCCGTGGCAAGGAGTTCCAGAGATTAATTACCCACCTGTTAGGGAAAGAAAAATCTCTGTAAAACCAGGCAGGCCTGTTGTGGTAGGGCACGCTGGGAAGAATGAGAAAAGGGGGTGGTGGGGAAGAGATGAGAGCCCAGCTTAGGACTCCCCAGGGGAATGCCAAGACTGAACAAGGAGGGAGTCTGAGAAGGAAAAAGACTTGGGGCATGGCAGGGTTTTGAGGGGAAAAAGGGACAGGCAGCCTTGAGCAAGAGAGAGAACCCTGGGAATGCTGGGAGTGGACACGGGATGGCCAATCAGAGATGGCCAAGGGACACAGTGGGATGGGGCGTGAAAGAGGCAGCACCTCAACAGCATTATGGTGCCGAGTTAGAGGTGCCACGAAAGAGAGAGCTTCCCGGGGCAAGAACGACTGGGCAGAACGAGCCACAAGGCACAACCCACTCCTGACCTGGGCCGCAAAGTGTTTGGGCGACTGGACTTCCGCTCTGTCTTCTATGTCCTCCTCCGTCTGTTCGTCCTCAGCGTCCATCTGTCCGGGGGGCGGCTCTGCGCTCATGATGGGGAACAGCACGTGCAAGATGGGCGAGAGAAGCTTGTGCTTCAGGATGGCCTGGAGGGCAAGCAGGAGAGATCGCCCTAAGCAAGGCTGAAATCCCCAGGACTGGGGGTGGGGGGTGGAGATGGGTTATAGAGTTGGAAGGGACCTACAAGGTCATCTAGTCCAACCCCCTGCCTGTAGCATCTCCTCCAGCATCTCCAGCAGGTGCCGGCCGAGCCTCTGCTCGAAGGTCTCCAGTGACGGAAGGTCTTAACTCTTACCTTGCCCTTGAGTTTGATGAGGAAGCTGATGCAAGACAAAGCTTTCACCCGGAGGTTGTCACCCAACGTTGGATTGGACGCCATCTAAGTGTGGGAGTGCAGAGCACTTGCATTAAACTTAGGATCACACTTCTAGGGTTCTTATTGGGTAAAAAAAAAAAAAGGGAAACACTGGGCTTGAGTAAATGGGCTCACAATGCAGGGCGGGAACCTGAAGGCTCCCCTGAGGATCTGCACTGGCACCAGAGCGGCTTAATTTATTCACACAGACTCCAAGGTGGCTGAGCTCAGCCCAGCCTCCAACCAGAAGGGGGAGCCAAAATGCACAGGAGCAAAAGTCACATCCTATTCACCTCCAGGCAGAAGCCAACGACCTCCGAGAGATTCTGTGCAATGACAGACATTGCTGTCTCCATGAGTTCATCGAACAGCTCCATCACCTCGCTGGCCTGGGCCTGGAGAGAAAAGATGAAAACATCACACACACCTAGTACTGAATGGGAACGGAGTGGGAAGACATAGGCTCAGATTACCCTCTGAACTGGGAAAAGAGCACACACAATTAGCTCACTCTAAAGCAGTGGTTCTCAAACTCTTTAGCACCAGGACACACTTGTTGGAAGGACAATCTGTCTGGGGCCCACCAGAAGTGATGTCATGGCCGAAAGTGCTATCATTGTGATGCCAGACCTGCTTTCCTGAGAACCAGTTGGGTTACTTCTCAGCCATTTTCCAATAGCAAAGTGAATCAAAAAGGAAAAAAAGCCTATTTACATCCTTGAGGCAAGCAAAACAACCACCCAGCCCTTCCCCATCCAGCATCCCATCTTTTCAACTATGGCTGCTCTAGGTGCTTTGCGACCCACTTAAAACTGGCTCACGACCCAGAGACCAGGAACTACTGTTCTAAAACCATAACCATGTGCTGGATGCAAGCAAACAAACACAGGAAGCTGTAACAGGTACTCCCTCCAGACAACAGGGTGTCACACTGACTGACTGGCACTAGACTTGCCAGGTTTTCAAAATGACAGTAAGGGACACAAAAGTATTGGGGCACTGCTGTGCACATTGGTCACAGACAGGGGCGTAGCTAATGGAAGTGTAACCCAGTGCAGAGGGCAAAATGTTGCCCCAGAAGTGACATCACAACAGGAAGTGACATCACACCTGGGCTTTTTTAAAAAAATGAAAAACGGAGGGGTGCATCCTAACCATGGAGATAGAATTAGCTGGAGGCGGCATGATGTCATTTTCTTGAAGCCACCTCGAGTAGACAAGAATGGCTGACTCAGATCATCGCCGTGAACGAGGATTGCCGCAAACTCACAAACAAAAATCTCCCTGCAAGTGTAAACGTTAATATCAACCTTTTAAATCATGCCTGCGTGTTCTGCATACGGGTAATAAGGTTACAAATAATGTTTCTATTCCCCGCCCCTCCCCCCTCTGTGAGGAACGCATGTGCACGTTCACATTTTGAAGTCCGTGCGTCTGGCGCGCGCCACCTTCTATTTAACTTATTTTCGTAAGTTTTTATTTTTATTCAGTCCTAAACAGTACGAGCAAAGCCATCTGAAATGCTTGGAATCAGGATTGTTTTGAGTATCCTCCTTCACGGCGATGATCTGAGTCAGCCATTTTTGTCTACTCAAGGTGGCTTCACTGGGCTCCTATTCAATCAACAGCCATGCCGTCTCCAGCGATTCTATCTCCATGACCCTAACCCAGCAGCGTGCCCCACTCCTGCTGCCCCCCAAGCATGCAGTCACCTCCAAGTCAGACTGATCCATATTTTTCACATTTTTATACTACCCTTCTTCCATATAAACATCAGAGCAGCCAGTGCAAAAACATGCTTAGGACCAATGGAGGAAAGGGAAGTGGGTTGGCGGAGAGACAGGAACATAAGAAGAGTCTCACTGGATCAGGCCAAAGGCCCATCTACCTGTATCTCACAGATCGCCGCATAAACACCGCAGCACCCAGTCAAAAAACACATTTACACTCAGAGCCAAGGGAGGGAAGTGGGGGGGGGAGGATTCTAGGCTCACAGCTAGCTGGGCTGATGAGGCCTGCGCTGCCACGGCTCCCTTGCTCTGGGGTAGGCCTCGCTCCAAGCAGAAGCCCAGCCAAGGAGGGAGGGAGAAAAATGGCCAAAATCAAGGGGAAAAGATGCTGAGCTTCAGAAGCGCTGAAGAAGCCGACTTGCTCTGTCAGGAGGCAGAGCCGGACTGGGGCTTGGGGAGGCCCTTCCGGAGGAAGAGGAGGAGACTTCAACAACGTTCCGGCCCTGCCTCTGCCAGGGGAAGGGCACACCCAGGTGGTGGCGAACGCCCCACCTTCCTTCCCCAGAGCATAAACAGCCGTGGAGACAGTTGTGGGGGGCAAGATTGCCACATAAACCCAGTCCAAAAGCACATTCACACTCAGAACCAGCGTGGGGGGTGGGTGGGAAGGAAAGGAGGAGCGCCGCACTTCCAGCCTCGACTCCCCCTCCCAGCCCCTCCTGTCCGCTGCGGTTCTGCTCTGCTCTGAGGCACACGCTGCCAACTGAGCGGGAAGGAGAGGATGGGGGCGGGACCTTGCACCGCGAGAGCCAACGAAGGTAAGAAGGACAAGGAGGGGATGAATGACTTTGAGGCCAGCCAATGGAAACACGGCTCTCAAGAGAACAGCAGGGATCTTAATCTTAAAACGGGATTTGGAGCATCCCGTTTAACAGTAATAACTGTAGGCTGGCCAGAATTTTTAGGGTTGAAACCGGGGCCAGCTGGAGTATCACCAGGTGTCAGGGAGGGGGGGGGAACTTTAATAAGAGTTAAGAAACGGGCAACCCCTGTACTGCAGGGGTCTCCTCTATCCAGCTGGTGGCACAGTGGCCCACCAGATGCCTCAGGGAGCACTCCAAGGTAGCCTACCTCTAAAGTAAGGAGGTTGCACCACCCATCATGGCCTGTAGCCTGCGATGGACCTTTCCTCCAGAAATCTGTCCCGTCCCCTTTTAAAGGCATCTAGGCCAGATGCCATCACCACCTCCTGTGGCAAGGAGTTCCACCCACTGGGTAAAAAAATATTTCCTATCTGTTCTCACTCTCCCAACACTCAATTTTAGTGAATGTCCCCTGGTTCTGGTATTGTATGACAGGGAAAAGAACCTCCCTCTATCCACCTCCAAGGGACATGGCGGCGCAGCGAGTTAATCCGCTGTTGCTGGGCTTTCGACCGCAAGGTTGGGAGTTCAAGACTGCGTGATGGAGTGAGCTCCCGTTGCTTGTCCCAGCTCCTGCCAACCTAGCAGTTCGAAAGCACCTAAATGCAAGTAGATAAATAGGGACTACTTCGGTGGGATGAGAACGGCGTAGAGTCATGCCGGCCACATGACCACAGAAGCTTGTCCTCGGACAAAATGCCGGCTCTACAGGCTTAGAAATGGAGATGAGCACTGCCCCCTACAGTTGGTCACGACTAGACCATTCGGTCGTGGGGAAACCTTTACCTATCCATTTTATCCATCCTGTGCATAATTTTGTATGTCTCAGTCAAGTCCCCCCTCAGGCACCTTTTTTTCCAGGCTGAAGAGCCCCAAACGCTGCAGCCTTTCCTCAGTTGGGAGGTGCCTCAGCCCTGTCATCATTTTGGTCGCTCTCTTCTGCACCTTCCCTAGTTTCCCTATATCTTTTTTGAGGTGAGAACCTGCTCCATTCTGGAGAACATGTCTTCGGAATGCTCCCAAACCCTTAAATATACAGTGTAGACAAGCCTCACATGGACATCTCTCTCTCTCTCTCTCAAACATACACACACACACACACACCCTGGGGTTAAGGGAGGGTTACCTCGTTGACTTGGATCAGTTCTCGGATGGCCAAGATCACCTTGGGTATCATTGAAGACATCAGATTCTGGGAAGTGAGAAGAGAGAAACGGGTGGTGGTTAGGGATCACGGCCAGATTTTGGAGGGAGAAGAGAGGTGGCAGTGAAGAAAAATTGCAGTGTAAGCAACATCATGGGCACAAATGCTAGAGCAGTGGTTCTCAAACTTTTCAGTCCAGGGTCCTGCTTTTTAGAATGACAATCAGTTCTGGAAGTGATGTCATGGCTGAAAGTGCCGTCATTCTGACGCTAGCGCCTGCTGCTTCCCTGAGCATGCAGCAATAAGTTGAGTGATTTCCCAGCCATTTTCCAATTGCAAAGTGAATCAGAAAGGAAAAAAAGCCTATTTACAACCTTGACACAAGCAAAACAACCGCACAGCCCTCTCATAAGAACAGCCCTGCTGGATCAGACCAAAGGCCCATCTAGTCCAGCTTCCTGTATCTCACAGCTGCCCACCAGGTGCCCCAGGGAGGCATGAGACAACAAGATGCTTGCATCCTGTTGCCACTCCCTTGCACCCGATACCAGTAGCCCACCACCTTGGTAAGGAGGTTGCACAATCCATCATTGCCTATAGCCCACGATGGACCTTTCCTCCAGAAATCTGTCCAATCCCCTCTTAAAGGCATCAAGACCGGATGCCATCACCACCTCCTGTGGCAAAGAGTTCCACAGATCAACTACCCGCTGGGTAAAAAAATACTTAAAAATACTCCCCTTTTCCAGTGTCCCATCCTCCCTTATTTTCCAATACGGCCGCCCTAGGTGCTTCGTGACCCACCTGAAATTGGCTCGCGGTAGCTTCTGCCAGATTCCAAAAGAATCTGGCAGAAGCTACCAGCCAGAACGGACCCTTTGCTTGGCAGGGCAGGCTGTGGCACTCCCGTGACCAAGCAAGGTCAGTGTCTCACCGCAAGGAGTCCCTCTGCCCTGAGAACCCCCCGCTATTAGCGATACAAAATCCAACTCCTCCATGAACAAGAACAACGCAATCCTATAAGTTGACCAGCTGGACCAGACACAGCCCTGGGCAGAGGTCGGGACTGCCAGAGAGGCGAGGGTCTGTGCCACACATGTGCTTTCCTCACCATCTCGTCGGTGCCCAGCCCAGCTGCCATGGTGCTCAGGCTCCGCAGCGAGTAGTACAGGGTGGCTGGGTGGCTGCGGTCGTTGAGCGTTTGGTGGAAAAGGCGCAGGAGGTCCTTATAATGAGGGGCAAAGGCTTCGGGGTCCAGCTCCAGGGCAGCATTGAGCAGAAGCAATCCCACCTGCAGTCAGAAGGGGGCAGAAGTGCACTTTTTTTATTATGTTTAAAGGATGTCCACAATCTAAAGGCCCATTTTTTGGGGGGTGGGGTCTGACTGTACCTGCGACTGGGTGGGGTCCCGGGAACGTGCACCGTACTGGATGAGTTGAAGCAACTGGGGCCATTTCTCCAGCGTCTCGTTCTTCAGAATAACTGCAGCCAGTTGGGCCAGGCCCAAGGAAACCTTATGGCTGGAGGGGGGGGGCGAAGTTGGGGGCAGGGGGAGAAGAGAGAGCCTTAGCCCACTTCACTCATCACAACACCCGCAAATCAATCTCTCTGGCCAGACCTGAACCCCCTTCCTCCCCACACAGTGCTGGTTCCAACAGGGCAAAGGACAGACTGTAGGTTAACACAGTGATCAGCTTGGCCGGATCAAAGTGTAAGCAATAGTAATATAAACCCATGGTGATTTTGAGCCCCAACACTAAACTATAAGGCCTACTGTTTCTCTCTAGAGCAAAGAAGTGGTTAATGGTGTTTCAGGCCCAGGCAAGGCCTGACTGGTAAAGAAAAGGAGGGGGCTGTGCGTATTCCTAAGCTGATAAATAGAAGAAAGTTCCCAGGACCCAGATACAGCTGTAACCTTGGGTGAGACTTGCATTGAGTCAGCGTAATAGCCATCCCTATGCATCCTGGGTAAAAGTATGTGCAAAGGTGGGAAAAACATGTCAGAGAGATAGCAAAGGGAAGTCTGACGTATTCGGTTAAGTTGTTATTAATTGGATAAATTAGGACCAATCGGTGCAAATTACTGGGCCACTCCTATTGAGTATAAAAAGTCATCCCCAATTGCATGGACGGGTGGTACGCAGCTATGTTCTGTTTGGCATTTGCTTGCCACCTATGTTTGCAAATATGACAATAAACCTTTCTTTTGAACCATACATTTGGGGTCAGAAATGTATACTTTACAAAAGGAAGGCTCCAGCTAGCCAGCAGCACAGCTGCAAAGGGGGCGGTGCATTAAGTACTACAGATGCCTCATTGTGCCGCGTAGGCAGCCCCTGCCACTCGCCATCGGAGCCGTTCTGGGCAGAGACGGCAGCATGGCGAACACACCCTGAAGTAGGGGGGACCCCATTTGCCTTCCGCCCTTGGATGAATGGTGTCTCTAGCATGCTAGAGGTCTGCTAGCGACTCGGCTTCTGTTTTCTAGCCAAAAAACGAGTGCGGCCTCCACGCAGCCGGCGCACTGCAGGGAGGCGGGGCAGGCGCAGGGACCGAGTCCGCGTAAACACTCACTCCGTTTCCTGCTGCAGCGTGTTCAGCACGAGCTTCTTCAGCCTGGAAGAGACAAGATTGGGGTGGGGGGGTGGGGGGGGTGCTCAGCTGCACCTTCTGAGGCAGGAGCAGGCAACACACTCAACGGCTGCAAGAACCCCTGCCGTAAACCCACGGAGAGGCCTCCAGCCAGTGACTCTCTCTGAGCCGCGGTCCCAGCAGCTGCAAGATGGGGGTGGCCTTAGGGGTAGGGGTTACCAGGTACAAACTGGGACAGAGTGCTTATACCTTTAACCATTGCACAGAAGAGGGAATTTGGGCAGGTGCGGCTTTTGAAACCCTTCCATGATGAGCTGCAGCTGCCCAAATTCCCTCTTCTGTGCAATGGCTAAAGGTATAAGCACTCTGTCCCAGTTTGTATCTGGTAGCCCTACTTATGGGGCTACTGGGAGGACCGCCAAGATGGTTCTTGAAATGCTCAGGTGGTCTCTAAACGTTAGGGATCGCTACCAGAAGGCCCCCACGATGTGGGGTGATTTTGGACCTCCTTCACACCCTGTCTCAAAACACATGTGGGCCACAAAGCCCTGGGCTCCACCCAGCGGCGGCATTCACCCAGTACGCTGAGCGGGACTTACCTTTGAGTGGCAGTCCGCCCGTACGCAACGGGCAGACTGCCACTCAAAGTTAAGTCCCGCCCAGCGTACGGGGTGAATGCCGCCACTGGCTCCACCCCTGCAGAGACCCCACTGGCAAGGTGGGGAAAAGCAGGTGGATTTTGGTCTGGTCATTTAAATTAGTTGTTGTCTGTTCATTTAAATATGGTAAGTTTCAGGGTCTTTTTAAAACAACAACACACACACAGTTTAAAATGAATTATCTCAATGCAAACAAATAATGGCCTGACTAAATTTTTGACACACACCCGGTATGAGCTGATTTTTCTTTTTCTTGTATGAAGAAAAAGCTGTGGGGGGGGGAATCTTCATCAGCCCCCCCTCCATGCCTTAGAGTGGCAACCCCCCACCCCACCCCAACATCCTTATGCCTTGTAACTACCTGACCTCTGCAATTGTACCAGTACAGGCTCATGGCATGATCCTAGCACCTTCTAAGTTGCTGTGTGTTCAGTGGGACTTACTCCCAGGAAAATCTGTATAGGATTTTAGCCTCAGTACTTTAATTATAAATATTTAGGGCTCTGCCTACCTACAAAGAAACCAGTCGCTATGCATTTTTATTGAGGAAGTACAGTATAGCATTAAAAAAATGGAAAATTGTGGATTCAAATGAATGGTTTTAATTTGCCATTTTTTCTTGGAAATTTAAATAAGTTCACCTTGCCCACTGTATATATGATATAATGGTATAATTCAATGATATAATTGAATATATATTTGATTATACTGTATGATCATATACATATATTATATGATTCAATGATATAATAAATGCATATACTTCCCCCGTTTACCCTTGCTTCCCTTTCTTTCCCTCCCGTGTACCATTTTGGATTGTAAGCTGCTTGGGGCAGAGATCCATCCTGTTGTAAAGTTCCGTGCACAATTGTGGCACTGTTTAATTAGCCTCTCTTTTGCTCTGGATTTTTGAGGTCCTCACACACACCCCAAATAGAATCACGGGTTGGGGATGGAGAGAAGAGCTCAATTTCTGACACCGGCTCCTTCCCCAGTACTTACATGTCCTGCTCAGCTGCACTGAGCTTCCTCCAGTGCTTGGTTAGCCGTCTTCTCACCAGCACTGCTGCGAACTGCCGGATCTGGGGAGGGAGAGCAGGTGTGGGGATGTACATAGAGAAAGAGTACAATAGGCGGCAAACCATCAAGGGTCCAAGGAATGAAACACCTGGGCGAGCCAAAGGAAAGCAGCACACAGACAGCACCATACAAACGTATAGTGTATTTTATGTCTAGAATCAAGCAAACCCACAGACTGCTACAACACACCAAAGGTTCAATGGGTAATCGGGGCAGAAGGGACAAGCTTTTCAGCCAATACTTGAGCCCCAGAACCTCTCAACTAAGAAGCCCTGTAGCCACTCACCTGGGGGTTCTGAGAATGTGACATCACCTGGCAAAGGTGTGACAAGGCTGAGGGCTGTTTGAAGGTCTCTTTCAGCTGGGCTGTAGCCTAGGGGAGAAGAACAGAAATGAGATTGCAGGGATTAAACCCTACCCCGCATTCATTCTCCTGACAGCTTCAGCTCAGTTACTGCATGGTATTACCACTCTTTTTAGCAAGCACCATAGCTGTAAAAAAACTGTATCCAGACTGCTGGCATGCACTAAATTTGGACCCAACATTCACATGACAAATGGAATGTAATTGTTGTTGTTCAGTCACTATGTCGTGTCCGACTCTTCCCGACCCCATGGACCACAGCACGCCAGGCCTCCCTGTCCTCCACTAGCTTCCGGAGTCTGCCCAATTTCATGTTCATCGCTTCAGTGACACTATCTAACCATCTCATCCTCTGCTGCCCCCTCCTCCTTTTGCCTTCCATCTTTCCCAGCATGAGGGTCTTTTCTACAGAGTCCTCTCTTCTCATGAGGTGGCCAAAGTATTGGAGCTTCAGCTTCAGGATTTGTCCTTCCAGGGATCAATCAGGCTTGACTTCCTGGAGGATTGACCGATTGGATCTCCTTGCAGTCCAGGGGACTCTCAAGAGTCTTCTCCAGCACCGTAATTCGAAAGCATCTATTCTTTGGCGCTCTGCCTTTCTTATTGTCCAGCTCTATGTAATTGCCAACTATTAAAAATGTCCAATGGCCACTGTTCTCAGCCCAGAAACCCTGAGGGGCATGGTTCATTCCATCTGGCCTCATGACAACCCTCTGAGCCAAGAAGTGACAGCTTGCCATTTCACAGACAACCGAGGCTGAGAACCCCAGTGCAGGGGAAAAGAGAGAGTGACAGCAAGATTCTGAGCCCAAGTCACTCAGACAGAGCCAGCCCCCAGCAGCATAAGAACAGCTCTGCTGGGTCAGACTGAAAGCCTGTCTGGTCCAGCGTCTGGCTGGCAAGCCCACGAGCAGGGTAGGAAGACAAAAAGCTCCCTATTCCAAAAGCTAATTGGTGGGATTCTGCTCTGAACGTGGAAATTCCCAGGAGGTCTTGAGCCAGACCCCCACCCAGAGGTTTCTGCTCTAAGTACTGGGATGGGCGTACAAAATCCTAAAACTCTGTAACCGCAAGTTACGCTGGCCAATGTCAGGCTCAAGACCCCATGGGAACACTTTGAGTTCTTTGCCTCACACAGTGAGCTCAAGCTGCCCTCAACATACACCTGTCCCCCCGCAATGTCTCCCACCAGCAAGCCCTTCTTATTAACATGCTCACCCCCCACTCCCAGACCCCTGGTTTCCCCCCCCACAAATGGCTAGATTCCATTCCTCCACCCCACATACCCACCACCAGACCACCTTTTGCCCCAGAGCCTCCAGTTGCTCTACCTGTTGGATGACGGCGTTGTCAGGCTGCAGCAAGTTAGAGAGTATTTTCTCCAGCTCCTCAGCCGCCATGGTGCAAGGCAGGGGGTGGCGAATCTGGGGCCAAGAGGTGCAATAATACACTCGCAAGGGGGAAGGGGGGGGGGAGGCCCACCAGGGCTGAATGAGCAGGGGAGGGGGTCTCCCACCCACCCCCGCGCCCTCCCACGCAGGACTAGGGAGGGAGGCACAGCGCCTGCTGGGCAAAGCAGCAGTTAACTTGTGGAACAGTGTCAACTCCCAGCACATGTGGAGCAGACAAGACTGAGCTTCCCGGGGACAGAAGGGCCCCAGGAGGCGTGCTTCCGGGACGCTTGTCGCCGCCCTGCTGGCTCGGAGGACTCATTGCAACTCTCAGTACATGATTCCACCCCATTCACCCATTCATTCATTCATTCATTCATTCCAGCCTTATAAGAGCGTAAGAAGAGCCCCGCTGGATCGGGCCACGCCACAGTCCAGCTTCCTGCATCTCACAGTGGCCCACAAGGTGCCCCAAAGAGCACACAAGTCAACAATATTCCTGGATCTTGTTGTCACTCCCCTGCATCTGGCACTGAAGTAGCTTCTAAAGCAGTGCCCTTCAACCTTGGGGCTGGGACCTCAATGGGGTCGTGAAGCCTCAATTGTGGGGTCGCAGCAACTTACAGGAGTGAAAAGGGTTGAAGACCCCTGGACTGGAGCATCACCAGGTGAAGGGGAAGGCATCTGATGTGTCCCTTCAGGTACCAGGTGATGGTGTCCCAGCCCGGCTCAGGTGCTTAGCAATTGTGCTCATACAGCTTTTGCTAGCACCAGGGTTCAGGGTGATTTATTCTCTCTAACAAGAATATTTAGTTGCAGTGAACAGTGCTGGAAGTGGGCAGTGGTGAGGGTGGGCAGACGAGGTCCTGGGAGCGGGGCAAGATTGACAATGGGGTCTCATGCTTTATTTATTCATTTCTATATTGGGGTCATGGCGTGAAAAAGGTTGGAGACCACTGTTCTAAAGTATGGAGGTTGCACTACCCATCATGGCCTGTAGCCTGCATTGGACTTTTCTTCCAGAAATCTGTCCAATCCCCTTTTAAAGGCACCTAGGCCAGATCCCATTACCACCTCCTGTGGCAAGGAGTTCCACAGATTAATTACCCACAGATCAATTACCTGCTGGGTAATAAAGTATTTCCTTTTCTCGCTCTCCCAACACTCAATTTTAGCGGATGTCCCCTGGTTCTTGTATTGTGGTTTCTTCCTGGTTTCCAAGGCATCTTGAGGTTGCATGTAATTCAAGTGTCTGCATGAGGACATGAAAAATGTGGAGCTAAGCCTGGAGTCTTGGCAGCCCTGCTCTCTGGATTTCAAAGGTGGGGGAGATGAAGAAGGGTTGTGGTTGGTCAGTCACAGGCTACTACAGCAAAAGCAAAGGCACTCTGTGTGTGCTCAGAGACACACTCTGCATTAATCTTCCAGAAGGCATAAAAACCCTGCTGGATCAGGGTTATTTTGCGTCCTAAGCGAGACTAACTGAAATATAATTTTTTTCATGTCTTTATAATTAATTATATTCCATAGCACTATTGTGGTACTTAAAATAAATTATCAGTTGCATTGTTGACATGGCTTAATACAACAAATCTGTATAAAGCTGCACCTCTCTGAGGTCTGCGCAAAAGACTGAAAAAGACTTAGGGCCCAATCCTACCCAACTTTCCAGTGCTGAAGCAGCTGTGCTAATGGGGCATGCGCTGCATCCTGGGGTGGAAGTGCAGTCACAGGGGACTCCTCAAGGTAAGGGAATGCTAGTTCTGTTATTTTGGGGCGGCAGTGTGGCTGCATTGGTGCTGGAAGGTTGGATAGGATCGGGCTCTAAGAGTCTAATCCTATCCAACATCCTGCTGCATCGGTGCTGTAAAGTTGGATAGGATCGGGCCTTAACACAGCTACTCCTCTGGAATTGGTTACAGGAGTCGCACACACACATTTTACTTTGCCTCCCACATTCTGTTTACTGGGGGGGAGATATTCAGCACGCAAAAGCTTTCTTCCCCTCCCCACAAATTCTACTCACCACACCTTGCTTTTTCCCAAGGCATTGCCCACATTCAAAATCACACCTACCTTTAAAATAGTAAGGACTAGAAACCTACTTATTTTGTCGGAAGATACAAGTTGAGATTCTCAGGAGTGGAATTCTGCACCCACTACTGACTTTGGCAGTTGTGTGATGCTTCTGTGGAAGAGAACCAGCACTCCCCCACACCTGGAGGAGCTTGGAGGATAGGGAAGGTGGAGAGCTCGAAGTTGTATAGATACAGCCAGAGTCCGTGTTAAGGTTTTTAAAAATTATTTTTATTAATAAAGTTTCATTTCAAGATCCGTAAAAAGAAACTGTCTCAACACCAACAAAAATCAAATTTAAAAAAAAAACCTAACCCAACTTCAGTCTTTGCTAATATATATAACTCCTCATATATATATATTTGTCATATATAATTATAGGCATTTTCTTCATCCAAGGGAACGGAGAGGAGACGGCTTCTCTCCCACCCACCCAGCACCAGGCACCTTAGGAGCAACAGACACGGAGAGAAATAGGAAAATATATTGAAAATATAGGGAGCTAGGGGGTCCTCTGGTTGGGGGAGACACCCCCCCAATATACCAAGTGACAATGGTCAGGGATGTAAACCCACGTCCTACATATACAGATGGAATCCAGCCAGAAAGCCAGCCTATCACGACCCACTTTTCTCTCCTACATGCAAATAAGGGGAATCCTGATAGCTGCTGGGAAAGATCCACTGAGGACCCATGAAGGATATATGGAAGCCCTCCTCCCCCAGCCAATAGTGCAGGGATCCACTTCAATCTAGACTGATCTGGCAAAGGGAACCTTCTGCGGTTATAGCCCCAATCGGATTATTCTCTTCCAAATACAGAATCCTGTATGTAGAGGAAGCCCACGGCTGGGGGGGGGCAGCTATGGGGCCCGTCACCACCTGTGAGGCCGGACCTGCCGGTCCTTCAATGGATCAGGTTTTTTTTTTTTCCTATTTAAGTTATCAGCTGGGGTTTGTCACGCAATCACATGACAGGTGAATCAAGGTGGAAAAATCTTCACAGTTTCCTATTGGTCAGAAATGGAAGCGAGAGCAAGCTGGCAAAGATTTTCCTTTGGGAGAAAGGGATGCCTGGCTAACTGCCTTCTTCTGAATTGACCAGATACCCCAGCCAACAGAAAAAATAACCATTGGACAGCAGGGCCTTCCAATTGATCACGGCTCAACCAGTGAAAAGGGAGTAATAAATGGTTACATCCACCTGTGTACACGCAACTGTGCACGCTCAACAGAACACACAGCTGTGCTCTTCACCAACAAAAGAATGAGGAAATCTGTAGCAGTGTTCGTTAACTGGCCAAATGCATGGGCTCGCTGATTGGCTAGGTGACCAAGGGGAGAAGAGAGCTTACGATTATAATTCCCCCTCCCACCCCATACTTCCTGGCAATCAAGTTAAGTGCCACTGTGGTGAACAGGAAAACTCTCAAACAATTCCAGCCAATGGAAGGGTATATCATAAATATTCAACTTTTCAGAGAGCTCAAGATCCCGACCAATGGGAAGAGAGCTTCTGGCACTATGCCTAGGCTAGCCAACAGGTGAAGATACCCCTCTGAGTGATGCCCATCTTAGCGAATGGGAAAGCAGAGCTAGCCCCCAGCCAATGAGAGCAGAGGTGGAATGGCTCAGTCCATCTTGAGGTTGACATAGATGTAGCGGATGAACTTGAGGGAGGCAAAGAAGGAGATGGTCCCCAGCATGAGGAAGAAGACGTAGCCCGTGAGGAGGGAGTAGCCGAAGAATTCCACCGTCTGCACCACTCCCGACATGTTGGAGCGACGGGAGTAATAGAAGACGGAGTAGAGGAAGATGAAGAGGCCCGTGGAGCCGGCACTCAGCACCGAGCGCCACCACCAGCGGTAGTCCTCGCCCGAGAGCTGGAAGTAGGTGAGGGCGATGGAGATGCAGGCGCCGACGCTGAGCAGGATGGCAAAGACGAAGAAGAGGATCCCGTACAGCGTGTACTGCTCCCGGCCCCACACGGTCGCAAAGATGTAGTAAAGCTCCACCGAGATGGCACTGCCGAGAGAGAGACAGGGGCACACTGAGAGCCGTTATCGATCAGAGGGTCACTGTCACCCCCACTGAACAGACGGGAAAAACCAAGGGGAAATGGCAACCTGCTGCTGCCTGGCTAGGGGAGCTGGGACCTGAGCTTGCACATCATGCCCAGCTTTACGGACACTGGACCACACTCTCTTACAAACCAGGAAGTGACCTCAGAATGCCAAGTGTGGCAGCAGGATGCAAGCATCTTGTGGTCTTGTGTGCTCCCTGAGACATCTGGTGGGCCACTGTGAGATGCAGGAAGCTGGACTAGATTGGCCTGATCCAGCAGGGCTCTTCTTATGTTCTTAAGGGCCAGACTGGGTTGCAAGTCATTTTTTTTACCTCAGAATGTCAGATACAAGGGAGTGGCAACAGGATGCAGGCATCTGGCTGTCTCGTGTGCTCCCTGAGGTTATCTGGTGGGCTACCATGAAATATAGGAAGCTGGAATGGATTTGGCCTCATCCAGCAGGGCTTATGTTCTTACTGCCCCCCCCCAAAAAGGACATGTCCCATCTGAGAGGCAGCAACTTGACCTCTTGGGCTGAGGGGACAGGAAACTCTCCCACCATGGGCAGGGACAGGCTACTTAGAGCTGCTACATCACAAGCAGGAGAAAGAGCACTTCTGCCATTGTAAGCTGGCAGGTACGGAATCACAGAGGGGACAAGAAGGCAATTAGGGTCTCCTGGCCTCCACACGCTCTCTCTCACCTGAAGGGCAGGAAGCCCCCGATGGTCATGTGCACCAGTGTGGACTTGTACCAGGGTTGGGGCGGGATCTCCCGGGCGATGTTCTTGGTGCGGCAGGGGGCATCAAAGGGCCCGGCCCGATTCTTGCCGAAGATGCCCCCAATGACCGTGAGCGGGAAACCCACCAGCAGCCAGACCGTGAGCAGCAGCAGGATGGTGGTGGCCGGCAGCGCCTGCGTCGAGCCGTTGGCCCAGTGCACCGAGTTGACCACGCTCCACGTCAGGAAGAAGGGGGCTGAGCAGGGGAGAGGGGCAGAGAAACACACCCCGCATCAGCAGTCACCAGACCTGAGCCTGCCTGCCCACCTGCGAAGCTCCTTTGGGAGCACCTGGGATCCAGTTAGCTTTCATTTTGCAAACAGAAGCAAAGTGCTTGGCCTCGTGGTGACAAAACAGAGTCCAAACAGAGGACGACAAAACTCCCCAGGGTTTTATCAGCAATGAACCGAGAAGGGACCACCTTCCTCTGCCTTTTTCTCCCCAGACCTCACAGGAGCCCTGTCCAGCCGCCTCTGGGTCTTTTCAGTGTCGGCTC
This sequence comes from Lerista edwardsae, assembly GCA_029204185.1. Classification (NCBI taxonomy): domain Eukaryota; kingdom Metazoa; phylum Chordata; class Lepidosauria; order Squamata; family Scincidae; genus Lerista; species Lerista edwardsae. The sequence continues at coordinate 488,531 of JAJKFI010000165.1, read as the reverse complement.
CACCTGCCCTCTTTACTGAGGCCACACTGTATGTGCGTGCATGCGTGTTCGCCACACCTACATCTCCATACCAAATACACTTTACAGTGGCCCTTCTGGTCAAACTTAACATAAGAACATAAGAAGAGCCCTGCTGGATCAGGCCAAAGGCCCATCTAGTCCAGCTTCCTGTATCTCACAGCGGCCCACCAGGTGCCCCAGGGAGGCACGAGACAACAAGATGCTTGCACCCTGTTGCCACTCCCTTGCACCTGGTACCAGTAGCCCACCACCTTTGTAAGGAGGTTGCACAATCCATCATGGCCTATAGCCCACGATGGACCTTTTCTCCAGAAATCCGTCCAATCCCCTCTTAAAGGCATCTAGACCAGATGCCATCACCACTTCCTGTGGCAAAGAGTTCCACAGACTAACCACCCGGTGGGTAAAAAAGTACTTCCTTTTATCTGTTTTAACTCTCCCAACCCTCCGTTTTAGTGGATGCCCCCTGGTTCTGGTGTTTTGAGAGAGGGAAAAGAACATCCCTCTATCGACTTTATCCCTTCCATGCATAATTTTGTATGTCTCAATCATGTCCCCCCTCGGGCGCCTTTTTGCTGGCCTAATTCCAGGTTAGGGCTGCACCCCCATTCACAGGAGAAAGAGGACCATAAAGATGATTGTTAACACGGACTAGCAACATTCAGCTGCCCAGAAGGAAGGCAGCCATGAAGGTGGCGTGAAAGAGGCACCCAAAGCGTCCCCCTTCTTTAGCAAAGAGGCAACCAGAGGTCTCCTCCCAGAAGCGCCCAACCCGCCACCCGCAAGGGGGCCTCACCTGAGAACAGGCTGGTGGTGAGCAGAATGTTCCAGACCCAGCGCTCGCCGCCAATCTGGCGATAGAAGTTGCTGGAGACGTAGCCGGAGACGCAGCAGGTGAGGGCGTAGAGGAGGATGGCGGCCGAGTTGATGGCGCCGTGCCGGTGGACGCTGAACATGCCCAGGAGAGCCATGATGATGATGCCCGTGCCCAAGGCCAGGAACTGGCTGCCCACCCCCAGCACGGCGCAGAGGAGGCTGCGGCAGGCCGGGAAGCGGAAGACGTCCGTGTGGATGATCTTCCAGCCGTTGTCCCCCTGGTCGAAGTCGTCCCCCGAGGAGGAAGAGGAGGCCTCCTCGTCCAGGTTGTACCGCGCCAGGTCGTTCTTCAGGACCCGCATGAGGATGACCACCACGAAGCCCACCAGCAGGAACACCAGCACCATGGAGTTGATGATGGAGAGCCAGTGGATCTCCAGGGTGCGGGGGAAGAAGCCGTCGTCCTCGCTGCGGCTGCCCCGGCGGTCTCCTCGCCGCTCCAGGGTGGTCTCGGACCAGCGGACGCTGTAGGTGTGGGTGACGGAGAGGACGCCGGGGCTGCGGACGTCGTCCAGGCTGGTGGGCTTCACGTCCCGCACGCTGACGTTGGCGTAGATGATGCGGTCGCCGTTCCACTCAAAGTGGAAGTCCAGGTGGGTCCAGAGTCCGATTTTGTGGCTGTGGGGCAGGAAGCCGCTCTCTTCCATGTAGCCGACAAAGCCGCGCAGGGGCAGGTCGTCCACCACAAACTCAAAGTAGTACAGCTCTTCGATGGCCTGGCGGAGACGCTCCACCTGTCTCGGGAGAAGGGAACGTTCAGCACAGAGTCAGGAAGCACTCAGGCATCTGCACTGTCTGACTGCCCTGGGCTTATCAATCAATCAATCAATCAATCAATCAATCAATCAATCACTAGTATTTATATACCGCTTTTCAACACAAGTTCACAAAGTGGTTTACAGGCAAATAATAACATTAAAGTTAAATGGCTCCCTGTCCCAAAAGGGCTCACAATCTAAAAGAATGGAGAACACCACCAGCAACAGCCACGAGAAAGACACCGTGCTGGGGTGAAGAGGGACAATTGCTCTCCCCCTGCTAAATATAAGAGGACACCACTTCAAAAAGTGCCTCTTGCCCAGTTAGCAGGGGTTTATGATTCAGAAGAAAATGCCTTCTATACAGTCAGACCATCAGTCCCGCTAGATTAGGGTTGCCCGGCTGCAGAAGAGCTCCAGGGTGTCGGGCAGAAGGAGATCTTTCCTACAACGGATCGCCTGATTGTTAGGTCAGTGGTTCCCAAACTGCGGGTCAGGACCCACCAGTGGGTCGCGGGCCAATTTCAGGGGGGTTATGAAGCACCTAGAGCAGCCATATTGAAAATATGAGAAGACGGGATGCTGCAAAGGGGGTGGGCTGAGTGGTGGTTTTGCTTGTGTCAAGGTTGTAAGGAGGCATTTTTCTTTCTGATTCACTTTCCTACTGGAAAATAGCTGAGAAATACCCCCAAAATTATTGCCGCATTCTCAGGAAAGCAGCAGGCTCTGGCGTCACAGTGATGGCACTTCCGGCCATGACATCACTTCCGGTGTGTCCCAGACAGATGGTCATTCTAAAAAGTGGGTCCCGGTGCCAAAAGGTTTGAGAACCACTGGTTTAGGTGGCTATGCTGTGGACTGAACCAGGGATATCTGGCACGGAACGCATGTTTTCTACCCCTGAGCTATGGAAGGAAAAGAGCCAAGCAAAAGGAGCCTAAATGCCTGACTGTCAGCCTCCCAGAGTAAACCCACCACCCTCCAGAGAGGAATAAGACCCCCCACATGCTCTATCCCAGCCCTACCACACTGGAAGGTGACTGCTTGGTGATGAGCCAGATTCTGAAAGAAGTAACACAGGTCTGCTAACCCCCCAAAATGGGAGCCATTTAGAACATCCCTCAGCACAGAAGGGCTGCCTCTTCCCTCTCACCCAACCTACCACTGCCCTAGAGAAATCCAGAAATTCCAACTGAGTTTACCCGCTCAGTCGAGAGCTGCATTTCGCAGAGGACCTCCTTTTCGACGTTCTCGCGGAATCGGATCTTGTACATTGACTCAGCCATTCGGTCCCCGTCCAGAACCTCCCCCAAGGTCAGACTCTTGTGGCGGATTTTGTCCGGAGAGCACACGGGGAGCTGGTAGTAATGGTAGGTCTCCTGTGGGTTGTGGTAAGGTCCGACTTTGTTCACATACAGCATCACTGGGTCCCCTCGCTGATAGTGAGACTCTGAAGAGGCCAAGAAGAAAAGGAGGAAGAGGGAGAAGAGGGGGGCAAGGACGGGCTGGGGGGCCATTGTGGGGCTGGAGTCAGGATACAGGGGAGGGATGGGAGACAAGCTAGGGTTGGGGAGAAAGACAAGAACCGTCTTTTTTAGTACACAATGTTGACTTTTTTTTCTGTTCCCTTTATATATACTGCCTTGAAGGCCTCAAATAGAAAAGTAGAACACAAATATTTTAACAAAATAAATGAAGCACAAGACTTTTGCATCGCAATTTCAAGCAAAACCAATTGTCCAGGTACCTTTCCCAGCGCCTGCAGACTCGGGCAGTTTCATGGGCACTGCCCATCTGAACAGGATGACCAGATGTCATTAACCACAAAGGAGGACGCAGCACCCCAAAATGTAGGACATTCAAGAAAAATGTAGGATGTTACAAAATGAAAGCTAAAAACACTTGTATGTATGCGGGGATCTTCTCCTCTTTTAATGCAAGCCACTGAGCAAAGGACAAACATGCAAGCAAGTGATGTGGGCAGCCCCTCGTGATGCTGGCAGCCGCTGCCTGTCTTGAAATGTAGGGCATTTTGAAATTTACCCAGGACAGAAGGCTGAAATGTAGGACGTGTCCTGTCACCCTGCAGCTGAAGTGCTTCTGTACTACCCAGGTTCCAACTGCCTGCGACTGTCGTTCTGTTATTGTGGTTTAAATCCTCACACCCCAGATGCACCCACCCACCCCTCCCTCCCTCCACTTGTTGCTTGGGCTTCATTTGGGCTCTGCCTCCGACCAACCTGGGGCGGACGAACTCCCGGTCTGGGTACCCAGCTCACTCTCGGCCTCACTCTGGGCGAAACAGAACACTAACTATGGTTCCCCAGGGGCCTTTTTTGACCCAGAGGTGTCCCAAGGTGCTCTCCACGCCTATCAATTTGGGCATCACAGTTCGGGCCACTTCAACTCCTCCCCGGTCTGGCCTGCCAGCCAGTCATGGTTTGGGGTGATGGCTCTGAGCAGGTGCAAAGGGTGGGGGGCATGCTGTCACCCTGAGGTCTTCATTCCCTTCCACCCCCTCAGTCCCCTCCTTGGAACTCTTACCTGTGCAGCAGGTGACGTGGCTCACCTGGGGGGGGGGGCTCCTGGCCTCTATCCTGCCCAGAGCAGCCCCTGATGATGCTCCTGTTCCTCGCCCCACGCTGCCCCCGTGACCACTAGGACAGCCAGCCCCTTCCCCCAGACCCCCCCCGCCCAACTCACCAGTCTCCCAGAGGCTGCCCTGGACAGTGCCTGGGGGTCTTGCCACTCCTGTTCCCCAGCGACGGAGGGGAGGGGAGGCGCGGGGGGGGGGCACCCAAGTGCACAGGATCAGATAAGAAGCAAACCTGCCAGCAAGGAGGCGAAGGGGGGGTCTTTCAAACCGGGGGGCTGCCCCATACAATGCCTGATTCAAATTTTTCCACTGAGCCCCATTTCCAGCCCCCTTCCCTGCCCGAGCCGCCTTTTCTCCGATGCGCTGTGAACCAAGTGACGCAATGACGAACGGTGCTGGGGGGCGACTCACTTGAGAAGGCGAAGGTGAGGAACTGGAGGTCCTTCAGGCGATCTCTTAGGGCAAACCCGGCCACGTCCGTCACCTAGTTCCGCCCTCAACAGCCCGTTGACGCCTCAATGCCCACACAGTGACGTCATTCCGGGCTTGGGGCAGCCGCCGCCACAGAGATACACAGAACCGCCTCTGCTTCGTTCCCGCCCATCTCTTAAAGGGACAGTCCCCACGAGACGGACATACAGCATCGGTACAGTATGTTGTGGCAGTTCCTCCCCTCCGCTGCTTTTGTGGGATGCATAAAAAAATGGGAGACCCACTGGATCAAGTCAAAGGACCATCTAGACCAGTTGCCTCTGGGAGCGTACCTGCTTCCTGTTGCCACTCCCTTGCATCTGGCATTCAGAGACACACTACCTCTAAAACCCAGAGGCTGCAGACAGTCAACATGCCTCTTCCTCCATAAATGTGTCCAGTCTCCATTTGAAGGCTTCTAGGCCGGGTGCCATCACTTCATCCTGAGGCAAGGAGTTCCACAGATTAATTGCACTCTTGATGAAGCTATATGTCCTTTGGTCTGTTCTGACTCTCCTGCCAGTCAGTTTAGTGGCTGACCCCTGGTTCTGGCAAAACAAGTTGCCTTTTGCTCACCCTGTTGGAGAAAAGGTTTCTTGGGTAAGAACATAAGAACAGCCCTGCTGGATCAAGCCAATTCTGAGAAGAAAGTGTCAAGAAAGTACCTTGCCGTGCACATTGTGCAGCAAACTGTTTGCACAAAGGGCTCCCTTTGTGTGCAACATTCTCTTTCTCCCTGGGTCCCATTTCCACAGTCCCCGTGTGTGTGCAATAAGTGTACACAACATGAGGCCAGAGGGGTCTAATTCCATGCTGTCTTGTCATTCAAGTTCTGGTCTCCCTCGTAGGAGTTTGGTGTGCTGCAAAGTGTAGTTTATATTCCATGCTTCATCACAGGAAAGTGAGTGGAGCATGAAGGAGGGGCAGGACAAGGTTTTCTGGTGTGTGTTCCCCCACCCATTGCCTCTTATGACTTTTTAAATTCCTGCCACAGGCTGGTGTAACATTTTGCTGATGTTTGGGGGTGCCTGTCATCTGGAGGGAGGACTATTATATGGCATATGTTGAATCTTCCTTGTCTTGCCTCTGCCCATCATGTGGTGCTGGAAGCATGCCAGCATGGTGGTGCTCTTGCATCCACAAACACAGAACTGGCATTAGCCTCTGAGGACATGTGCCAAATCCTGTGCCACTGAGGACTGCACTATTAAATAATGGTGACCAAAATTTTACAGTAAGGCTCAATGACTCAGGGCGCAATCCTAACCTGGAATTAGGCTGGCACAGTTAGGCCAGCTCAAGGGACACCGTAAAGCATGTTTGGACCCCTCTCGGAGTCAGAGAGGCCAGCACACAGACGGGCGCCGTCCTCCCTGACTCCAAAAGTGATCCAAATGCAGTTTACGGTGTCCCTTGTGCTGGCCAAACTTGGCTGGCCTAACTCCAGGTTAGGATTGTGCCCTAAGGCTGAAGACTGGGGCGGCCGCTCCGCTGCCTAGAATCCTGGCCCTGCTCCCATTTTGGGAGACCTGCAAACCTGCCGTGGCCACATCGGACCATCGCCTGTTACCCACCACAGAAGCCTGCCCACGGTAACCAGAACTCCCCTGGCCAATAGGTGTGAATGGCTGGATGAAGCGCTGCTGTGATGTAATTGGAATCTTGGGGCTCAAGGATGGGGAGATTCCAGGCGAGGCACAGCGGGCAGAAGGCTGGTGCCTCTTACTTCCTTTGAAGCCATTACAGGGAAAGATGTCTGTCTGGATTCCTCCATCCATGACCCACGTGGGGTGACAGCTGTGGATGCCAACCGGATCTCACCAACCTCAGTACGCCGGGAGCCTTATCAGCCGGATCGAGTGTGTCTCCAGGGCGAACTGGGATGCACAGAGCGAGACGTTGGCCACCTTCTGCCTCACCAGATCAGGTCTGGGGTCCTTCCTGGCTGCCTATAGACTCAGCTTACCGACCCACCCCACGAGATCCACCCTCTCGAGCACCCCTCGTTTTCCTGGAGATAAAACCAAAACCATCCGCAGTTTAAAGAAGGTCTGGGGAAGGGGACACCAGCCTTTTTCACCATGGTGGAGCACACGGGATCCACGCCCTACGTCTCGGTGATGGACCAGTATGGGTACCAGATTGGCAAGGTGATCGGGCACGGCTCCTACGGCACAGTCTACGAGGCCTATTTCTCCAAGCAGAAGACGATGGTGGCCATCAAGATTATCTCCAAGAAGAAGGCCTCAGAGGATTACCTCACGAAATTCCTGCCGAGGGAAATACAGGTGGTTACCCGATGTGGCGGCGGCGGCGGTGGCAGCGATGATGGCTGGATTCCTCTTCCTGTCGCCAGGAAGGGGTTGGGCCCGTGCAAACTGCCTGGTTCTAGAACCACACATAACAGCAGCGCTGAAAGGGCTGGAGGGGTGGCTCAGCCAAAGCAATCTAGAACGTTCTAGATCAGTGCCCTTTAACCTTTTCCGTGCCATGACCCCCAATAAATAAAGGATGAGAGCGCAATCTTAACGTGGGCAGGCGCAGGATGGCCGGCTGGCCTGCGCTGCTCCCTAACCAAGTTAGGGGGCAGCAGCAGCTTGGGGAAGGGGCAAGCGGACGCCCAATTGCAGGCGTGAGTCCAAGCCTCCCGCGGTGGCCTGAATCAGGGCCGCCTGCCCAGGGACAAGGCTTTCGAGGCAGCTTAATGGCCGTAGCCAGGCTCCAGCACTGTCCCCGGGCCGCCCCGCTCGCTGGAACGCCCTCCCCATGCCCCATTCTGCCCCCTTCCACCTTCTCCCCCCACCCAGAAAAGCCCCACCCTGAACTCAGCCAGTGCTGGAGCGGTGCACTTTACGGTGGCCCTGGTGCCGGCCAAACTTCCTGGCCCAACTGTGCCGGCCTAACTGCAGGCTAGTATGGGGCCCTCAATCATGTCCCCCCTCAGGCGCCTTTTTTCTAGACTGAAGAGCCCCGAACGTGGTAAACTTGCCCCGTATAGGAGGTGCCCCAGCCCAGTCATCATTTTGGTCGCTCTCCTCTGCACCTTTTCCAGTTCCGCTACGTCCTTTTTGAGGTGTGGCGACCAGAACTGTACGCCGTACTCAGCGGCGTCATGCAGCCGGAATGCTGGGCGGGAGGAACGGGTGAGTGGCAGCCCGCCTGTTGCGTACCGCTCCGTTTCGTCGTCTTCCCCGCCCCACCGGGGCGGGGAAGACGCCGAAATGGAGCGGTACGCAACGGGCGGGCTGCCGCTCACCCGTTCCTCCCACCCACGGGGGCGGGGAAGACAGCGAAACGGAGCGGTACGCAACGGGCGGGCTGCCGCTCACCCATTCCTCCCACCCAGCGTTCTGGCTGCATGACGCCGCTGGCCGTACTCCAGATGCAGCCTTAGCCTTGATGTGTACAACGGCCTCATCATGTTCTCTTGCCTCCTCCCCAGGTCATGAAAACCCTGCGGCACAAATACCTGGTCAGTTTCTACCAGGCCATCGAGACCACCTCTCGGCACTACATCATCATGGAGCTGGCCCCCTGCGGCGACATCCTGGAGTGGATCCAGAAATCGGGCGCCTGCTCGGAGGCCCTGGCGGGGAAGTGGTTCTCCCAGCTGTCCCTGGGGATCGCCTATCTGCACGGCAAGGGCATCGTGCACCGGTGAGAGGGCGAGCGGGAGGTGGCCAGGCAGAAGCCTCCTGAGTTTGCCAGGGCCAGCTCAAGCCCGCTGGCCCCTTGAGCTGATGCTGCAGCAACCTGTCTCTCTTGGTTGGATTGTAATCCTGGGGGACTTCAATTATCCTCATATTGTTAAAACAGATAAAAGGAAGTACTTTTTTACCCAGCGGGTAGTTAATCTGTGGAACTCTTTGCCACAGGAGGTGGTGATGGCATCTGGTCTGGATGCCTTTAAGAGGGGATTGGACGGATTTCTGGAGGAAAGGTCCATCGTGGGCTATAGGCAATGATGGATTGTGCAACCTCCTTACAAAGGTGGTGGGCTACTTCAGAGTACCGGGTGCAAGGGAATGGCAACAGGATGCAAGCATCTTGTTGTCTCATGCCTCCCTGGGGCACCTGGTGGGCCACTGTGAGATACAGGAAGCTGGACTAGATGGGCCTTTGGCCTGATCCAGCAGGCTCTTCTTATGTTCTTATGTTCTTAATCTCTGTTGCCTCCCAGTCGCAGGACTGGAAAAGGAAGAGGGAGGAGCAAGAGGAAGTGCGGATGAGAGGGGTAGGCTAGAGCTGACCTTTGCCCAGTGGCTCCCAAACGTTTAGCAATGAGACCCACTTTTTACAATGACTCTATCAGGACCCACCTAGGTTTCAAAAAGGGATCCAGAAAGAAATGGTATTTCACTTATTTATTTACAAGTAATAGTAACCAGAAAAAAAGACCCTCAAAACATTTATCTCCCCATGCTTGCAAACTGCAGGAGCTCAACTCTCTTGCGAACTGTAGGAGCTGAGTTCTTTGCAGGGTAATGAGCAGCTGTCCGATTTTTGAATAGCTTCAGGGCTTGAGGCCATGTTCATTATCTGATCTTTTACTATCACTCTTTCGCGACTCGCCCAAAATCAGGTTGCGACCCACAACTGCATCCTGACTTCCAGTTTGGGAACCATTAGCCAGCCTTAGCCCCATTTCCCCTCTTCCTCTTGTATTCCATCCTCCCATTTCCAGGCCAGGGCCTGGAAACAGATTATCAGCCAGTGTAGCAGCAAGATCAGTGCGTGGGCCAAGTCAAATCACCCAGCCCCCACCCACCCCCAAGACTACATGGACAGCTGCTCTCTGTATTAACTGGGCAGTCTTCAAGGGTAGCCCCACATACAATGTGTTGCAGAAGTCAAGTTTCAGTGTCACTTGAGCACGGGCCACTGTAGGTCATATTGAAACGGATTTGGCTGCAGCCCCTGCACATGCCAGAGGTTGAAAAGGGGGAGGCTGTTGCCCCTCCCTGAAGGGACAGCGACAGTCCAAGGGGGCGGATTCAACCCGGCTGGGGCTGGTGCAGGGCCGGTCTTAGGGGCTGGAGGCCCCAAACGCAAACATTTTTTGCAGGGCCCCAGATTCATAGCCAAGTTCTGCAGAATCTTAGCGTTATAAATTAAATTTATGATAGACTTAGGGTGCAATCCTAACCTGGAGTTGGGCCAGCATAGTTAGGCCAGCAAAGATTGGCCAGCACAAGGGACACTGTAAAGTATGCTTGGACCACTCTTGGAGTCAGAGAGGCCAGAACACAGATGCGCGCCACCCTCCCTGACTCCGAGAGTGGTCCGAACGCGCTTTATGGTGTGTCCGCTTTACGGTGGCTCTCGTGCCGCCCAAACTTTGCTGGCTTAGTTTATGCCGGCCTAACTCCAGTTTAGGATTGTGCTCTTAATAGCTCTATGGTAGAATGGAAAGCAGTCGAAAGGTGCACTTAAAAAGCACATGTGTGTTCATGGGCCAAATGGATCTGAGCCAGTGGTGTCATTCAAATGATTTAGGAACAGGAACTCACTTTTGATTGGCACTTGTCGGGAACCCGGAACCAGCCACGGAGCCCGTTAGGATCCGGGACGCCCGTTCTGGTCCATTCCCCCTGAATGACATCACTGCCTTCGCCCCCCCCAGGAACCCCCTAAAGTCGCTCCCTTTAACCCTCTGAGTGCCAGCCAACCAAGAAGAAAAGCTCTTTGCAGAGGAATTGGGAGGGGGTAGGAGGGAGAGTGAAGTGGGCGGAGTCAGCCCTCATTTTAACTAGTGGAACTGAGTTCCCCCGCATTCCCCCTGCATGACATCACTGATCTGAGCCCATTTTACTATAAAACTGCATACAAGACCCCTAGCAAGGGGTCCCCTAGGCGCACGGCCCAGTTGAGAGCAAGTGGTCCGATTGGCTTCAAGCCGGCCCTGGGCTTGTGGATCTGCTGCTGCTGCTGCTCTGCTCCCAGACGGAGGACCATTCAAAGCCCCCTGCCACTGCCACTGGTTAGGAGCTGGGGAGTCGGGCCGGGCCTGGTTCAGCAGCAGCAGCAGCTACCCCCTCTCCAGCTCCATGACCAGTGATGTCATGCAGGGGATACGCGGGGGTACGCGAGTACCAGTTTCTCGGATTACAGCTGGCCCCACCCATTTGCCCGCCCACTCGTCGACTCCGCCCCCTGCAACATTTTTAATTTCCTGCACATTGAGTTGCCTGCATGTTCTCAGAGCCAGGCAGGCAGGCAGGCAGCGAGTGGAGCCTTGCCTTGCTTTGCCACTGAAAAATGAGCTGCTCTGGGGTTTTGGAACGGTTGGGTCACTTTAACATGATGCCAGGCCTCCTTAATATGTTCTGGGGGGTGCTGTGGAATACTGTTGCAACTGTTGGGTCAGTTTAAAATTGTCTGAGGCCTCAAAAAGGGCTTTTTTCATGTCCCTTCCTGCCACGACACCACTTCCGGCTTATGACATCACTTCCGGTGGGCGGGTCCCGACACGTGCCAATTAAAAGTGAGTACCTGTTCTTAAATCATTTAGATGACACCACTGTCCATGACCCCCTTTCCTTCTCTCCTCTCGGCCGCCCCTGCAGAGACCTGAAGCTTGAAAACCTCCTCCTCGACAAGCGGGAGAACCTCAAGGTGTCGGACTTTGGCTTCTCCAAGATGGTGTCGCCCCAGACGCAGCCCCCGCCCACCCCGTCCTACCGCATGATGAGCTGCTTCTCCCACCTCAGCCAGACCTACTGCGGCAGCTTCGCCTACGCCTGCCCAGAGATCCTGCTGGGGCTGCCCTACAACCCCTTCCTCTCCGACACCTGGAGCATGGGCGTCATCCTCTACACCCTGGTGGTGGCCCACCTGCCCTTCGACGACACCAACCTCAAGAAGCTACTCCGCGAGACCCAGAAAGAGGTGAACTTCCCCAGCCACCTCCAGATCTCCGACGATGTCAAGGTGAGAGGACGCCCAGCGGGTGCCATGCTCTCAGATGCCACTAGGGCAGTGTTTCTCACACCGTGGCTCGGGACCCACATGGTGGGTCATGACCTGATGTCAGGTGGGTCACAGAAAGCTGGGACCTTACTCTTGCTATAGTCCTTTTCCGGACCTCATAATCAGTGGTGTCATCCGGCAACGAGCTGCCGGAACGCTAGACAGGACTTACCGCCTGATTGGCTGCCTGTCCGTGACGTGTCGCCGCCTGTCCGCCTGCTGCACAGGCACCCCTGGCTTCAGAGGGGGTGCCCGCTTGCCTGGGGGGCGCGCCAGGTGCCTGGGCAAGCAGCGGAGGGGCGCAGCAACCGGAGGGAGTCTGCACGGCGGGCAGGCAGGTGGCGACACGTCACGGACAGCCTGTCAATCAAGCGGTAAGTCCTGCCTAGCGTTCCGGCAGCTCGTTGCCGGATGACACTACTGCTCATAATGCCTTATAAGGCATTAAAAACGCAACTTCCCCTAAAATTGGAAGTTGTGGTTTTTTGGCCGAAACGGCCATTCTGAGACCCACCAAGGCCGTGTGCGACTGCGTGTGACCTCAGTGGGCCTCAGAAGAGCCTCCGGATCCGACTGGAGCTGTGCTCTGGTCGGGTTTAGAGGGTGGGGTGCGAGGAAATTTCCCCATTCTGAGCCCTGCCAGGCCGTGGGCCAACGTGCGCAGCCTTGGCAGGCCTCAGAAAGCCCCCCCCCTTCCTGGACCTGATTGGAGCAGTGATTTAGGGCACAGTCCTAACCTGGAGTTAGGCCGGCACAGGTAGGCCAGCAAAGTTTGGCCGGCACCAGGGCTACCATAAAGTGTATTTGGACCACTCTCAGAGTGAGACAGGTTAGCACAAAGATGTGCGCCATCCTCCCTGATCCCGTTGTTGTTGTTGTTCAGTCGTTAAGTCGTGTCCGACTCTTCGCGACCCCCTGGACCACAGCACGCCAGGCCTCCCTGTCCTCCACCAGCTTCCGGAGTTTGCCCAATTTCATGCTCATTCCTTCGATGACACTGTCTAACCATCTCATCCTCTGCCGCCCCCTTCTCCTTTGGCCTTCCATCTTTCCCAGCATGAGGGTCTTTTCTTCTCATGAGATGGCCAAAGTACTTGAGCTTCAGCTTCAGGATTTGTCCTTCCAGGGAGCAATCAGGCTTGACTTCCTGCAGGATTGACCGATTGGATCTCCTTGCAGTCCAGGGGACTCTCAAGAGTCTTCTCCAGCACCATAATTCGAAAGCATCTATTCTTCGGCGCTCTACCTTCCTTATGGTCCAGCTCTCACAGCCATACATTGCTACTGGGAAAACCATCGCTTTGACTATGCGAACCTTTGTTGGCAGGGTGATGTCTCGGCTTTTGATTAAGTTGTCTAGGTTCGCCATAGCTTTCCCTGATCCCGAGAGTGGTCCAAATGCCCTTTACGGTGTCCCTGGTGCCAGCCAAACTTTGCTGGCCTAACTGTGCCGGCCTAACTCCAGGTTAGGATTGCACACTCAGTCGGGTTCGGGTGGGGCAAAATCCGCAGGATTAGTTACCCGTGGATTTTTTTAATCTGTGAGGGTGCCAGGAATGGAACCCTCTTGGGTAAAAAGGCCCCACCTGAATCTGCTCTTGTTTGTCCTCCATCTCTCACCACTCCGTTTCCTTGGACGGCCTTGTGAGGACACCTGCCAGCTCGACTGTCTCCACACGGTGAACAATTTGTCTCAGTCATGTTTGCCCCCTTAATTATGTTTTTGGGGCAATTCAAACAGCCCCGCAATGGTAGCCTTTCCTCCTAAGGAAGGTGCTCCAGCCCGCTGACCATTTCAGGCTCCCTCTTTTGCTTCTGGTCCAGCTCTTCCTGACGGGTGGCAAGCCGGATTGCGTGCAGTATTCCCGACAGGGCTGCACCCTCCATTTCTGTGCAAAGCTCGCCATCCGATGCTCCATGGCTTTCCTAATGATCCCCAGTGGTGTCATCTAAATGATTTAAGAACAGGTACTCACTTTTGATTGGCACGTGTTGGGACCCGCCCACCAGAAGTGACGTCATAAGCCGGAAGTGATGTCGTGGCAGGAAGTGACATGAAAAAAGCCCTTTTTGAGGCCTCAGACGACTTTAAACTGACCCACCAGTTGCAACAGTATTCCACAGCACCCCCAGAACATGTTAAGGAGGCCTGGCATCATGTTAAAGTGACCCAACCGTTCCAAAACCCCAGAGCAGCTCATTTTTCAGTGGCAAGGCAAGGCAAGGCTCCGCTCGCTGCCTGCCTGCCTGGCTCTGAGAACATGCAGGCAACTCAAACGTGCAGGAAATTCAAATGTTGCAGGGGGCGGAGTCAACGAGTGGGCGGGTGAATGGGCGGGGCCAGCCATAATCGTAGAAACCGGTACTCGCGTACCCCCGCGTACCCCCTGCATGACATCACTGATGATCCCCGTGGAGTCTGCAGCACACTGCAGAGCATGACCCCAGGATCTCTTCTTCCCAGGTTGTCAGATCCCAGCTGTTCTCTCCGAAGCTGGCAGCAAAGAGCCTTCCTGAGCAGAAGGGGGCGGGTGTGTCTGTGGTGTCCTCTGGGAGGCTGTGGTGCACCTGCCCACGCAGATGAGGCCCCGAGGCTGTATCGAGGGGGTGGCAGCAGCCACACCCAGCTCGTCCCAGGGATAATGGCAACGCTGCGCTTGGGCTGGTTTAATGCTCGCTCCAGCTGGCTTTTGGAGACCTCCTTATCCCTTCCTCTGTGGTTCTCACACAGCCACAGATTGGCTGATTCTCAAGTGGTGCTCTCTTCAGTTTAGCGGGGGAGAGCAACCGTCCCTCTTCACCCCACCCCCCAAGGCATCTTCTCTAGTGGCTGTTGCTGGTGGCTCTTCTGCAGCTTAGAGCTCAGTCCAAACCTGCATGGGAATAGGCTGGCCTGCGCTGCATCCAGCATAGGGTGGGAGGCTGCAGGAGCCTCCCCGGGACAAGGGGATATTTGTCCGCAAGCGCAAATCCGAGCAGGCAACAGTGAGCCAACACAAGTGGCTGGGGTGTGTGTGTGTTGGATTGCCCTGCCCAACTGTGAGCCCCTTGGCGGAGGGAACCATCAATGGATTGGAGGAAAATACTTTTTACTCAGCACGTAATTGGTCTGTGGAACTCCTTGCCACAGGATGCAGTCTGGCCTGGTTGCCTCTAAAAGGGGATTGGACAGATTTCTAGAAGAAAAGTTACAGGTTACAAGCCACGCTGGGTGTGTGCAACCTCCTGGTTTTTGACGTGGGCTACCTCAGAATTGCCAGGTGCAAGGGAGTGGCCACAGGAAGCAGGCATCTTGTGCGCCCTGAGTCATCCGCTGGGCCATTCCAAGATACTTTGCGAGAAGCTGGACTAGATGGGTCTTTGGCCTGATCCCACATGGCTTTTCTAAGGTTATGATTTACTTAGCTGTTTTGTGGACTACTTTTTGTTGAAAAGCAACAAAAGGAATAGCAACAAAAGCAACCAATAGGAATATTCTTTAACAATAACACAGCCGTCTTTCAGGGGCTCTCTTTCATGCAGCAGGCAGAATCAAGGGGGACTTCCCTTCCCTCTTTGTAGCAACAAAAATGGGCTTGGCAGACAGTGGCGCCCAGGGGAACGGACTGCTGTTCAGGGGAATGGAGTACCTGCTGTGCATGTAGGAAGGCCCGGTATCCATCTCTGGGAAAGCTGGAACTTCCGTTGCCAGTCAGTATAGGCCTGCGTGGCTTAGAGTGCGCAACAGTAGTGGCACTAGGGGTCATGGCACCCAGGGCGCAATCTTAACCTGGAGTTAGGTGAGCAAAGTTTGGCTGGCACAAGGGACACCGTAAAGTATATTTGGATGACTCTCAGAGACAGAGAGGCCGGCACACAGATGTGCTCCGTCCTCCCCAACTCCGAGAGTGGTCCAGACACGCCTTACGGTGGCCCTTGTGCTGGCCAAACTTTGCTGGCCTAACTCCAGGTCAGGATTCAGCCCTCAGTGCCGGAGGTCAACGCACGGCCCGCATAAGAACATAAGAAGAGCCCTGCTGGATCAGGCCAAAGGCCCATCTAGTCCAGCTTCCAGCATCTCACAGTGGGCCACCAGATGCCTCAGGGAACACATGAGACAACAAGATGCCTGCATCCTGTTGCCACTCCCTTGCACCCTTGCACATGATGAGCCTTCTCCCATATACAATAAATTTCAATATCATACAAGCTAAATGCAGTGGCATCCCTCGGGTTTATTCATTTTTATATATATATATAAAAAGGTCAGTAGCTGACAAAAAGAAAACAGTGGCCAATTTGATGACATTTGCACAACTGAATAAGAGTGCAATCTTAACCTGGAGTTAGGCCAGCTCAAGGGCCACCATAAAGTGCTTTTGGACCAGAGGGGGGATGGCGCAAGTCTGTGTGCTGGCCGATCTGATTCCGAGAGTGGTCCAAACATACTTTACGGTGTCTCTTTGCTGGCCTAACTCCAGGTTAGAAAACTGGTTGAGAGCACAATCCTATCTCCTGTCCAGTCTCTCTTCTTTTTCCTTGAAACTTGAAAGAGAAAGCTAGCTGGAATAAACGCCTGCTTCCACACCAGAGGAGATGTGGGATAGGAGAAAGCCAGAATGGGTCTGCGATATAAAGGAAAGAGAAGCCCCTTTCGCAGACTAACCTTCTCCCCAGTGGTGTCATTCAAATGATTTAGGAGCAGGAACTCACTTTTGATTGGCACTTGTCGGGAACCCGGAACCAGCCACGGAGCCCGTTAGGATCCGGAATGCCCGTTCTGGTCCGTTCCCCCTGAATGACATCACTGCCTTCGCCCCCCTAGGAATCCGGAGTCGCTCCCTTTAACCCTCTGAGTGCCGGCCAACCAAGAAGAAAAGCTCTTTGCAGAGGAATTGGGAGGGGGGAAGAGGAGGGAGAGTGAAGTGGGCGGAGTCAGCCCTCATTTTAACTAGCGGAACTGAGTTCCCCCGCGTTCCCCCTGCATGACATCACTGCTTCTCCCCCCTTCCAGGACCTGGTGCACCGCGTGCTGCGGCCGGCCTCCAAGCGGCTGAACATCCTGGAGATCCTGAAGGTGCCCTGGGTGCTGAAGTTCCTGGCCGAGAAGCCCACCACCGAGATCAAGGCGCTGGAGGCCATCTGCGGCCCCCGGAACAACGAGGGCAAGAACAGCATGCCCACCGCCAAGTCCCGCTCCCTCACCTACACCCCGGACAAAAAGAAGGCCGCCAGCCGCACCCGAAGCACCGGCCAGATGAAGGGGGGGCAAGAACAACTCGGAGAAGCCCAACAGCTGAAGGGGACCTTCCCGCCCGAGACTTGAGGCCCAGGAGGCGCTCCGAGAACTGCCAGGGCCGGCCCAGGGGGTTGGGGGAGAGGCCAGGAGGAGGAGGGGCAGCGCAGGCACGTGCTCAAGCCGCCTCCCTGGGGAAGCAACAGCGGGAGCCAGGCTTGGAGCAGAGCCCCTTCCACGCTTTACGGACAGCATCCCAGCGGAAGAGAGAGAGACTGTGACGCTGGGGAAATAGACGCACACCTTTTGTTCTCAGAGTGCAATTTGGAGTGTCTGTGTGAAACCGCCACAAAATTACTACCACCTCCACTACTGCCTTTCCCACAGAGCACTGTCGGCTGTTCTTCTCTTATGGAGCTGCGCAACGGTCCCTGCGGAGGGAACGCGGGTTGCCGAGGCACTGTGCGGACAGGTGCCCACGGAGCGCAATCCTGACCTGGAGTCAGGCCAGCAAAGTGGGGCCGGCGCAAGGGGACGCCGTAAAGCGCGTTTGGGCCACTCTCGGAGTCAGGGGGGGGTGGCACATGTCTGGCCTCTGACTCCGAGAGTGGTCCAAACATTCTTTACGGGGTCCCTGGTGCCGGACAAACTTTCGCCAGCCGAACTCCAGGTTAGGATTGTGCTGCCAGGGAGCCTCATGGCGTGGGTGGGTGGGTGGGTGGGATTGGACCCCCAGCCCCACAAGGCCAAGCCTGTATCTACTGCAGCAGTTTGGCTCCCCACTCTAAAGGTAGCAATACAACCCCTACTCCCCATTGAGCCGAAGCCTCCTGGATTTGAAGGGAGGGCTCTGAGCACCCAGACTGAGCAGCACAACCTCAGCCTACCACCTCTGCAGACCTGCTCTCCTTCGCTTAGCACTTCCTAGTATTCTCTTAGCTATGCTTCTTTTCACAAGCCTGCAAAGGTAAGTAGACAGCGAGGCTGCCCCCAGGACCTTCTGAACCCAGGTCTTCCCCCCCGTTCTCCAACCACTGTGCCCCCCCCCCAATTCCTTTTGTAGGCTGAAGACTCATCAAGATCTGGCATTTTATTAGGGAATGAAATCGGGAGCCCATGTAAAGAAAGTCCTCCTTCACACACTGTGGAGGGAGCTTATGAAACTCCCCACCACATGCTAGAAGGATGGCTTAGATTGAAGACTGCTTCAGAAGGGGACTAGAGAAATGGATGGGGAGGAGCTGGCTCAGCTCACAGGCCAGGGCAAGAAACCAGAACCTTCCTGTCCAGAGCGCGTGTTTTGGAAGGCCAGTTGTAAACAGAGGGCGGCTACTGCCTTTGCTCCCTGCTTGGGGGCTGCCCAGCTAGTTGGCCCACAGGAGGAGCAGGAGGTGGTGGTGGGAACAGGTGGACTCTCGTTCAGCCAACAGGACTTCCTTCCCTTTCAGCAATGAGACAGCAAACAGTTTTCTGGCCAACTTTATTCACCAGGGCTCAGAGGAATGGAAACCACTGCGGGAGCAGGGAAGAGGTCAAGGATTCCTCCTCTCCCCCACCCCAAATTCCAAGCAGATACAAAACGGCGAGAGAGAGTGAGAGAAAGAACGCTTTAAAAATTAGCAGATTAGCACGATCAGATGTAAAAAAAGAGAGAGAGAAACGTACATGTAAACATCACCCGAAGCCACAGACACGCAGCCAACAGAACAGAGAGAGACAGTACCTGTTACTAACGGCCCTAAGCAGCTCTGGGAGGGAGCACAATTCCCTCCCACCCCCCACAGAAAAAAAATAAAAATCCACCGTCTTGGCACAAACCCACCCCCCACACAACTTGCCAGCAGTCATTGTAACAACATGCTGGACACGGGTGCCAGAGGCGGAAACATCTACACATTCAGTACAAGTGAAGGAGGACGAGACGACCAAGGCAGGGAGACAGAGGGGGCCCCCTGAAAGGCATGTAACCCGAACACAAGGACTGTGCGCCTTCCCCAGAGGCACCCCCCAGCCCACCCAGCAGGTGTGGGGTGCAGCAGAGCGCCAAGAGCCCTGTGCAAGCCTCATTTCCGGAGTGTTCCGTAGTGTGTCCGTCTCCCTCCCCAGCATGCATATATGCGTGGAGAGGTGTGTAACCTCGGCTCGGCTCGGCATGGAGGAGAGCCAAGACATAGGAAGGCTTGGTCCTTAACCAGGGGGCCCCTCTTTAGAGCCCAGTGCAAGCCCCACCCCTGACATAATACAATCTGTTCAAATATAAATCTGTCTATAAAACTCTTTACATTCGGCACATAAGGTTATTTCAGGCGGGGGGGGGGTGGCTGCTCAACCGTCCCTCCTGGAATCTGGAGCTGAAGGCCCTCTTCCTCCCCCCCCCCCGGCACCTCGACAGAAAGGGAGAAAAGAGGGGGGTCTCCCCGAACGCATCACGACACCCAGGCTGCCAGCTGCTTCATGTCTTCGTCGTCGTCATCCTCCAGGGCAGGGGTAGCCGGCACTTTCGAGGCTGGGGGGGGAAAAGAAGTGCCGGGTGAAGAACGGGGTGCTCCGGGGATCCTGCCACAGCAGCCATGCGCAACTGTTGCACCACGGCAGAGTGCTGTGCTGTGGGAGCTTGGGAAGCACCGTTTATTAGTAAGGCCAGTGGGGGTGTGAGCCCCCCCCCCCCCGCAGTAGCCTGGTCTGCCTATTGTCAAAAAAGCTTAGGGCGTGCCTTGACAACTTCAGCACCGGGCCAGTTTGCCGTATGATGAAGGGTTGAAAATGGCTGTGCTGGAGCCACTCCCAGGGACCCCCCCCACCTTTAGGCAGCTCCCCCCCCCCCACAGCCCCTATGAACATCTGGGAATTCCTCCCCTGCCATGACTGCCCTTTTCAACCATGAGCGGATGGCCCCTCTCCACTGAATGCCCCGGAGCATCAACATCGTATTTCAGGGGTGTTTGGCGGCTTGTGGGAACACTCAGTCCTGCCTCCCCCCCCCATCTCAGCGTACCTGGGACAGTGGGGAGGCGAGAGGCAGGCACGCTGGGCAGTTCTGGGGTGGGCTCCCCCACATTCAGAAGCTCCTTGTCGAGGTCTTCCTGTTCCATCTCCTCCAGCTCAGCTAGTAGTTCGTCCTAATGGTAGCAGAGACAATGTTCAGGCAGTGCCCACCCTCCAGGCCCTCCCCCCTCCCACACGCTTTCCAAGACAAGTTCCTTTGCTACCTCGTCCACATCATCGCCAAAGCCCACAGGCTTGGAAATGGCATCCGAGATCTGCTGGGCAATGTCCTGCTGCTCTGTTATCTCGGCCATCAGGTCATCCACCTTGTCAATGTCCCTGGAGAAAAATGGGGTGGGGGCAGTGATGTCATGCAGGGGGAACGCGGGGGAACTCAGTTCCACTAGTTAAAATGAGGGCTGACTCCGCCCACTTCACTCTCCCTCCTCCCCCCTCCCAATTCCTCTGCAAAGAGCTTTTCTTCTTGGGTGGCCGGCA
Organism: Lerista edwardsae; assembly: GCA_029204185.1. Classification (NCBI taxonomy): domain Eukaryota; kingdom Metazoa; phylum Chordata; class Lepidosauria; order Squamata; family Scincidae; genus Lerista; species Lerista edwardsae. The sequence continues at coordinate 468,142 of JAJKFI010000165.1, read as the reverse complement.
CTCAGAGGGTTAAAGGGAGCGACTCCGGATTCCTAGGGGGGCGAAGGCAGTGATGTCATTCAGGGGGAACGGACCAGAACGGGCATTCCGGATCCTAACGGGCTCCGTGGCTGGTTCCGGGTTCTCGACAAGTGCCAATCAAAAGTGAGTTCCTGTTCCTAAATCATTTGAATAACACCACTGGGTGGGGGCAAGGGGAGAGAACGAAGGGCACTCTTTACAGTTACACTGAACACGCTTGGAGGAGACATCGGAACACTCCCCGCCTCCTCAGAGCAGGAGAGGCCCAAATGTGGGAACTGCAACCTTAAGAATCAAAACTGGAATTTACAAGTGTTTAAGAACATAAGAGCAGCCCTGCTGGATCAGGCCAAAGGCCCACCTAGTCCAGCTTCCTGTATCTCACAGCGGCCCACCAGATGCCTCAGGGAGCACACGAGACAACAAGATGCCTGCATCCTGTTGCCAGTCCCTTGCACCTGGCATTCTGAAGCATTTAAGAGGAGGCAACATTCCAGTTGAAACTCCAAAGGGCCTCCCAAGAGCACCAATCACTTCCTGCATCTCAGCTGATGTTTTGGAAGCTGGATTTTGGAGAGCAAAGCAGAGACTTTTCCCTTAGGAGGAGAGCACCCTCAGCAGGAGAGAAGCCTTTGGGGGAAGCCCAATTACAGTCTCAACCTCCTTCGCCAGCCTGGAAACTCACATGTGCTGATGGGCCTCTTTCATGGCACGGGCCGCGTCGGACATGGTCTTGAGCACTTCAGTGTTGGTGGTGGCGTTCTCGAGGGCCTCCCGCTGGAACTCGATGGTGGAGAGCGTCCCGTCGATCTGGGCAAGCTGCTGCTCGTAGCGCTTCTTCCGCTTGAGGGCTTGCAGGGCAGCTGGCAGGACAGAGGAGGGGGGGGGGAAAGAGGCCACCCAGGAACGTTAGCCGGCCCGCTTGCCAAGCAACCCGGAGCAGCCCTGTTCTCTGTGCCCTCCGTAAATAAACTAATCCCAGGCTGCTAACTCCTCCCTTCCTAAGAAAACCGCTGAAGGTGTGTTAATGCAGCGGTTCTACAGGAACACAAAGAGGGGGGGGGAAAGGAAGAGAACAAAATGTGGAAAATAGAATTTCTGAGAATTTCAGGAATTTGGAGGGTGGATGGGAAAAAAGGGTTTAGGATGGGGAGATGAAATTCCAGGCAAACCCCCTCACATTACAGGAACCGCTTTATTCAAAGAACTTGAAATCCCACTCAGACTGAAAGAGTCTTAGAGGGATAATTGGGGGGGGGGGGTAAAATCTCATGCATCAGATGGCTCCGTTCTATAAATGGGTACAGAAGGGAAGAGTCTGGTTGGCCACCGTGGGAAGAGGATGCTCCACAAAACGGATCTTTGGCCTGATCCAGGAGGGCTGTCCTGATGCGTCCAGGAGAACCCTTAGGCATGCCACCCTTGCGACTTCCACCCACTCCTAACTAGTCTAGCTAATTCCCACAGATGTTGCAGTCCAGTGCGGTGTGAACAAAGCATCTTGGACACAGATGCTTGGGCTGCCTCTTACATGGTCTCACAGCTGCTGCCTTGCAGTCAGTCAGTCAGTCAGTCATACCTTATGCCTTGCTGTCCTCAGTTTCTCACTTCCTGAGGCCTCCTTTCTTTCCACACCATACGTACCTCTCTTGTTTTTGGTCCCATGCTTCTTAGCAGATACCAGCTCCTGCTGGATCTTCTGCTCCAGAAACTCTTGTTTTTTGACCAGGACCTCCTCAGTCTCCCGCAGCTTCTGGATGGCCTCCTGTGGAGTGGGCGCTTTGGCCTTCTTCCCTGGAAAAGGTACAAGGTACTGGAGCGGTTATCGGAGGGAGAGAGATACGTAACCATCAGGCAGAACTTCCTTGTTCAGAGGCAGCCTGCCAGCTGCCAAGAGCAGGGGATCGCTATTGTGCCCTCCTGCTTACAAGCTTCCTTGAGGCACCTGGCTGGCCGCCACTGAAACCACGAAGTTGGCCTAGATCAGTCTTTAGTCTGCTCCAGCCACAGGAAGAGGAAAGCGGCTGTGATCCTTGGGAGCTGCACAGGATGACCAGATGGCAGCACACCAGAATGTAAGACATTCAAGAAAAACATTACAAAATAAAAGCTAAATCTCTCTCTCTCTATATATATATTGGGGTGCCTTGTCCACCTTTAACCCAACGAACGAAGGAACAAACAAACGTATAAGCAAGTGATGCAGGCAGCCTCTCTTGACATTGGCACCCCTTGTCTGTCTGGAAGTGTAGAACATTTTGAAATCTACCCAGGACAGAAGGTTGACACGTGGGACGTGTCCTGGAAAAAGAGGACATCTGGTCACAGCAAGGGACAGCAATGCCACCATCGCCTCCTAGAGCCTCCAGGACTAGTGGCACTCTACCCTACCCTTGGGAGAGTCACAGTTATCCACCCTGAAGTCAGCCCACTTTGAGAAGGGGCCCCCAATCCCATCAGGCACTGGGGCGCCTCCCCAAACCCTTCCGCAAAGAGGGCTCTTTGGGATCAAGCGCTTCCTCCTCCAGAGGCACGTCTATGTGTTTTTCCTCCTCTCTGCCCTGCCCAGCCCTGCCCCTCCCCAGGGCACTTGGTTGCTCCCAGCCCGCCACAGTCCCCTGCGGAGCCCGGGAGGAACCATCACCACAAGCGGGGGGGAGACAAGAGTACAGGGCTCACCCTTCCCGAAAATCTTCCCCAAGCCGCTCATTTCGCCTGCTGGGAGTCCGCCGCGCTTCCTCTTCCGGCTTCGCCCACCGATTTACAGCACTCTCCTGCCCACCTACACCGAGCTCCGCCCCGTCACGTGACACAAGGGGAGGCACCTTCCCAAAGGGCTACGGACTTAGTGGGGTTTTGCAGGCGGCGTCAGGCTCCCAGTCGCAACCAACAGAACCCTTCGTGTGCGGGACACGAGTGGTAGAAAACTGGCCAGGGAACAGGCTCTTTGAGTTAATGACTGCACTGAATTGCTTTAGCCTTATTTCAAAGCCCTGCCTTTCAATCGCAAGTCACCACTAAGTCCAACGCGATGCAGCAGCTCTTGCCCCGCACATGGCGGACCCTACTTGGAACCGGAAGTCACGTCTGTGCGGCCTGGCTGCTTTTTCTCTTTGAAGCGGGCCTGGGCAGGTGATGTCAGTGGGTGGGGCCGTAGGTGAAGTCATGTGATAGGACTTGTTTCCACCTCCCTTAAAGAAGCCGCCCGCTTGATCATTGTAGACTCTCAATGGGGACGGCACGCCCATATTTCCCACCCCCGTTTTTTAAAGGGGCCACACCTGATCGATCTCAGAATGTTTACAGTGGCTGCCAGCCCATTCATTATTTTGCTTTGTCACATAAGGCTGCCCCCTTTCCCCCACCACAATACTTCCCTTTGCAACACTGGATCAGGCAGAAGTTCAACAGGTGCTCTTGACATTGGACATTAATGGCAAATCAGTATCAGTTTAAAATTTCAGGAGGTATTAATGATAGGGGAAGAGAACTGATCACTCTCATTAATTTCCCCCCTTTCCCCTGGAAACTAGTGTTCTTCATGCTGTACCTGCAGCAGAGAGCAGTACCCTTTCCCCACCCTAGTTGTTTCTTACCTCAGCTGGCATCAGGGTGGAACTCTGCAGGGCAGGGAGGGAGAGGGACCTCTGCTCCTACGACTCAGAATGTGGATCATTCTCACTTTTTTTGATCCTGAGTTCTGGGGTGGGAGAGGAGGAGGGCTCATCGGGACTTAATTCCTGCCAGGATGAATGAGGCGCATTTGGGGGAGGCAGCATGAGAACAGCCATGCTTGCGAATAGTGAACAGCAGGTGCAAGCACTGGTACAAGTAGGCACTGGACCAGCTGATGTGAAAGGCAAAACAAGCGCCCTATGCACTGCCCCTCTGATTTGTCCCCATGCCTTAGTCTCACGCTGTGCCTAGTTGTGGTTTCTCCAAATCCAGTTGAGTGAGAAAGAGTGTCTCAGGGTGGGGCCCGAGTTTCCCCTGCATAGGATCTGTGCTCTTGCACTGTGCCTGATTTCCATGGGCATGGGTGGGCCTTGGTTATGCCACTCCTGCGAGCTGGGACTGAACCAGGCTCGCCCAGTTCCAGCCTGGATTTTGGAGTAGAAAGCAATCTGCATTCCTGTGGACCTGCCAGCAGCAGTCAGGATTCTCCTGGTGGCTTGCCCCCAGAGGCAGATCTAAGGGAGGGCAAAGCTCTAAGTGTTGCAAGAAGCCTTACCCTGTCATGTGAATCCCTCCTCTCCCTTGCTGCTGTAGCCAGTAAGCAACGCCAAGATGCTGCTTTTCCCTGTGAGGATTGGCTAAAACGGTGCAGGAGAGGAGTGGTTTCCAGTGCAAGGTCAGGCTTCTTGCAAAACTTAGAGCTTTGCCCTCCCTTAGATCTGCCTCTGCTTGCCCCAGTTGACCCTTGGCAAAACAGACACATTCCAGCGGGGCTCCCCCACGGCGGCCAGTGTGTGGGTTCTACCTGGCTGCCCTCTCCCAAGGGAGCTGGCTTTCTTCCCTTGGTAGGTATAGGCAGCATGCGTTTGTGTGAGCGGCGCAGATGCAAGACCTTTGTGCTGGGAAGCCTGGCCGCTCTCTGCTCTGTATTACAGGAGTGTCTACAGTGGGGGGGGGGGGGGGCCGGGGGCACGCTCGGCTCCCCATTGCCATGTACTGATTAAGCCCTGTAAGCTACATGCTGCAAGGGTTGCCACAGACGTCGGGGGAGTGGCTGACAGGGTTGTGCACTTCCCTGGAATGTTTGACATTCCTTCCCCTTCCCCTTTGTCCTTCCCCTTTGTGCTGGGCTAGCCTAGGATACAGTGCCCAGGTCAACTTCTCTGCTGCAGGAGCAGCTGACAACAGCGGTTGCCGAGGAACAATTCAAGTGGCACAAGATCAGCACTTTCGTTGCTACAGCAATGTTCAAAGGGGGCGGGGGAGGGATGTGACCAGTGATGTCATTCAGGGGGAACAGACCAGAACGGGCGTTCCGGATCCTAACGGGCTCTGTGGCTGGTTCCGGGTTCCCGACAAGTGCCAATCAAAAGTGAGTTCCTGTTCCTAAATCATTTGAATGACACCACTGGATGTGACCTCTGGGGAGCTGGCAGTCAAAGCCCACTTGTGTATCGATGACAAGGGCGAGGAGGCGGGCAGAAGGCAGGGATTGCAGGAAGCTTTCTGGGCCAAGGAGGACTGAGTAGCCTGCTGAAGCCACCTGCAAGGAGGAGAAGACACGAGGAGGCACCACCCAGCCGTGACACCGTGCCTCCCCCCCAAGCCAGACAGGGGCGCCTCAATGCTACAAAAGCACAAGCAGACCATACAGCTGCTGCAGCCAGTTCAGTTCAGGACTGCACTTTTATTGCACTCTGCCAGTTGCCGCAGAAGGCTGAGGGGAGCTCGCAGGTGCAGAGGTTGGAGGTGGTCGGCGAGGGGCAGGACTCAGGAGCGGGCGAAGGCGTCGAGGCCCTGCTGGAGGACAGCGAGATTCATGCCGTCGGGGACAAGGATGCAGGTGACTCCTAGGTGGAAGCAAGAGAGAAAAAGGGCATCTGGAGTCTGCCCTGCTGAGGGATCAGAGCGGAGAGGGCTAAGGTTTGATGCCAAAAAAAAGTCAGGTGTTCAGGAGTGGGCTGGTTTGGAGGGGCTTTCCCAAAGGGACCCCTCTTTGCGCATTTGCACTGGGAGTGCGCTGTGGATGCACACCACCCACCCCCCCCCCCCCTCCCTGGCATGCTGAAGCTAACCCATCAAACAAGGGGGGGGGGCTCACACGATCACATGCGCACAGCCTTCTCCAGATACCTAATTTGCTGACATCGTGGATGTTGCGGCTCTCATCATCGAAGAAGAGCATCTCGGAGAGGGGCGTCCTCGTCTCCTGGCTTAGCCTAAGGGGGAAAGAGCGAGAGCTTGAGTGGCGGACCCTCCCGCATTCCCCAGTGTGAAGGACTAGGGGAAATTTGCAGGCCTGACTCCATCTCGGATGGAGTTGGACAGGCTGGGAGGAAGAAAGCAGGATTCATAAAACAATCGGTTCAGGAGGTGTTAACATTTGGTCAGGTTGTTATCAGGAGATGGTGGGAAAGGGAAGGGAGGATAGATCTCCCAAGGCCAGATGACCAGATGGCCCGCCCTAAAAATGCCAACCAGCTGCAGTAAATCTCCTGATGAGTCCTTCTGATGTTAAGCAGAATGGTAATCAAAGAAACCTGTGTTTGGCACAAGTCCTATAAGAATCTTTAAGGAACTGGTGGGGGCATTCAGCCCCTGGACTGGGGACTGTTTCAGACATGCTATTTGGATTGATCTAAGCTGATGTTGCGCAAAGAGGAACATCCAGCTAAGGGAAGTATTTAGCCAAGTCTGTGTTAAAAGTCTGTGAGTGTAGCATGTATTTAGTTTTGTTGTTTTTGCTTTTACTATGCTGAGATACTCTGATGTTTTGTAAGCAAGTTTGAATCTGCTAACTTTTAAAATAAAGCTTTGCTTGTTGAAACTATCTGGGAGTACAGTTGGTATTGCTGTTGGGGGATTAACTGGGTGCTGGCTAAATCCAGGATGCTACCTGATTAGTTTGTACTCCAGGCAGGCTCAGAGGAAGGGTTGATAGTCCGGCATTGATCTGGGCTGGTAGTAAAGATTGTTGCCTTCCTCGAGCCTGCCTTTGACACCCAGGTTGCAGCTGGATTTGTTCCTCTCCTGATTCTCGACCTTCCCAATGCAGGCAGGAATAGGCCACTGAACAGCCACTGCTGGGGGCCAAACAGGAAAGGGCTGTGGCCCTCACGATCGGCCCGTGAGCTGCCTTTTGAGGCACCTGACTGGCCACTGTGGGGAGTGTTGTGTATTTGTGAAAATAGCAGCAGAGTTGGGGGCTTGGAGACC
>JAJKFI010000165.1:434812-461220 GCA_029204185.1 Lerista edwardsae | reverse complement strand
ATGCCAGTTTCAGCCAGTTCTAGGCTGTGAGATGTGAAACTGCAACAGGGAGAAGCAGGAGGAATGGCCTGCTGGATCTCTTGATTCCCATCCAACAGGGCTTTTCTTAGGGTAGAAGCTGGAATCTAATCCACAATGGGGACTGTGAGGGCAGAACCTGGGAAATGGCCTTTATTTTGGCTTAACGTGTACAGTATTATTACATCCAGTGGTGTCATCTAAATGATTTAAGAACAGGTACTCACTTTTGATTGGCACGTGTCGGAACCCGCCCACCGGAAGTGACATCATAAGCCGGAAGTGATGTCGTGGCAGGAAGTGACATGAAAAAAGCCCTTTTTGAGGCCTCAGATGATTTTAAACTGACCCAACAGTGGCAACAGTATTCCACAGCACCCCCAGAACATGTTAAGGAGGCCTGGCATCAGGTTAAAACCCCAGAGCAACTCATTTTTCAGTGGCAAGGAAAGGAAATAAAAGGCTCCGCTCGCTGCCTGCCTGCCTGCCTGGCTCTGAGAACATGCAGGCAACTCAAACGTGCAAGAAATTCAAACGTTGCAGAGGGCGGAGTCGACGAGTGGGCGGGCGAATGGGCGGGGCCAGCTGTAATCCTAGAAACCGGTACTCGTGTACCCCTGCGTACCCCCTGCATGACATCACTGATTACATCCTGATAATTAGGAATGGGCTGCCTAAAAATGGCTTTCTTCCTTGATGACTGAAGTATCAGGCATCAGGTTTCAAAAATAATTGCAGCAGCAGTACGTATGGCAACTGCTGCTGAGGAACACCACTGTAGAAGGGGCCATTCCCACCTGCCACCCCCCCCAAAAAAAAAAAAACACCAAGAGGGAAGGGCTATTCTGTGATGAGGAGTGCTCTGTTGAGTATCCCCTAAACACAAAGGATGATTCAGAAGAATTGTTTAGTATCTAAACCTAAAACATGATTAATTGGCTTTCGCTGCAGATCTACATCCGCTGCAGATCTACATCCGCTGCAGATCTACATCCTACAAGTCCTCTCTTGCTGGAGAGTAAGTTCCATTTCATACAGCAGGGACTTTCTTCATTAGCAAACACTCCTAGAATTTCACTAAACAGGGTGACAGTTCTAACAATAACACAACTGATGACAGGAGTGGAGGGAGTGGACAGCAAGTACGGGGTGATGTATTGGGGCTCCTGAGGTCAAACTGGATGGGGAACCTTTACCTCTGGAAGTGGGTAACTTTGCTGCCTGGGTAGATCTGAGTGTGGCGGAAGTAGCGATTCAGGCCAAAGAGATCCAAGAGTTGGGTGGCCCCCCGAATTTCACCTGTCCTGGGGGGAAAATAAGAGGGGTCAGTTTAAACACTGCTCAGTCCCCTTTTTTATATTAAGTCCCAGCAGTCTGGTTTCATTGTGGGTCAAGTGAAGTTTGGAGCCTTGTCCCAAAATGTTCCCCAGTGCAAATCCCTCCTCCTGACGCTACCATCTCACCCATGCATTGAGACCCCGCAGCTCAACCAGTCTAGCTGGCCCTGTACACGGAGAAGAGAGCATTTCAGAAACCACTGCCCTGGAGGTCAGCGACTCAAACCTGGGATTCTAGAACCTTCCAGCTACATTTCCTGACACAGAAGGTTCTGATGCACCGCACACCAGGCCTCGTCCTGCCTCTTCCGCACCCAGCAGGCAAGTCATTATGAGGCCCAACCAGCCAGTACAGGTTGATTATTCCTTATCCAGACTGCTTGGGATGGGAAGGTGTCCCGATTTTGGATTTTTGAATAGTGGCCTAAATAGAATGAGAAATGCTTCCTCTTGCTCTTTGCTCATTTGGGTGCCTGCTGGCCTCTGACATTGTTCAACACTGGCACACATACCACAGAGCAGAGAAGAGAACTTACAGCCTGTACGTGGGAACGAGCACAAGACCTTCTAGCAGTCACGCTACAGAAGGTTTTTTAAAAGCCTTGCACAAAAATGTCTGGATTTCGGATGTCCAAATAAGGGACCCTCTACCTGTATGGTTAACCTGCTGCTAGGGATTCCGGGTTAACATGGAAGCTAGGGATTCTCTTCTGGCTAGTATGGAATAAAGAGGTGGGCTCCTTGATCCAGATTAGTTAATCCTGAATAACTGGGAGTAATTTGGGAAAGGCAGGGGGAGGTTCCAGACTCACCGCGAGGCAGCTGCTAAGGGGATCCCTTCACTGTGCAGTTTCTCCAACACAGCTGGGACCTCAGGGTATAGCCTCACAGTCTTCCCAAGGCGGTCTCGTATTGTGCCATCGCTGGAAGGAACAGACAATAGTCACAGGAGCTGGCCACTGCCGGCATTGCCACCTTTGCAAAAGGGAAATTAAGGGAGACATTCAACAGGTGCTACCTTCCCCCTCCATATCTCTAGATGGATACTGGAGAAAAGCTTTATCTGTTGCATTCCTGGCTGCCATGCAGGTATTCATAGCACAGGACAACTGTGCATGAAATAGAAGACAACCCCCTCCCCATTTCCCTCTTCCTGCCCAAATAAGGTTTCACCTGCGACAGAGCTTAGCAGGAACTCTACACAAGCAGTTTGCAGAAGTTTTTGCTCATTTGGCTGAACTTGTTTCAATTGTGCCTGTTTGATGCTATTTTTTTTGTACTAATAATGCATTTTAATTGACATTGCAAGCCTGCTTGAGTCCCCCAAAGAAATAAAAGAAAGAAAGAAAGAAAGAGGGGAGAAAAGAATCCCAGGTGCGACTTCACTACAAATAACCTAACATTAAAAACTACACCCAGTGAGATTGTCCATGAAATAAAATCCCTGGAGGCCTGATTTCACAGATTATGGAGGCCCTGCTTTTGCCCCAATATGGCTCACAATAGACCACAATGGCCTTTGCAGGACGATCAAAGCACCTCCCCTCTCCCCAGATACCCTTCATATCAACAAACAGGGCAGAGGAGGGGAAGAGAGAAGGGCTCTTTTGTGAAAAGGCACACACAAAGGGAAGAACGTAGACAGCATTTTCAGCAGAAAAGGAACCTAGTCCCACAATGACATAGAGATAAGTATTGTTTTACATGCTGTGATGTTAATACAACTCTTGTTTTACCATGTTGTGAAGTTCCCTAAAGGTATTCTCTGACAGGCAGGATGAAATTACAAGAAAAGAGCAAAGGACCTACCTATTGGTAGAGGTGTTTGTTTCTGGTGAATAAAATAGGAATACAAGCATGCCCTGGTATTCACTGGGGCTTCATCCCCCCCCCCCATACCTGAAACTGTGGGATCTTTTTTTTGCACGGAAGGGATAAAGTCGATAGAGGGATGTTCTTTTCCCTCTCTCAAAACACCAGAACCAGGGGGCATCCACTAAAACTGAGGGTTGGGAGAGTTAAAACAGATAAAAGGAAGTACTTTTTTACCCAGCGGGTTGTTAATCTGTGGAACTCCTTGCCACAGGAGGTGGTGATGGCATCTGGTCTTGATGCCTTTAAGAGGGGATTGGACGGATTTCTGGAGGAAAGGTCCATCGTGGGCTATAGGCAATGATGGATTGTGCAACCTCCTTACAAAGGTGGTGGGCTACTGGTACCGGGTGCAAGGGAGTGGCCACAGGATGCAAGCATCTTGTTGTCTCATGCCTCCCTGGGGCTCCTGGTGGGCCGCTGTGAGATACAGGAAGCTGGACTAGGTGGGCCTTTGGCCTGATCCAGCAGGGCTCTTCTTATGTTCTTATGATTTTAAAGGCAGGGGAACATCAGTGGTTTTGCTGCAACAAGGTAAAAAAAGAGAGATTTGTCTAATGTTCCCCTCTCGTTTTAATCGGAGTCCCAGTATCCATGGATAACTGAAACAGTGGCTATGATTCAGTGGATGCCTGGGCACGCCTGTATAGCTAGTCCCTTCATAAGACTAGATCTTAAATATAGTATTTTACTAGCAGAGTAAAGGAGCACGTGCAGGCTGAGTAAATAAATAAAATGTGGGAAGGAACACTTCCCGGTCTTCAGCTTCCTGCCTACTCCTCACCTGCTCTTCTGGAATGGGGGGTCCACATGGGTGTCAACCCAGAATGGCCACAAGGTGTAATCTGCAAAGAAGAGAGAGAATCACCTGAGGGTGCCCCTATCCCGACCCCATGTCATGCAGAGCCCCCCCCCCCTCGCCTTGTGCCCATCCTGAACCGGTTGTGTAAGAGTCAGAGGCAAGCAGGCTGCAGCAAAGCAGAGAGCTGGTAGCAATCCTCGGCTCCCGGAGCTTCTGGGGTCAGGCTGCCAGCTGCTTTTGGGGAGAGGGTGCGCGGGGGAGGTGGCAAACCCGGCGCAGCCTCTCCAGGGCTGGATCGAGGCTACACGTGTAGCAGCCGAGCTCGTGCGAACGCGTCGCTCGGAGCGAGGCAGCCCGAGCGTGCAATGCGTGCACGGGGCGCTTTTCCCTCCGGCCCTTGCCAGGACTTACCCAGGTCGAAGACCACCAGCCCCGGCCTCTTGCACATCTCCGGCGAGGGAGGGAACTTCGCAGCAGCCTCTGCGCCCGGCCGGCTCTGCCGCCCGCACCACGTGCCGCAGCTCTGCCCGGGCTCCGGCTTAACTCCTTCGGCGCCAGGGGGGAGCCTGCGGGAGCCGAGGGCAGCCGCGGAACGGGGCTGCGGCGGGGCGACCGCTCCCGGGGCCCCCACTGCTGAGCTCAGCACACGGGGTGGGGTTCTTTTTAACGCCCCTAAACACATCAGGGCTTCTCAGTCCCATCACCTGGCGCTGACGGAGATGAAACCTGGGGGCTCGTGCATGCAAACCCGCTTTGGGTCCCTTCCTGGCCATAGTCCCCGGGCCGGGAGTCTTCAGCAGAGCACTTTGCCATCGGGACCAGCGAAGCCCTATTCCTCAGCGGGGTTTACCCCACGCGAAGACGAGCAGCGCTGGATCAGGAGGCCGGCAGGGCTCCCCAACCCTTCTAGCACTGTCTGGGGGCCCCACTTTTTAAAATGAGACGCTAGTCAGGACCCATCTAGTTTTATGAGCCTTTAAAAAAAAGGAGAAGGGAGCTAGAAGGAAATATTTTTATTTTACAAGTAATACAGGATGATTCAAAATGAATGGGACAAAGTTGGAACTTTGTCCCATTCATTTTGAATCACCCTGTATTTATTTGCAGAAAAAGAACCTACTGAGGCAGCCCTAATGAATGGCTTTCCGGCTTGAAGGGCTGTTATGTGAGCCAGCCTTCATCTGCCCCCACTACTTGTGATTGACTGACGGGGAGGGGGGAACACACCAGGAAAAAAAGACACTCAACCATTTCTCTTCCTGCCATTACACAAGCTTGCAAGCTGCAGGACCTTGGCTGTTGGCAGGGCAGTTAGCATCATTCTTGCAAACTGCAGGAGCTCAGCTCTTTGCAGGGCAGCGAGCAGATCTCTGATTTCTGAAAAGCCTCAAGGCATCACCCAAGTCTTCATTGGAGGCTCTGCAATTCTCACCAGAAATCAGGTCTGGACTACAATTGAGAAAACCTGCTTTGGAGCACCACCCTCCCACCCTTTCAGGATGAGGCCCACATCGTATGTTGTACACGTTTTTGTAGGCAGAAAAAAAATCAGCTTTATAAATGAATGAAATTTAAGTCAACGAATCAGTTTTACTTGGATCTTTTTTGTAATCAACATAATTCACAACAAAAGAAATGTATCATGACAATGACAAAGAAACAATGCCCTGCTTAAACTGAGAAATGATATTATACATATTACAGAAGAAATCTATAAGCTGGCCACAATCTTATGTTCTGCCCTACCTGTGTCCCCTTATCCCTATTATTGTACCATTGGGTTCATTTTTAATTGTGAGCTGCTTTGGGATCTGATCACGCCTGAAACAGCGGCTTAGTCTGGCATGTTCCAAAACATGTCCACCCTTCCTCTGTCTGGCTGTGGTCCCTACATTCCTTCTTCTAAAGGAGTGGTCTCCACACTTCACACCATGGCTGGGGGCTAAATCTGGCCCACCACAAGATTTTATCTAGCCCAAAGCAACTGATTTTGTCAGAGCATTTGCTAATATTTTACATTTAGAAGTAAAAATGTTTTTGTCAGAAAGAGACAAAAACAGTAGTGGGAGGTTGGCGTGTTCTGGGACATAAGTCTACATTGCTCAAAATTCCTGAACACCCTCAAGGGAGATCCTCCTCGAATTCTCAGCCGAGGACCCCCCAATAAAGAAAGAAACCCTGAATCAGTGCACCTCCAGAGACCCCAAAGGTTGTGAAACGCCTTTATTGAACATTCAGCCATTCCAACAAGGGGAAAGAGACACTTGAACAAGGGTGCCAACAAACAGCCAACGAGCAAGCAGCATGAAAGAAGTCGCCTTTCTTAAGGTGGAATTTAGGGTGCAGTTCCCAGCGTTTAGGGTGGAACTGCAGGAGGAAGAGACCCAGGGCCGCTGGGGTGCTACACCCCCGCCAGGGTAACGGAGGACACGCCCTTCTCAACACCGCCTCCTTCGACTTGTGGAAGATCCGGGAGGCAGAGGCCAGCTTTCTGTGGGAAGGAAGGGGTGCGGGAGTGTCGTCAACTATGGCCTAATTGCTTCCCACACGATCTGTCCTTTGAGGGGATTGGGGAGGGCTGGGGAGTGGAGCAGACGGGGTGGAAGGTCCATCATCGCAGGCCTCCCCCACGAAGCGCTAAGACCAAGTGAAGCACAGAGCCGCCCTGGATCTTGTAGTCGGCCGCGGTCTTCTCATCGTTCCTAGGGGAGACAAGCACAGGGAGTCACGGACTCCAGCCGCAGGACCACCATCAACGCAGTCCAAGCGTTCAGCACACGTAAAATCAGGTCATGTTGCAGCTGCCCACCCCAAGCAGGAGATTCTTGCGACATGCAACCACTACGGCATCCATCCCTGAGTGCACTAGGACAGCTCAGGCTTCCCAGGGGTCACAAGAATACGGTGCCTTTCCCACAATGCACCAGGGGATGGCAGCCCCTCCTGACGCACTCACATTTGCTTGCCACTATAGATGAGCCGCTGCTGTTGTGGTGGGATTCCTTCTTTCTCCTCCACCCGCTCCTTTATTCTTTCCACCTGGGGGAATGAGAAGGGGGAAAAAAACGGGGGCAAGTCAGTGTCCATCCAAAGGACTTGGAGCTGCATCTCGCTTAACACAGCCAAGGCACCTGAGGCCACGACTAGTGTGCATCTTGAGATCCAGTGTGGGCACCAAAGCGGTGGGGTCTCCAAGTCCTGCAAGAGGCTCCCCATGCCACCCCATATCCCAAAGGCGCATTTGATGCTGCCACTGCCATCCTGGTGAGGTTATTTATCTTAGGAATGTAGATCCTGTCTTTGCACTATAAAAACAACCCACAAGACAGCTTCCAACAATGATGTGATACTGTATTGGAAAAAGCAGGAGATAGCCCGAGGAGAGAGGGAATGGTATCAGCAATGGCCCCTTGTCCCAGATTAGCCAGGGATTACAGGGTTAACCCCCCCCCAAGGTCTTTGCAAGCCTCAGGAGCACAGCTGTACGCTGATGAGGCCCCTGGCTATGAAGGGAGGCCAGCACAGGTGCAGATGGGCGTGGCTGATTCTAGAGTCTGCCTAGCAACAGACACGGATTGGCTGGCCTCAGTATATAGTGGGAGGCAGGAGATGGAGTAAAGGACCTGGGATGGTGCTGGATGGATGGATGGGGACTGATTGCCTGAAGGATGACTGAGGAACTGGCTGAAGGACTAGATAAGGTAAGGTTGTTTTGGGAGACTATTGTTGGGAATTGTTGTATGGCTGCCATGCCCCTGGAGCCACCAAGCGGAGGAGGCAGTTGTGGCTTGGGCAAGCTGACTGCCTATTGTTTGTTGGTGGGGTTTGTTGGTGCTAGACTTAAGAGTAGTTTGGAGCTAAGCCAGTGATGAGGGCAGTCTGGAGGAGGCTGGCCAGCCTGTGATCCCAAGCAAAGCTGCTGGAAGAGAGGAGGCCCAGTGGGTGACTGAACCCCCTCCCTCGCGCCTATCTCTGAGGCTGCTCTGTGGGGGGACTAGTTAGCCTGGTGTGGACATTAGGGCCCTTGGGGAGGCCCGGCAGGGAATTTAGCGGAACAGATATGCATAACAAGAAGGAGGCTGCAGGCCAGCAGACAAAAAGAACAGTGTGGGGCAGATGAAAGCACAGCAGAAGAGAACTCTCTTTCTAGCTCAGCTGAAGACCAGCCAGGATGGGGTGAGGCTTTGTCTGCTGGCCTCCCTTCCTATTCTCCAGCTGGGCAAAGACCTAAGCCCAGGATTGCTGTAAGGGTGGGGGAACCAGAGGTGAGGCTCCACCCAGCTTGGATTGTCTCCTGGTTGGCAGCTGATCTGTGACATGCAAATGCACCATTATCTGGAACTCGGCGATGCTCCAGCATGACTCTAGGTGGGAAGGCAGGTTGCCTTTTGGAAAGGTGATTGCCCAATACAAGTGCTCCACTGAACATGAGCCAAAAGGAGCCCAGGCCAGGCCAGGCCAGAAGGATATGAGGAGGCAAGGTGCACTGAGGCACAGCACTGGAGCAGGGTGGCCGCTCAGGTCCCCCAGGGGGAGGGGGCCCCACTGGGCAGGCACAGCTTGCCATATGACAATGCGAGGGAGGCATTCAAGAAGAAACAGCCTGCCAGGCAGCTAGTAGTCAGTCCTGAACAGGGGAGAAGCAGCGCCAGCTAGCCAGCCCCCGGCACCACTGAAGTTACCTTGGGGGAAGGAGGAACCCACAGGACTAGGCAGCAGTTTCTCACCCCGGGATGCAGGAAATCCCCCACTTTCTGGGCTAGAACGGAGCTGCCAGGCTACTGAGACCCTTCTCCGAGTGCAGGCCCTCTCCCGGGGCTGTGCATCAGTGAAAGGCAGGAAACCTGAGCAGCATCACCACCACCACCACCGCCGCCACCACATTGGCCCAAGGTTGGTAGTACCTTGTCTGTGGGCTCTATGTCGATCTCGATTTCTTTTCCAGTGAGCGTCTGCAACAGAAGAGAGAGGGGGCCTCAGCAGGAGCACACCTGATCTCACTCCAGCATCCAGCATAGGACTGAAACAAAGTATGTGTCACCGAGTCCACCCTTGTCTACCTTGGGTGGTGGCAGACTTTCAGGGTCTCAGGCCAAGGAGATCATTCTCCACACCTGCTACCTGATCCTTTACCTGGACCGGAACTGGCACCTCCTGCACTGAGCTGGGGTCCCACAAAACGCTCTGCCTACTTTGGCCTCTCTGGCACAGCACATCCCTCCAGGCCCCCTCTATGTGCTGCCTTTTGGGAACAGCTTTCATCCACCTGCTACGAAGGAGGCACTGACTGCGACCTGAAAGAAGGCTGCCCTTATTCCTATCCTTCTAGTTTCCCATTCTGCATTAGGATTTCAGTTCTTAAATTCTCGACCTCGTGAAAAAATAAAACCAGAACCAGGCCTTTAGTTTCCAGCTCCCATCTTGCTCCAAATGCATGGGCTGGAGACAGCATCTGGTAATGTCCCAAGCCAGGAGTTCTCGCTCCTGCTGGTTCTGCCCCGGAACTAACTTCTCTCCCCATTCTAACCACACAACAAAAGGAAATGGGAAGCTGGGAGCCATTACACGCTGGAACAGCTGGGAAATGCTAGAAGCAGCTACTCCAGTGCTCACCATGTTTAGCAATAAATCATCTGGGCACCTGGAGAACCTGCACCCACTTGCTTTCTTATTCAAAAAAGATGCCATGGGGAAAAAAACAATCACTCTAGCTCAGGGGTCTCCAGACTTTTCAGTACAAGGACCCCATAGTATATTTTACAGATGTTTGAGGGCTGAAAAAAATCAGTTTTATACATAAATGAATGAATAAGTTTTACAATCTTTTTTGTAATCAGCATGATATGTTTCAAAACAAAAGAGAAACATCACAATGTTTCTTTGTAAAGAAACAATGCCGTGCTTAGAAATGATATACAATGAGCAAAAACATCAAATAAAATATTTTACAATGGTTGCCAATTAACAGTTACCAAATAAAAACAGTTATTTGAAAATTAACTATTTGAAAATAGTTACAACTTAAAATGCTGCAGGCTGGATAAAATCTTGTAGCGGGCCGGTTTTGGCCCCCAGACTGCAGTATGGAAACCCCTGCTCCAGCTTACGTGCACATAGGGCATATTTCAAGGATGGCCTTTCTGGGTGCTTGTGAGCTAAGGAGTAGACAATCTACCTGTTTCACTTCGGATTGTGCTGTCAGGTGTAGAGGTGAATGGCAGGCAGAAATCCAGGAGGTGAAGCACAACGATGGGGGATACTTCACCTGCTGAATTTCTGCCTGCTGTGCAGGTGTCAAAAGGTGCGGAACTTCTGTCCGTTACGAAAAGGAAGGGGTGTCAATGAGAGTGGAGGGGGAGGGGCAGGCAGGCTACCGTATATGGGGCGGGGGAGGGGTTCCCTGCCCCTCTCCCACAATGCACCGCGGCAGAGGTGGGCACCGGGGCGAGGAGGGGCAGCGGCCCGCCAGGGGAGCCCTCCGGCGGGAGCCCTTTCCTTACCTTCACTTTGATCAGCATCGTGACCAAGTTCTTCAATCACTACACGCCCTGACCTCGGAAGTAGAAGCCGGACCCGAGCGGCGTCGCTTTTCAGCTCACCGGCGGCGGCCCTCTAATATGACGTCACTTCCGGTGGGGTGTTCCGCTTGAAAAACTCCCCACACACTTTATTCACTTGGTAAATACAAAAACTATACAAACTGGTGACAACAATAATTTGGAACCGAAAAAGAAAAGAATTATTATTTCTGTGAACAAGTTCAACCCTCGTCCCGAGTAACGGCTCCAACGTCCCCGCAGCAGTGCATTATGGGAGCTATGATCGCACCTGCTCCGTTGAACAGAGCGGTGGAGGGCTTTAGACTACGTTTCCCGTGAGGCCCCGCGGCTCGCCTTTTATTCCGACCTCGGGCATTAAAGAACGCCTGTCACAAAACTCGCGGAAGGTTAGTGAAAGGGGAGGTATTTTAGTGTCCACTTAATGGCTTGTAAAACGTTTATTTTCGTGTTGAGGCGGAGGCGTCGGGACTACGTTGCCCACAAAGCACTGCGGCAGAGATCGCCGCTGTAAAGGGGCGGACGCCTCTTCTGAAGACTCCGAATTTGATTGGCTCAGCGGCCTGTCGTTGATGGGCGTTCCAGCGCGCCCTACGTATGGGAGTTGTAGCCGTTTCCGCATTGCTTCCCACGATGGAAGACCGCAAGGGAGGACTACGCTTCCCAGAAGGCACAGCGCCGAAGGGACCGGGAGTTGCAGAGCTGCTTGCTGTGCTGCGCAAGGGAGGACTGTGCACACCTCTGTTCCTGCAGTGGGGCGTGGAACCAGGAGTGGGGTGTAAACAGGCCGCCCCCCTCCCCACTAGTCTGGCACCAGTACCAGTACAGCCTCCAGGTGACTACAGGTCTCTTAAAGGGCTCCTTGAGCTCCTGCCATTGAGTCATGCTGGAAAAACTAATCATCTCCTGGAATAGTTTCAGGTCAGAATGGAGAACCTCTGCTACCAGCATGACCCCCCCCCCCGGTGGAATAAGGAACAAAGCCCTGGCCAAGTTCAAAGCCATGGTTAAAGAGTTCCTGCCCAAGATTGAATGTATGTACACCTGTGGGCCAGGCATTAATGGGTTAAGCTTGCCCTTGCTGTCATTGGTGATCAGTCCTTTGAGATCAGTGGCCCAGCTCAGTCAGAAGCAGCCTCAAGGACTGTTCACTTTGTGAAAAGCTTGAGAGACTGCACATCTTAGTCAGCTCAGAGGTTACAGCAGGTGTAACATTTGCGGCCAAGTCTCTACTGTATACATACCTCCATGCAGAAGTAAGTTCCACTGTGTTCACCGGGGGTTTGCTCAGGTAAGTGTGTTTAAGATTGTTGCCCCAGTCGTCATAATGCAGGTCAGCGGGTGGCAGGTGAAACGGTTAGTTAATAATTGGCAAAGAACTTTGCTTGGGACAGAGGTTCAGTTCCTGTGTGAAGGTTGAAGTTAAGAAACGTGACTTTTTTTTCTGAAGTGATCCAGTTGCACAAATGCCCAAGGCTGATGCAGGAGCACAGGCCATGAGAGATAAGACTATTAGCAGGCTGCAGTTGCTGGAAGCGACACCATTCATGAACAGTGAAAAAGCTTGCAGTCGTAACCAACAAGGGCTACCAGTGATTGTTACAAGGCTGGACTGTCTTAAATATTTTCTAATAACACACCACAGCCAAAAAGAAGTCTATATATTAGAGAAAAAAAATCAAGTATGTCCTTACCTCTCAGCATCTTTCAGTATCAGTAGCATAGCTAGAGAGGAGGGGTGGCATGGTTTTGCAGGTGACTCCTCCCACCATTGGAGCCATTCTGGGCAGTGATGGCAACTGCCGACACAGTTGCCATCCCTGCCCATAATGGCTCTGACAGCAAGTGGGAGGGGCCACTTAACATGGGGCATTGCAGCACCTTTAATAGTTGCTATGCTGTCTCCCTATAGCTGTGCTATTGTTCAGTATAGTTATTCAACCAATGCTTAAATCTGCCTTCCCATATACCTCTGCTTATTAGCTAGGCTTTGCTCCACTTGCCCTTGTCTTTGGAAGCCAGGTGGGCATTTGCTAGGAGCAGGGCAACTTCACAGTGGTGGAACCATCTTTGTGGCATGCCCTCTAACCGTGGAGAGTCACTTGACTCCTACTTTCCTCTTCTCAGAACCCCACTGGGACCTCAGCACGGGACTCCATGTGCTCTTTCAAAAAGCACTGATCTAATTTTGGCAGGCCTGCACATTATCTGCTCACGTATTGGGGGTGCGGGGAGGGAAGGCAGCAGAGACTAGGCTATTGCCTCTTGCCGCAGAATTTTGATTCTCTGAGTCTCAGGAGAGATAACAACAGGAAACAAGAGCAAAAGAGATGGGTCAGATTTTTGATCCCAGAGGAGTGCAGAAACCACTGGTTCATTCCACTTTGGGAGTTGGGTCTGGCTCCAGCCGATGCCCCCTCTATTAACTCCCTGGATGGGACCAAGACAAAGAAGACGAAGAAGAGCATCGTTTCAAGGTCTCACTTCCACCAATCACTGAGGAGCCCACCTTGAGGCGTACACGGTGATTCATCACTTCTGCAGTAACAGGGTACTAGTGACATTTGCCTGGTTTTTAAGGCCCCCGTGGACAGATAAACAGGGTCTCACTGGCAGATTTCCCTCTGTGTTCTGTGTCCTAAAATCACAGCAGTTAAAATAACCAGCAGTTTTCTGGTGGATTTGTATCCAGGTGTATTCCTTCCCACTGAGAATCCAAGTGCCTCTCAGAGCACAGGGGCTGGCTTCTTCTGTGTTGGGGGCCATGAAGGGGAAGGGGGTCTAGCCCACCCCCAGGGGATCCCTTTCAATCACACTCCTTCAGAGCTCTGCTAAAGCCTGGCTTTTCCATTTCACTTTCAATGGTGGGTGATGGCTGTAGTTGTGATGGAGATACGCTGTCTGGCTTTTCAGTTGCGAGTCTTGACTTTGACGCTGGTTTTAATTTTACTGGTTTTTCTCTGCTATTTTGTTTTTGGTTTATTTTTTTGTAGGCTACCTAAAGCGACGACAGCTTTCGGCCTTGGGCAGAATCGGATGAGATTTCAGGCCCAGAGTCATTAGTGGGATCTCTTCTCTCTCCTTGCAGGGGTCCAAGATGCCACACATTGACAACGACATCAAGTTAGACTTCAAAGATGTCCTCCTGAGGCCCAAGCGGAGCACTCTCAAGTCCCGCAGCGAGGTGAGACTGTGTTCCTGCACAGAGCTGCCTCTCGGATTCTTCCCATAGTGTCAAAGTTGAAATGAATTGCTGAAAAATGAGGGTGGGAACCAACCGGGAGAGCACAGGGCTTCCAAACAGGGTAGTTGGACATCCTGCTGGTATTTGAAGCCTTTTTCTTACAGGCTAAACTTCGGAAAGGGCAGTGGCTGCTCTTAGTCCCTGCTTAGAGACCTGGTTACAGGCAACATTTGCTCTCAGTTCCTGAGGGCTAGTAACTAATTTTTAAAAGGAAGCAAGCACCGACTGGTGCCTCTGCTGGGCTCCGTCCCCCTCATTTCCCTTTGTGCTTTGTCACCTCCGCTAGGTGGATCTCACGAGGTCCTTCCTTTTCCGTAACTCAAAGCAGACGTACACCGGGATCCCCATCATCGCTGCCAACATGGACACGGTGGGCACCTTTGAGATGGCAAAGGTGCTTTGTAAGGTATGCTCCTTCTCCAGGACTCCTGTGCCCATCGCGGCTTCTTTCCTCCACTAACGCCATCAGCAGAGGAAGCAGGTCTTGTCCACCCACAGCCACGTTTCAACCTGATGACCTGAGCATCCTCATCACTATCCTGTGGCATTGCCAAAGGGCAGGGTGGATGGGAACGGTCAGCCTCTGTAACCTTTGCTGGCTCCTGGAGGTTGGCAGTTCTTTCTTCCCTGACCTCTGTCTGTTTTTTTTTTTCCCTCGGGTCTCCCCAGTTCTCTCTCTTTACTGCCATCCACAAGCACTACAGTCTGGAGGAATGGAAGGAATTTGCAATCCAGAACCCAGACTGCCTCCAGGTGAGTGGTGCTGAGCTTCGTCTTTGCTCCAGCACAGCCAACAGCTCTTCCGCCTTCGACTTGTGTGGCCTTGTCCTTTCCTACTCCCTCCTGCCTGCCTGCCGCTAACGTTTGTGCCTCTCCCTAGAGTGTGGCGGCCAGTTCTGGCACGGGTCCCTCAGACTTTGAGCTGCTGGAGCAGATCTTGGAGGCCGTGCCTGAGGTGCGCTACATCTGCTTGGATGTGGCCAATGGCTACTCGGAGCACTTTGTCCAGTTCCTGAGGGATGTGCGCAAGCGGTTTCCTGACCACACCATCATGGTATGTCCACTCCTCCTCTGGCCGCCGTGACAGCCTGCTGTTGTAGCCGTTCCCTTTCCACACTAACACCCCACTGCGAGGATCCCGAATCTTGCTTTTGTGCCCTGCTGCAGTACGTCTCTCCTTTAGGCCTGATTGAGCTTTCCTTTTCCTGTCGCCTTTCCTTCTGCAGGCCGGGAACGTGGTGACGGGGGAGATGGTGGAGGAGCTCGTTCTCTCAGGAGCTGACATAATCAAAGTGGGGATTGGACCAGGTGACTATAACAGCTGCTCTAAACAATACGATTGCCACGCTGCAAATAAAATAAAATTGAGGTGTGTTCCTCAGTTGGAAATGGAAGGAAGTCACATGTGAACAACAGAGCTAAACGATGCAAAATGTGATGTGGATGATCACCCAGCCACAAGGAAAGTATATTACGTACACTAATTGATACACTTCACGCGGGATAGATCAATCTTAGGGTCACGGCAGGATGGTTGGAGTCCAGCCACGTTTATGATAAAATGAGGGGTGTCTCTACAGAAGTGCATTGCCTACCAGAGGACAGTGACCGGGAGCCTCTGAAGAAGGGACATCTTCCAGGGGTGGGACTTGTCCCACTTTCACGGTGGGGGCCATCTTAACCCTAAGTGCAAGCTGTCTTAACCCAATCTTTGTTCGTTCCAGGTTCAGTTTGTACCACTCGGAAGAAGACGGGGGTGGGCTACCCCCAGCTCAGCGCTGTCATGGAGTGTGCCGATGCTGCCCATGGCCTTAACGGGCATATCATCTCGGTGAGAAAAACCAGTCTGAGGGCTAGTAGGCTCAAGAAGGGGACGCTTGGAGCCCCAGAGCCTAGTGGAGCCTGATCTTCTTACCTAAGAGGGAATTCTTTAGAACAGCAGTTCTTGAACTTTGGGTCAGTGGCCCACCAGTGGGTCATGACCCAGTTTTTGGTGGGTCACGGTGACAGGATAGTTCAGGTTATGTGCATCAAGGGGTTAAGCAACCTGCTGCTTGGGGGAAGGGGAGCACATCTGCCCTTGAGTGGCTGGCAAAGTGAAGCTTTTTTCACTTTTGGATGGGTCCCGATGCTTAAAAATGTTTGGGAACCACTGCTTTGGAATGAACATGTTGGAAGGCAGATCACAGCACCTTCCTGCCAAAACTAGTTTCATTTCCCTTTGGAGGGAAATGCTGGCATTTACACTGCTTTAGGACTGG
The DNA here is from genome assembly GCA_029204185.1 of Lerista edwardsae. Lineage (NCBI taxonomy): Eukaryota > Metazoa > Chordata > Lepidosauria > Squamata > Scincidae > Lerista > Lerista edwardsae. The sequence goes on along the minus strand of JAJKFI010000165.1, from coordinate 445,129 downwards.
GATTAGGATTGGGCCCTGGTTTTGTCATTTTTTGAGATCAGGTTTTTCCTGTCTTGAGGGTTAGAAGCTTGTACAGCTCTTAGCTGCCCATTAACTGTCCAAGTCCAAGAATGGAGGAGCAACACTCATGAAACCACAAGGATCAGGCTTAAGGTTGCAGCTTTAGAACATCAAAGTGGAAAGCAGCAATTGTCCTTCTGTCTTCTCCAGGATGGAGGCTGCAGCTGCCCAGGGGATGTGGCCAAGGCTTTTGGTAAGGCTCCTTTGTTCCCAGTTTCTCTTGATATCGAATCAGAGTGGAAGAGGCAGAAACGGGACTTGTTCTCAGCATTTTCTCCTCCTCCATGCTGGGGCCACTTATCCCTCTGTGTTCACACAGTTCCAATTCCCTTCTGGATACAGGTGCAGGCGCAGATTTTGTCATGCTCGGGGGGATGCTGGCCGGACACACTGAATCTGGTGGAGAGCTCATTGAGAAGGGGGGCAAGAAATACAGGCTCTTCTACGGCATGAGTTCCGAGGTGGCCATGAAGAAGTACGCCGGAGGGGTTGCCGAGTACAGGTATCGTGGCAGCAAATGGTTGAACCCTGACTCATCCACCTTTCCTAGTGGTACAATCCTTCCCCCCCCCCTCCACCCCTGGTGGGTGGCAGGTGAAAATCTGTCTTTTGCCTTGACCAATGCCAAAGCTTGAGTGATGTCACAGATTGCTTGCATCATCGATTAATTGGTGTTAGGAGGGAAACGATAAATATCTATGTGGCTGAAGAACAAGCCAAGGGGTGGCGGGAAGAGCAGGAAAGGCAGAGGGCCTGTGGGCTAGAAGCCATGCTGAGAGTGTGGGCTAGCACCCGCATTTCATATTGTGACTTCAAAGCCCCACCGCCTTGCGCCGGCCACCCCCAGCCATTGTGGCATTTTTATGCGGTATCTTCATTCTTTTCCCCTAAGGCAGGTCAAAGAGTTAAGCGCAAGAGGTGCTTCAGTAGGAGAGGCGGGCACTCAAGTTCTGTTTCAGGGGTAGGACTCCGTGCCTCTGAGGCGGAAACAGGCTCGTGGGTGTCCTGCCGTGGAAATATTAAAAACGGAGGAGTAGCATAGCTAAGGCGAGGCCAAGCGGGTATGAGACGCAGGGCGCTGCACTAGCTGGGGCTTTGGCCTGATGAGCGGGGATCCTGCGTTCCTAAGTATCAACCCGGGGGCACACTGGGTGGGTGCACACTGCTCGGAGTGGCCAACAGCTTTTTTCTCTGCTCAACAAGTAGGAATGATCTGAAAAAAGCTGCTGGCAGCCCGGAAATAATTGGCGTCATTACGGCGTTGCAATTCCGGATCAGGCACTTCCTGGTAGGGGCTGATGTTGTGAGTCACGGCCTCTGCTCCAAGACAACCAGGTAATGCACTGATTTTACAATTGAGATGGAGGCAGAGGCAGAAGCAATCAGCCCAAGGCCAGCCAGGGCAGAGAACCTGTTGTTCTGCCTGCTCCTGAGAGAATCCCCGTTTAGAGGCGGCTGTGGGGAGCGGCCACTGAGGCTTGGCGGTACACCAGTAGCCCACAATCAGACGAGGAGGTACATGTAGGACTGCAACTGTTTGGGGGCGGATAGCTTCAGAGCGGCAGCCAGAACTCTTTGGTGCAGTAGCTGGCCCTGCAGGGCGCCCTGAAGCCAGCGGGAAGGCCCCTGTTTCTAACCTCTGCCTCTCCCCTGCAGGGCCTCTGAAGGAAAAGTGGTGGAAGTGCCATTCAAGGGCGACGTGGAGCACACCTTGCGGGACATCCTGGGCGGCATCCGGTCCACCTGCACTTACGTCGGGGCGGCCAAGTTGAAGGAGCTCAGCCGCAGGACCACGTTTATCCGAGTCACCCAGCAGGTCAACCCCCTGTTTGGGGAAATGAACTGATCGTGACCCTGCTTCCCCAGCAGCAGCAGCATTTCCGCAGGCCCCCCAACCCACCTACATGTACAATTAGATGTGGGGGGGGGACACCAGCCCCAGGGCCTGACCAGAAGCCCTGCAAAGGACACCCCCTGGCCCCGCCAGTGGCTTATTTAGTCACTAAATGTTGGGCATTCTCATGGCAGGCAAGGGGCTCCTCCTCAACCTTTTCATTCCAGGGAGAGGCCTGTTGGCATGCTTGGTTCATTGCAGGGGAGCCTTCTTTCCCACTCCTTGAGTCGGAGGAGGAAAGGGCTCATGCGTGAGTGGCAATCTTACCTAATTACAGAATCCATTTCCATACTGCATGACTCTGTCTTTCCTGTTCACGAAACCTCCTCAAGAAGGAAACAGAGTCGTGACTTGTACACCACAATCCGGAGAAGACTAAGCAATGAGGCTGATGTTTGTACAGTGTTTATTAACTCCAGAATAAAGCTCTGAACTTCTAACTCCAAAATATGCACTGCTGGGCATATTGTGTGGATCGTCGTTGTGGCTTACGGGAAGGGAAGGAGGCTGAAAAACCAGCCAAGTGGGAGGAGAGAAATATGTGATCGTCATGTGACTGTCAGAAAGTAGCTCCTGGTGGTGGGGGATGGGAACGGTCTTATCTCACTGCCTGCTTCCACTGGGCAGGTGCTCCTGCAAGGTGGGGATGAGGGTGTTGTGCTGGGTGCACTGGTACTCGCCCTGGTGGAATACAGCAAGGGGGGGTCAGAGCTGCTGAAACGGAAGGGCAGCACTCCAGCCCCAGCTCCCTCTCTGGGCAGGTGAAATCCCCTCCATCATGTGACTGAAGCGGAGGTGCTGGAGCCCCATTAGAGTCTGCCCCTGCCCCTGCCCCTCTCCCTTGCAGCTTTTGAGGATTTCCATTGCAAGCCCACAACCACTCCCTCTGTCCACTGCCCCCCCCCAATCTCTTCGGACTACTTCCTCAGGCACATCACCCCCCTGCCCAAAGGCCCCGTGCTGGACACCAGCCTCACCTTTCGAAAAGGAGAGCTGCCACTCTCACTGCCAGAGTCCATCACAATGTCCCCAGATTCACCTGTAAGGAGGACCAACAATTGTGGGTGCTCATCTCTGCAAGAGGCCCCTTGCCATCCTCTCTTAGCCCGGAGTACGCCTCTGCCAGGCAGATGCACTGTTGGAGAGCAGGTGAGCTGGAGCTATGGGGCAGTTGCAGGCCACAAACCCACAACTGTTGGTGGGTGGAGTCTGAGTTGCGGGGGGGGGGGGGGCGGTTAGGGCTTCAGGCCGTATTTTGCCCCCCTAACATGTATTATTCTAAAGACTTCTGAGTGGGTGACTGCTCAATCTGCTCTGGGTCGTCACCACAACCCTGACTGCTAGCTCTGCCCCTTCAGCCCATGTTTATTTCAAGTCTGAATGTTGGAAGCAGAATGAGAGCAGGAATCGCGGGCCAAAAGGGCCTATACTAATGGATTCGGTGTTCAGCATAACATTCACAGGCAGACGAAAAAATCGACATTACCTACCCATTTCTTGGTAGCCTGGCAGCTGAAGGCCTGAGTGATGCCCCTGGGAATTCCTGAAGGTGGGAAAAGACCACAGTGAGTGGCCTAGAAGCAGTAGGGGGGGGTGAGATAGGGACAATCAGAAGCTTACTCTTCCTGGGGTGAGCAACTCCTCCATCTTCTGCTCCTGCCTGGGCTTGACGGTTGGTTACAGGGCTCAGACGTCCTAAGCTCCCCCTCCTCTCTCTGGCAGCAGGGATTGGAGTGTGTTGCAGAAGAATCTGGAAAAGGAAACCCATTAGAGGGGGCCACAGAGGAGTGGGAGAGAAATCCCAGGCATCACAGGGGCAGCCCCCTATACACACCTATGGGTCGGTACCCCATGTCTGTGAGGTATCGAGAGAGGATGTCGGGGTCTGGGGAAGCCTGGTGGGGTCCATGGATGGTGGCAGCCTCCAACAACTGGGGAGAGAAGGCCAAGGTAGGATCAAGATTTTTCATACTGCCAGAGCAAAACTTCCGCAGTCAACAAGCTTTGGGCCTCTGCCAGGCAGCCTTCACACGATGCTGAATCTACTCATGTTAGACATTTCTAGGCTGTCCTCCAATCAACAATTAAAAAAAAGCAAATGGGAAAGCATCTTGTGAAAGCTTTACAATTGGAAAAAGATTAGCTGTCAAAAACGCCTGGAAAAACAAGCAGATCTTGGGAGGCAGCAGCCGAGCCTTCCAACAGCTTTGAGCTATTTTCCTAAAAAGTCCAATTAAATGCTTTGATTGGACCTGACAATTCCCCGGACCGCAGTTAAGATCTAGGAGTGCCCACCAGACTGGGGTCCCTCAGTAGGCACAGGGAGACTCGGGGCAAACTCCTTTGTGGCAACTCCAGCACGTAAACGTCCGAAAGGTGCTCCCATCTAATTCAGCAGAGAGAGTTTAGAGCTCTGCTTTGGCAGGCAAAGACATTACTGCTCTCCCTGGAAGCAACAGAAAAGGGAGGCCACTCCAGCCAAAAATATGGGCAGAGAAGCCTCTGCATGCAGGAGTTTAGCTATGTGGGAGTGTAGACCCAAAGACTTTCCAACCCACCCCCAGCAAGGGTAGCAGATCAAAATCTGGAGATGCCTTAAGAACATAAGAACATAAGAAGAGCCCTGCTGGATCAGGCCAAAGGCCCATCTAGTCCAGCTTCCTGTATCTCACAGCGGCCCACCAGGTGCCCCAGGGAGGCATGAAACAACAAGATCCTGTTGCATCCTGTTGCCACTCCCTTGCACCCGGTACCAGTAGCCCACCACCTTTGTAAGGAGGTTGCACAATCCATCATTGCCTATAGCCCACGATGGACCTTTCCTCCAGAAATCTGTCCAATCCCCTCTTAAAGGCATCAAGACCAGATGCCATCAACACCTCCTGTGGCAAGGAGTTCCACAGATTAACTACCCGGTGGGTAAAAAAGTACTTCCTTTTATCTGTTTTAACTCTCCCAACCCTCAGTTTTAGTGGATGCCCCCTGGTTCTGGTGTTTTGAGAGAGGGAAAAGAACATCCCTCTATCGACTTTATCCCTTCCATGCATAATTTTGTATGTCTCAATCATGTCCCCCCTCAGGTGCCTTTTTTCTAGACTGAAGAGCCCCAAACGCTGCAGTCTTTCTTCATAAGGGAGGTGCCCCAGCCCCGTAATCATTTTTGTCGCTCTCTTCTGCACCTTTTCCAACTCCACTATGTCCTTTTTGAGATGCGGCGACCAGAACTGGACACAGTATTCCAGGTGTGGCCTTACCATTGATTTGTACAATGGCATGATAATATTGGCTGTTTTATTCTCAACCCCTTTTTTAATGACCCCAAGCATGGAATTGGCCTTCTTAATTGCTGCCGCACACTGGGTCGATACCTTCATTGAATTGTCCACCAGCACCCCAAGATCTCTCTCCTGAGTTGTCACAGACAGCTCAGAACCCATAAGCCTATAGGTGAAGTTTTGGTTTTTTGCCCCAACGTGCATCACTTTACATTTGTCTATGTTGTAACGCATCTGCCATTTGGCTGCCCATTCCCCCAACTTGGAGAGATCCTTCTGGAGCTCTTCACAATCCTTTCTGGTTTTTACCACCCGGAAAAGTTTTGTGTCATCCGCAAACTTGGCCACCTCGCTGCTTATCCCTGTCTCCAGGTCATTTATGAATAAGTTGAAAAGCACGGGCCCCAAGACAGATCCCTGGGGCACTCCGCTTTTCACCTCTCTCCTTGTGCCAAGTCAGACCTCTGGGCCATTCTGCCAAGACTGCCAGCCTCCTCCACTTGAACGCTGCATCTCTCGAGGCAGGGGGTCTTCGCCAGCCACCTACCTCAGATCTCACTTAACTGGAGTTGCCCAGGACTGAACCTGGGGCCTGCTGCATATGAAGCACACGCTCCACCACTGAGTTAGGGGCTCCATTCCAGCAGGCAATGGGGCAACATGCCCTTAGGACATGCCTTTCGACATGCTTGCCTAGTACCTTCTGGAAGCAGGGCTCAGGAAGAGTGCTCTCCAGCTGCCACAAGTAATCGCAGAACAGGTCTTCCACCACCTGCACAAAGGCTGCTCCGTAATCGGTTTCCAGGTGCTCCTGAGAAGTCGACACGAATGGTGTGAGCCAATAAATCAAAACAACCGAGCAAATCCAGCACTGCCTCTAATACTTAGATCAGTGGCTCTCAAACCTTTTAGCACCAGGACTCACATTATAGAAGGACAATCTGTCCAGGACCCACCAGAAGTGATGTCATTACTGTTAAGGGCTGTAATTGCAACGCCAGAGCCTGCTGCTTTCTTGAGAATGCAGCAAGACGGTGGGTTATTTTCCAATAGCAGAATGAATCAGAAAGGGAAAAAAGCCCATTTACAACCTTGACACAAGCAAAAACAAGCACACAGCTCTCCCTCTTTCCAGCATCCCATTTTCCAATATTTTATCAACATAGCTGCTTCACAACCTACCTGAAATTGGCTCATGACCCACTGGTGGGTTCTGACCCACAGCTTGGGAACACCCAATTTCACAACATTACTCTCCCTCCCCCACTCCAAGAAGGCAGCTATTCCCTACCCCTGATTGGTTCAAACACATCCCAATCTGGCATCCTCTCAGAACACTGCCAGCTTATTTTCTAATACTAGCTTACCTGCACATACTTCTCCCTCTGTCTGCAGTCGCTCAGCAATCCCAACACAAGGTCCCGGAAGTTCTCCTGTGCTGCTTGCACCAGTTTTAAGTCCTCAGCAGTCTACATTGAAAAGACAAGGGAAGGTGGCGATTGGGGAAGGAGCCCATTGATTTTCTGGAGTTAACTCAGAAAAATGGTGGAGAGAATGCTTAGGTGGTAGGAATTTCTGAGGCACTTCCAAGAATGCAAATACTCACAACTCTGGGGTGGGACTGAGGCTCATTTTCCGGGAAGTATGTATCTACGGCAGTATAGATTTTCCCATCTGGCTGCTCCTCCTGAAGCATGGTCATGATCACCTAAGGAAAGGAAAGATCATGGGATTTTTCTCATGTAAGGTGGCCCCATTGTAGGTGAGCTGGGGTTGGGGGAGAGGGATGCAAGACATCTGCCAAATAATTGGTCAAAACCAAATTGGTTGCGCTGTTGAGAGACAATCACGTTTTGGGGCAAAATCCTGTATGGCCAGAGAATTAAAGTCACACAGGCAAACTCTACTTGCAGAGGAGCAGCCACACTGCTGCAGCAGCAAAAGCAAGGGAGAGTCTTGTAGCAATCATCTCAGCATCAGCTTTTGAGGGCATAAAACAGGCTTCGTTCTGAAAGTGCTACTATACTGGGCAGAAGATTTAGTCGAGTGGGTTAATGCCTCTGTTTGCCTGAAGATAAGAGCTGAAGATCTGAAGGTCGCCAGTTTGGGATAGCCGGAAGTCTCTGTGAGTGGCAAACCTCGTTAATTGCGACTGATTAACAGCTGAGCTTCGGCTGCCTTGTGTGAGGGGGAGTTGTGCCGAAGTTCAGCCGCATCTCTGGTGGGAGCAGGGAAGCCGCTTATCAGCCAGCAAGAAGACAAACGGGTGGCTGGAAGGAAGGACTAAATCCAGAAAGATCCATCTGTATGTGTGTAGTTCTTGGAAGATAGAACGTTTCTGTAAAAATTGTAAAAATCTTCGGGTTTCTGAATAAAGTCTGCCTATGTAAACCAACAAACCCTGCCAACAAAGGTTTGCATAGTCAAAGCGATGATTTTCCCAGTAGCAATGTATGGCTGTGAGAGCTGGACCATATGAAAGGCAGAGCGCCGAAGAATAGATGCTTTTGAATTATGGTGTTGAAGAAGACTCTTGAGAGTCCCCTGGACTGCAAGGAGATCCAATCGGTCAATCCTCCAGGAAGTCAAGCCTGATTGCTCTCTGGAAGGACAAATCCTGAAGCTGAAGCTCCAATACTTTGGCCACCTCATGAGAAGAGAGGACTCTTTAGGAAAGACCCTCATGCTGGGCAAGATGGAAGGCAAAAGGAGAAGGCGGCGGCAGAGGAGGAGATGGTTAGATGGTGTCACCGAAGCGATGAGCATGAAATTGGGCGAACTCCGGAAGCTAGTGGAGGACAGGGAGGCCCGGCGTGCTGCGGTCCAGGGGGTCGCGAAGAGTCGGACACGACTTAGCGACTGAACAACAACAATGTAAACAGCCTTGAGTTATAGTCATTAGAGAAATCTGGTGACCCAAGAAAGGCAGTATATAAATCCAAATATATTATTATTATTATTATTATACAAGGTGGTCCTGGAGGTCTTACCTTGGCCTGCAGCCCCAGCCGCAGTTTGGCGAGGTGCCGGTAGTGCACCAGGCTGGGGGCCGCCTCCCACACCGCATCCAGCAGTGCCAGCACTTGAGGGAAGTTGCGGATTTGGCGCTCCTGCACCACGTGCCAGGCTGCGGCCGCCACCAGCCGCAAGGCGACACAGGGCTCAACGGCTGCCGTCACTGCCTGGCCCTCTCCTCCACCGGCCGTCAGGGCTTCTTCCATTGCCTGAGGAGGCAGCAGAGGCCACAAGGAAGAAAGAAGGTCGGGTCAGGGTTGCCAACTGACTGAAACTATCCCTGCAGATCAGTTATTTCCCCCAGCATGATCTGCGGTCATTAAGCCAGGGGAGGCCCCCTTGAAGCTGCTCTCGGGAGTCATCAGAAGTCAGATGCCGGCGCCTGGCGGGCTGGACACTCTCAATGGCGGCTCAGCAGACGGACACTGCAGCCGAGCTGATCTCCCGCCATGACTGCTTCAAGCCTTCCGTACTTGCCAGGCCCCGCCCCCTTAGCTCCACCCCTGATCCCACCCTCTATTTCGCCAGGCCCCGCCCCCGTAGCCCCCTGGCCCCGCCCCCTTAGGTCACGCCCCCTAATCCAACATACTTCGCCAGGCCCCGCCCCGCACGCCTAGCGGCCTCGGGCCACGCCTCCCCATCGACACTCATCCGTTGCTATTGGCAACCGGAACTCCTTTTTGCCCCGACGCCGCCTACAGGGTATCCCCGCTTCCCCTCCTCGACTCTAAGCCCGGCTGAGGGAAGCGCACCTGATTCTCGCGTCGCTTTCCTGCTCCAGGCTCGACCCGGCCGCTTCACCGCAGCGTGAGCACGTTGCGATTCTTTTCAGCGGCGCTTCCACTGTGTCTCCATGGAGACGCCCCTCACTTCCGCCTTCGTTTCGAGCGGGAACGCCCCTTCCGCACACAGTGGCTTCCGGAGTGCCGTAGCGGCCCCTGGTGGTTGAGGTGAGAACTGCAGTCGCCAAAGGCGCCTGCTGCGGAGAGCCTGGCACGTGCTGCGGCCGCCTGGTGGAGATCTCTGGGTGGTCCTGTCCTGCTGCAGGCCCCGCCCTTCTCCCCTTTGCCACTTATCCCTGCTTTGAAACTTATCACACATCCCTAAAAAAGGATCTCGCTCATTTCATCTCAGACTCCTGGAGCAGCTCGCAGTACTGAACTTTAGAATAAGCATATACAAATTGAAAGACAGAATTAAAAAACATGCCTGATAAATTAAAAAAAAAGGTATAGCAGAGCGGTAGCTCTGCATGTTTACTCAGAAGTAAGTCCCATTGCATTTAATCAAGACAGATCGGTATAATGGGTACAAACTGCAAGAGAAGAGGTTCCCCTGGGACATGAAGCCATTCTTGCCCGTCAGGGCGGTTTGACAGTGGAACCGACCGACAAGAGAGGTGGTGGATTCGCCCTCACAGATCCTGGGCAGGCACCTGTTGGGGATGCTGTAGAATTTCCTGCTACAGGCAGAGGGTTGGACTAGGTGACCTTCCAACTCTGATTTTATAATATAATAGGATTTAGTCAGAGGTGAATTTGCATAGGAATGTAGCCTTAATATAACATGAGATGCGTACTGCCTTGGACTGCCCTTAAAAATATGATGGCCTAACCCTAACAAATGCCCCCAGGCAAATTTCTCAGTTTGCCTTCTGTTGATCCTGATGCTGCTTCTTGGCTAAGTTCAGCCACAGGAGGGGCTGTAGCTTAAGCCAAACTCTAGTATTGCATACAGGCAATCCCAGGTTCAGTTCTTGCATCTGCCCTTAAAAAAAGAGAGCAGGCCACAGGAAACCCTGACAATTGTGGCTAGGTACAGGGTCCAACATTATTTTTTAAGGTCAAAGACATCCTGAGTCAGCCTCAAAGGCTGAGCTCCTACTCCAGCTCACATTTGGAATGGAATGGAGTGTGCGATTCAAAAGCTCCTGTTGCATTGTGAATGAGTTTCATCATGTTCATTCTTGGAACTTGTGTCCATTATGTGTGTTGGATGTGATGTGATGTGGCTGTGTCCATTATGCGTGTTGGATGTGATGTATTGTGGCTGGCCATGGGATGTGATGTTGGC
>JAJKFI010000165.1:386100-422289 GCA_029204185.1 Lerista edwardsae | reverse complement strand
TGCCACTCACCCGTTCCTCCCGCCCAGCGTACCGGCAGCATGACACCGCTGGATACAAGGTAGCTTATCCTGTCCTCACATTCTCTTTTCGGGGGGGGGGCCAAGGAGGACCTACCTGTGCATAATTCCACGTCCGCTCCCCAATCTGGGACTCGGTCCCGTAGTAGATCCGGCCCGCTTCGTTCAGCACGTACTCCTCGAGCCAGTTGGTCTGGGACAAGTAGACAGAATCGTCTGCACGGGAACCAAAAAGCAAGAGGGGGTTGGGATTCCCGAGGCCCACGCTGAAAAGTGCTTTAAGTTACGGAAGGGAAGAAAGGGGACTCCACCACCGTTGGACAGAGACGCTGTGATTTTGAGTTGGCGCTCACGCAGAAGTTCAACAGGTATAGCCTCCTCCCTTAATTTATTTGTCAATCATGTTTCATTCTGCCCTACGTCCATGGTGCACAAATCCACCCACGTGGCACCTAGGCTAAGACAGAGTGTGTGGGTCAAGGTCACCCAATGACCCAGCCATTTGCACCCGGGTCTCCACCTGTGACATCAAAATGTTTTGGGGCTGCCACAACAGACAAGCCCCCCCCCCCCAATAGTGGTCATTTCCCCTTATCAACCTACACTCCCACGAAATGCTGCCCTGTGCGTGTTTGTGGGTGTTAGAAACCATCATGGGGTGAGAAGGAAGAACCTCTCCCCATATTTTATAAGGAGTCAACATGCTACTAAAGCGGGGGGGGGGAACTTGGACCATCAAACCTCCACCCCCAACAATTCCACCTTTTTCTCCTGCCACAGTTTTTTAGGATGACTTTGTACAGATTTTGTTTTCCCTTTTATTTGATGATCTCTCCCAACTGACGGTTGGGAGAGTTAAAACAGATAAAAGGAAGTATTTTTTTACCCAGTGGGTAGTTAATCTGTGGAACTCTTTGCCACAGGAGGTGAGATGGCATCTGGTCTAGATGGCTTTAAGAGGGGATTGGACGGATTTCTGGAAGAAAAGTGTGCAACCCCCTGACATTAGCAGTAGGCTATTTCAGAGTACTGGGTGCAAGGGAGTGGCAACAGGATCCAAGCATCTTGTTGTCCCGTGACTCCCTGGGGCACCTGGTGGGCCGCTGTGAGATACAGGAAGCTGGACTAGATGGGCCTTTGGCCTGATCCAGCAGGGCTCTTCTTATGTTCTTATGACCGGTTTCGTAATGATGATTTTATGAAGGCATTCAAAGGCGATGTAAAGCATATAGGGAGAACTGCGTCACATCAATCGGGGGGGGGGCGGGGGAAGGAAGGTCTATCAATGTTGATCCCGAAGCCTCTTTCGTAACTAGCCTGCTGTCTTTTCAACTCTACCACTCCTCCACCCAGCTACTGTTCCCTGGTGCAACAAACAGACAGACTGACCCAGCACTGAACTTGCCTTTCCCAAAACCCTCCCTAAAGGCTCTGCTTTGGTTGGCCCTGTTTAAAGGCCCTCCTGCACCCAGAGCCGCAAGGGGGTATTTTCTTTGCTGCCCCTTCAACCTGTTCCATGGGAGATACGTGTTGCCTTTCCCCACCCGGTTCTTCCACTCTGAGGTCAGGGAGGAAACAGGAGGGGTGTGGGGGCCTAGATAAGACACGGGGAGGCGGGTCTTGGCAGAGGGCCCCCATCCCTGGCCTGCCGGGCCCCCCTCCAGCAGCTGCAAAACTGGGAAAACAAATCTTGCTCTGCCTGCAAGGAAGGCGAGAGGAAGCAGCTCCGAACAGCCAGGGGAGCAGAGCCTGCGGTTTGTGCTGAAGGGACAGGAGGCCAGTGCCTCTGACCATTAGGTAACACTGCCCAGTCCAAGGCAGAAGGGACAGGAGTCAACTTCCAACTTTGACGACTAGAGTGGGCCATGCCTTATCCAGTCTCTGCCTTTCAAGAGGGCTGTGGAATCCAAGAGAGGGAATTTGGGAAAGCACACAAGAACTCCACTCTGGGTTTTCTGACTTGTTGCAATTTCCTCCCCTTTAAAAAAAAACCCTTTTAAAAATCTCGAGCGCATCAAACGCTGCATGTTTACTCAGAAGCTCCAACTGCGTTCCAACAGCGCTTACTCCCTTGTAAGTACATTTAGGACGTCAACCAAAGTTTTGCTGATTTCAGCAAGATAGTTGAGCGCATACTTAAACCTTCCCCCCCCCCCCCAAAAAAAAAGAATCAGTGGGGAAAACCCTGGATAAGCATCATCAGCAATGCTGGACTAGAGGACTTGACTCGGGAAAAGGCAGCTTCATACTGTAAGGAATGTTCACACTGCACATGCTCAGGGGCCCTCATGTCTTTCTTCCCACTGTCCAGTTCCCAACCCCGGCATCCAAACAAGCTCCAGGGTCAAGGTCAAAGCAAGGCCGGAGGCAGACCACTGTTTTCTATTCAGGAAGTTGAAAGAGATTTTGAAAGTTCAGTGCGTGCAACATGCTCATCTCATTTCCACCTCTGGCAAACGGGCCCCACATTTTTTTGGACACGAGACAGAGAGAGGATCTTTGACACACACAAGCTCCATCATCAGCTTGAGAATTAAAAGTGGCTTCGTATAGACGTTCACAAAGTGTCAAAGGTTGCCACGCACACCCCCTGGCATTCCCTGCCAATCAAGCAGTTCTGCAGTTGGCAACTTAGTACAAGGCACTTCCTTACAAATCCATTAGTAGTTGTCCCCCAGTTAAAGAAATCCTAACTGAAATCCACCCCACCACCACCCATCTTGCACAAATCTGTGCCTGAGCAAGACCAAGCATTCTAGAGAAAAGAGCACACTGGCATAGTTGACATGCAGCAGCTCTGCATCTCAGAAAAGGTGTCGCTCCCCCCAGAGGCAGATCTAAGGGAGGGCAAACCTCTAAGTTTTGCAAGAAGCCTTACCTTGCAGTGGAAATCACTCCTCTCCTGCACCGCTTTAGCCAATCCTCACAGGGAACAGCAACATCTTGGCGTTGCTTACTGGCTACAGCAGCAAGGGAGAGGAGGGATTTACAGGACAGGGTAAGGCTTCTTGCAACACTTAGAGCTTTGCCCTCCCTGTAGATCCACCTCTGGTTCCCCCTCCCCAGATCAAGAGAGGATGTAGTTCCACTTCGGCACTGGAGCCTGCTTGCTTTGGGTTTCTTAAGAACTTGGATCAGAGATGTAATGCTTTCAGATCCACCTCTGTTCCATTCAGAGCAGCTTCCCAGTTTCTTCTCGTCCAGCTCGCTATTCCCTTGAAGCCTTGCAGTGCTCACAGATGCATTCTGCCCTCCCCAGCAAAGATTCTTTCCCGCCCTGCAACTTACCGGAGCACCAGGGGTTGAAGAGGATGTAGACCTCGTTGCGGGGGTCGAAGGGCACCGGGTACTCGCCAGCCTTGCTCCGCGTCTTGACGCTGAACCGGTACTTCCCGATCACAGCGGAGGGCGAACTGCAGACCCGGAGGGTGATGGTGTTCCCGCTCGTATCCTGCACCTCCGCTGACCAGCCCCGGTCGGTCAGAGAGCTGCCAACGGGGACCAGGATGTGCGTGCCCTTGGAGACCTGCGGGGAATTGCCTGAGAGAGAGGGGGGAGGGGAGAGAGGGGTCAGGGGAAGGCGCCATCAACAGTTTCTGCTACTTCCTGCATCCTATGAGCACATTAACAGAACTCTTCAAATGTTCTACGGTAGGTACGCATTTGTGTGGATTTACTGTGCATGTGTTCGTACACCTCGACAGCCACTGCACATGGTGCACGGATCACATGCAACCAACACATCCATGCACGTAGGGCTATGCTACAGTGGTGTCATTCAAATGATTTAGGAACAGGAACTCACTTTTGATTGGCACTTGTCGGGAACCCGGAACCAGCCACAGAGCCCGTTAGGATCCGGAACGCCCGTTCTGGTCCGTTCCCCCTGAATGACATCACTGCTTCGCCCCCCTAGGAATCTGGAGTCGCTCCCTTTAACCCTCTGAGTGCCGGCCAACCAAGAAGAAAAGCTCTTTGCAGAGGAATGGGGAGGGGGGAGGAGGGAGAGTGAAGTGGGCGGAGTCAGCCCTCATTTTAACTAGTGGAACTGAGTTCCCCCGCATTCCCCCTGCATGACATCACTGGCTATGCACTCATCTTCCTAGGCCTGGGGGCTTGCAGGAAATCCTGGGTACTTCTGGTCTAAACCATCACAGCCAGCTGCCCAAGAAACCATCCAATGTATTCAAGGCTTGGGACCTTCCTGCCAGGGTCAGGTCAACTGCCTTAAAATAGCCTCCTGGCAACGTTCCTTCACTGGCAAAATTTTGCCCTGTTAATTAGGCAAAGAGGTACTTTTTTCAAGTGATGTGCCCTTGTAATTAGCAGGAGGAGAGCAAGTGTTTCTGTTCACCCCCAGCATACCATCTTTTCAAGCAGCATACCTGGGGGGGGGGCAAGGGGAGAAAATTCCCCAGGGCACCATGCTTGGGGGGGGGGCACCACTGCACATCATCCACTCCCCCCATGGTGCCCAGCTCGCTGCCACTTTTTTGAAAAGCACAATTCTGCGCTCATTGGTGGCCCATCCCTTCTCCTCTTTTAAAGCGACCCAGGCCAGCTATGCTGCCAGCCTCGGTCACTTTCCAAAAAGTGGCAGCTGTTCAAAGTGGCACACAACCGCTCCAAGCAGCTGTGAGCAGGGGGCAGTTTCTGCCCCCTTCGCAGCCCCTCAGAGCGGTCGCACACTGCTCCAAACGGCCAACCTTTTGTTTTGAAACTGACAGGACCCGGGGGCACTTACTTCCGGGTTTTGGGGGTTGTGTGCAGAATTGCCTTTGGGCGGCCCATCCTGCAGAACCAACAGTGCCAGTTGTTTGCTGGGGCATCTGCTGCATCTGTTTAGCTCGCGAGTCCCTCTCGGAACAGGGAGCCATTCAGTTATTCGAGTTGGACTGGAAACCGCTTGGTGAACCCTCTTGTTGACATGCAGTATATCAGTATTCCTAATAAAAGTTTACTACGGCATTACTTCTCTTCACGTTTCCAAAGTGACATGTACAAATAGCAAGGCAAATAATGACGCATTCTCAGAGCACACAAGGGTGTCCAGATCTGTCTGTCTTCCTTCTGATCTGCCTGACTTTCCCACTGCTTCTTAGCCTACTGAGCTGCTCAGATTTTAACCACAACTGCCAACTGACTGGCCTGTGGAATGTGCCTCACCCCTAGGGTTTGGGAGCTGCTCCACTGATCCTACTGGGCTTCCACCTGCAAACATTTTGGCTGATCTGATCCACACTGCAACCCTCGAGCTACCCACACTCCTCTCTTTCTGCCCCTCTCTGCCTGCAGGTTGCCATCTCCTTCGTTCCCACCAGCGGCTCCATCTATTAATGGACAATTGCATTCCCAGATCTACACACCTGCGGCACTTTATAGGCGTGCACACCAGGGTTGCTGCTCCTTCTAATCAGAGCTTGCTTAAAAGCAAACTCTGGCTGTGACCAAGGTTACGCAATGCACATTAAGAAACTATAATGCTGTCGACTTGCGCAGAGGGCTCCACCAGCAGGGCTACCAGATTGTTTTATCCCCTTGATCTTTAAAAAGGGAGGCGAGATTCCCAGTAAATGAGGGCTATCCAGAGATAAAATACAAGGAGGATCGTATGAGAAAGTCAATAATTTGACTAATATGCTAGCATGAAACAAAGTGACACAAGTCTATATCATGTCCTTTTGCACATGTTTCCCTTTTAGCTATTTTCATGCTAGCATATCAGTCCAATTACTGATATGCGCTTCTCATGCAAGAAGTGCTTTTTGCTCCTTATCATCCGTGTGAAGAGGGTCATTATGGTTATTGTCACACAGGGCAGCAGGCAGGGCATCATGTGGCCAAGGGCGTACAAGGGCTCGGTCCTGGAATCAATTTTCCGTACCGATAAAGAAAAGTGCTTCTGAGCTTGCACAGACCGTCAGGTATTCCTTCAGCCCGGAGTACCTGCTCCCAGACAATTTGGGATGAAGAAGCGGGACTGCCGGCGACGGAACTGCCCCTTTCCAGGTAGGGGTGCTGGGCCTGCAACACTGGCGTTCCAGGCAGAATTCAGCAAATGCCACTTTCTCTCAAACAGTGATGGGGGAGGCTTCAGCTGGCCAACTTCTTCTGCCTGCCACACCCTCCTCAAAGCCCAGGAGCCCCTGCCACAAGGGCCCATGTGCAAAGGACAACCAGCACAGCATCCTTAAGTGTTAGACCTTCCCTTTTGAGCCCTCTGCACATGCTCAGGGGCCTCCTAAAACGTCCTTGGACATTAAGCCACTTGAACAGAAACAGGGGCCTCAGAACAGATAACGCAGCGTCCCTGGGTCACGAGTTTCCTCCGCCGACTCCCAATTATCCACAGGCTTCCTTGTGCTCCACCAAAACAGGATGGCTGGGGGGGTGGGGCTGAGCAGCTTGTCCCGCCCGGCCTCCCTCCCTTATCTGTGCTGGCACTGCAGGGAATTGCTGCTGTGCTTTTGAGCCAAGCCTGAAGCAAGCAAGGAGGTGGGTTTTTCTCCACCTCCGGTTGGCTGGGAGGGCAAAGGCAAGGGGCACACCAGGCGGGGCGGGATGGAGTGGGGAAGCGCATCGCATTGGTGGGCCTTAAAAGAGCCACCCACTCATTCCACCAAGATATCCCAATGCCAGAGCTCAGTGAGCCCAGCTTGCCCCATAAGGTGCCAAATTGCCCCACACTGGGGCCTCTTGATGGCGCACTGCACAACTGCCAATCCCAAGGGATCAAAAGCTGGCCTGGATAGGGGGACCCTCTGCTGGGCACAGGCTCCCAACCAGCAACCCCCAATCCTGCAAACACGGCTGCCAACTGACCAGAACAAGCCACGGGTCTGCTTCTCTGCCTTTCACCGCTGCACAGGCAAAGCTTTTTTCCGGCAGAGAAAAATGTAATCGTGTTATCATCACCCACTAGTGTCCGTTGATAAAGGCGCAGGAGCAGGGGCCGGTAGAGAAGCTGGCAACCCCGCCTAGGGCCAATAACACTCCCTCCAACAAATCAGGCCAGCTGGCTGGCCATTTTGCATATTCAACTGTATAACTGACCAAACCCAGATGTACAATTTTGCACAAGTCCTGTATCTCCTTGGAGGCACAAGTTCTGTATCTCCTTGGAAGCATGCTGCACCTTGTGTCCATTTTGCTAATGTCCTACACATGAGTAAAATGTACTTCTTTTTTCAACAACAAAGTCCAGCTGGTATCTCTCTCTCCTTCCGTCGACGTTAAGCAATTGGTATGCTATGGCAGCGATCCCGAGGGGGGGATCGCCGGTCTGTGGGGCTTGGGTAGTTGCAGCAAAGACAGGGAGCGCACGTCGGGGTAACGAACCTTCAAACTCATGTCTCTTAAATTTAAAGGGACAGACCACGAGTGAAATAAAATTGGGACCTGATTTCCTCCAACTTCACAGCAGAGAAAAATGTTATCGTGTTATCATCACCCACTAGTGTCCGTTGATAAAGGCGCAGGAGCAGGGGCCGGTAGAGAAGCTGGCAACCCCGCCTAGGGCCAATAACAGTCCCTCCAACAAATCAGGCCAGCTGGCCGGCCTATGACACCGCAAGGGAAGGCTGCAGCCTGTACAGCTCCTGGCACCCCAGATGACGTGATAGAAAGCGGCCTGGCTCTTTGTCAAAGAATCCTGTTGTCCGGGAGACCAACCCGAAAAAATGGGCACGCCCGCTTATCAGCGGCGTGATAGAGGTGTCTATGCCAAGGTGTCGGATTCTCAGAGGGAAAACTGGGAGGGTTATTTGTGTCCCAAACCTCCCAATGTTCTTTTCCAGCCCAGCCGCCTCAAGGAGCAGGTTAGGACAGGAAGGAACCAAACCTGTTCTCCGGCAGGTGTGGCCCCCACACCTTCATATTGGCTCATTTCGGCTCCCTCTTCCGCCGCATGCCCCAGCTGGCTTGCGCTTGGGGTGCTGTGTCATCAGCATCCCACCCTGCCCCCTCCACACCCCAGCTAGAGGTTTGTCACCTTTGTTCCAGGCAGGCGTCCCGGGCCTTTGACAGCCGTGCGAGAGGCTGAGCATCCACAGTGCGATTTCACCTCCGCTTGGAGGTGCACTGTGGGAAAATCTGCACTGCTTGGATTCCGCCGGCTGTGCAGCGGTGACATCTTCCCTATGTGGAAAGAAGGCTCAGGCCGTTGAGGATTTTTGTTTTTTGTTGTTGGCAAGAGAAGATGACCAGTGCCACAACATATTGCACCGTGCAGAGAAAATGGACAGGGGCAGTGATGTCATGCAGGGGGTACGCGGGGGTATGCGAATACCGGTTTCTAGGATTATGGCTGGCCCCGCCCATTCGCCTGCCCACTCGTCAACTCCGCCCCCTGCAACATTTGAATTTCCTGCATGTTTGAGTTGCCTGCATGTTCTCAGAGCCAGGCAGGCAGCAAGCAGAGCCTTGACCTTGCCTTGCCACTGAAAAATGAGCTGCTCTGGGGTTTTGGAACTGTTGGGTCACTTTAACATGATGCCAGGCCTCCTTAACGTGTTCTGGGGGTGCTGTGGAATACTGTTGCAACTGTTGGGTCAGTTTAAAATCGTCTGAGGCCTCAAAAAGGGCTTTTTTTCATGTCCCTTCCTGCCACGACCTCACTTCCGGCTTGTGACGTCACTTCCGGTGGGTGGGTCCCGACACTTGCCAATCAAAAGTGAGTACCTGTTCTTAAATCATTTAGATGACATCACTGGACAGGGGGATGTTCTACCTCCCATCTCTTGATATTAGAACTTAGATATTAGAACATCCAATTAAACTGATCAAAGTCAGAACAGAGCAGAATGGAGCTTGTCACACCGTGCCTAGTTAATTCATGGAATTTGATGCCACAAAGTGTGGCAACAGCTACTGTCTGAAATGCCTTTTTTGGGGAGGGGGGTGGACAAATCCATGGAGAAGACGACAAGGTCTTATCAAATGACTACTAGTCACAAAGGCTAAACAGAACCTCGATATCCAGAAGCAGCCTACCTCTGAACACCAGAGCTGGGGGAGCCACATTGGTAGAGGACTGTTACATTCATGCCTGCCTTTAAGAAGCTCCAGATGTGTCATGTTCACACGCCAAAAAAAGAGGTGCCAGAGTTCATCCCCACTCAGAACACGCGCCAAGCAGTTTTGTTGTTTAATCCCAAATGTTTATGGTTATTCAGAGGTCTATAAATACACTCTTCAGATGCTCAGAGGCACCCATCTCTTCCCCTTATTCTGAAGTGGCTCAAATTTTTGGAGAGGCTTACCTTGTCTGAGCCTGCCTCTTGGTGATCAGATGCAGGCGTTGCCACTTATTTATTGCCCTCTCTTCTTTGATCTGCAGGCGTGAGCAGGTGATAATATCTATCTTCTTGCTAGGATACCTGCAGACCAAGCTGTTGGAGGCAAAGAGCAGGCAAGGCGCAGTCTTTTCTACCTGGTGGCTCAGATTAAGCCCTCGAGTAGTTTAATCATTCCTAGTTTAATCATTCCTAGCTAAGCCTGAGCTCCCTGTCATGCAGTCAGAGTAGGTAGTTAATGAGTCTATTTAACTGATTTGAGTATGCGGGAGATAGTTACATAGCAGAAGTCTCAACCTCCAGATTAATCAGTCCAGTAAAGAGGAAAGAGACAGAATAATCGATGGCCCACGTTGTCCATTAGTTTTGGTTTGTTTTAATCTACAGCCCCAGGAAGGGTGAACCTTTGTTAGGACCAATCAGGAAGTATCAAACAGCAAACTTTGACTCCTATAGGATTCTTCATCAGTCTAGATCATTGGTTCTCAAACCTTTTCGCACCGGGACCCACTTTTTAGAATAATAATCTGTCCAGGACCCACCGGAAGTGATGTCATGACCAGAAGTGCCGTCATTGTGACGCCAGAGCCTGCTGCTTTCCTGATGACGCAGCAATCAGTTGCGTTATTTCTCAGTCATTTTCCAATATCAAAGTGGATCAGAAAGGGAAAAAAGCCTATTTACAACCTTGACCCAAGCAAAACAGCCACACAGCCTTCCCCCTTTCCAGCATCCCATCTTCCCATATTTTCAATATGGCTGCTCTAGGTGCTTCAATCACGACCCACCTGAAATTGGCTCGTGACCCTCCTAGTGAATCCTAACCCACAGTTTGAGAAACACTGGTCTAGACAGTAAGCAGGGGAATGAGTGGAGAGGGTTAGGGAAAGTAGTGGGGACGGAACCTGCTGGAAGTTCCTCCACAGTTTGTAAAAACCAAAAGATGGAGCTTAGGCTGTTTCCTGGAATACGGGGAAGGGAGGTACAAACATTTTGGCTTCTTTTGCATAAGGAGCTCTGCGTTTCTACCAAAACTGCCTCACACCCTTCAGAGGTTCATCCAAAAGAGCACAAAAACCACTATTCTTTTGATTTTTACAAACTGCAGACTGTTGGGGAACTTCCAAGTCCGTCTTTCGCTTTCCATCTGGCCCCACAAAGAATCTTATAGGATCTGAAACTTTCCCAGTTACTTGTTGGCAGTTCCCCAATTGCATACAAACATGTGAAAGGCCACCAGAACCACATTTCCTGGATCAGAACAACATACGAGAGGCACCTTATTTCTTCCTCGAAGACCCAAGATCTTCCAAGAAGCTTTCGGCCTGGGAGTTCGGCTCGTTGGCAGTCCCCAAGAATTGTCCCTGGCTTCTGGCACTCAGTGGGGTGGTTTGACCTTTTGGCCTTGAACTAATATCAACGATCTAATGAGACAAAGTCTGGGCCCACCTGGTGCTTCCCGGAGGTAGGAGAGCAAGGTTTGTGTCTGGATTTCCATCCTCTGGTCTGCAAGGCCTCTTCCCCAATTCCTGCTGCAGGCAGGGGGACACTCTGCCATTACTTAGTGGCAAAGGAAACAGATTCGGCACCCCTCAGAGGCCATTTCATCTAGTCTTATACCGTGTGTTAGCAATGAACAAAGGCCAAGGCTGAGGTCGGGCAGAGATTACATCCCACTCAGGTCTGTAAACAGAGTTCCTGTATCTAGCTATTAGGGATCACAGCAGCCGAAAAGTCCATCATGCAGGTAAGACCAAACCCTTGCTCTTACCCCAACGAGCCCCTATTACAGAGGTGGCCAACCTTTCAACTTTAGGACTCCTGGACCTTTAACCATTGTGTAGAAGAGGGAATTTCTGCAGGTGCAGCTTCTCATCTCACAGACAGCAAGTGACACCTGCTGAAATTCCCTCTTTTACACTATGGTTAAAGGTCCAGGAGTCCTAAAGTTGAAATGTTGGCCACCCCTGCCCTCTTAGAACACCCCACACCGCTCGTCTTTTTGAACACAAGATTGCCATTGCATGTTGTCCCCCAAGACAGTTCACCTGCACCATGAACCGCAGCTGTTATTGC
This sequence comes from Lerista edwardsae, assembly GCA_029204185.1. Classification (NCBI taxonomy): domain Eukaryota; kingdom Metazoa; phylum Chordata; class Lepidosauria; order Squamata; family Scincidae; genus Lerista; species Lerista edwardsae. Next base: position 410,902 of record JAJKFI010000165.1, on the reverse strand, counting down.
AACTGTGCTCTTTCAGACCCATGCCCTAATTTTTTTTGGGGGGGGGGCGCAAAAGGGGGCTTCCTTAACTGATTTGAAAAGATGCAAATCAGAAAAATCTGGCTGCTGGATTGGACAAAGGGGGCCCATCTAGTCGAGCCTCCTGCTTCCTAGAGAGGCATCTGAAGCAGGAACTAAAAGCATCAGCCTTGTGCTTGCTTCGGCAGCACATATACTAAAAAAAAAAAAAAAAAGCATCAGCCCTCCATCACCATTGCTCTCATAGAATCATAGAGTTGGAAGGGACCTACAAGGTCATCTAGTCCAACCTCCTGCTCTCCAGCAACTAATGTTTAGAAACTGATTGCCCCTGATCATGGAAGCTCCACAGAGCCATCATGACTAGGGCTAATCCTCTTTCACAACCATCTAAATATCCAGTGGCAATGAATGCCACTGAATATACAGTGGGCCGTAAGAGTAAGTTTATTTTTATCTACTCTGACTTTACAGCCAAGCAATTTAATGGGGCAATTCCATGTTCTAGCACTGAGGAAGACAAACTTCCTTTCCCAGCAGGCAGACTTTTACATACCTCTGTTCTATCCTCCCCATTTCTAAAACAGACAAGCCCCAAACACCGTTGCTTCCCCTTGTACGGAAGGAAGGCTCTGATAAAGTGGGTTGCGTCTTTCCTGCATTGTTTCCAGCTCTGCAATGCTATTTGAGATAATCCTCCCCTGATTCCAGATCACTGCGCTTTGGGTGGCACTCAGAAGGAGAACATTTTGGCCTCCCACAGCAGAGTTGGTTGGGATCCAGTCAAACATCTGAGAAAAAACAGAGCCGGCCAGCCCGACAGGCTAATCAAAGGAAGGGACTGTGTCCTGGGGATCTGGGAAAGGGAAGAACGGAAGGTGGGGGGAGACCGAGTGCTTAATCATGGGGCTGGCAGCCAACCGAACTGGCTGTCTGGGCCCTGCCCTATTTCCTAACCCTCCTCCTCGAAGGAATTTAGCAACACATGGCAGGGATGCTGAGAGCAGAATTTCTCACCCACTTCAGCGGAGCGGGAGGCTGATAAGAGATGGAAGCCAAGGCACATACCAGTTTCACCAGTAGCCTGAAATTGCTTCCTCTGCGTAAGATTCTCAACCAAGCAACTCTGGTAAGAGCTCCTTGGCACGTGGCAGGGCTCCTTGGCCTTTTGTGGTTCCTTGACAGGTAGATGCTCCACAGGTGTGCTTCCCCAACACGGAGATGGAGGAAAAAGCTTCACCAGGTGGATTTCTGCTTCTGATTCCATTGTTCAAGACAAAGGAGCCCCCCACCAAAAAGGTGAACTGGCTACGCTGGCTGGGAGCAGGGCAGGAGGAATGCCTAATGTTCACAGTGAGAATTGGGGTACCTCAAATAGGTTGGACCCTTGGCTCTCATCTCAGATGTGCAAGGACTGGGCAGGAGGGAAAGGCACTCTGCACATGCTCAACCACACTTCCCAGCCTCTTTCCTCTTGAACCGGGCTCTGATTCCAGAGCGAGCTCATCCAGGAGACAAACCCTGGGAGAAAACTGGGAGGTACCTGTTGGGTGCAAGGCAGGACCAGAGCCCGCAAATCACACACCCCTTTGCTCCAAGTTGAAGCGAGACCCAACCCTCTGCTTTCTGTGCCATTGAGGAAGATCCGAGTTCACACAACCCTGGTCTGTCTCCTTTGGCCGGCACGCCTGCAAACTTCCCAGCTTGCTCCCGAGAACAGGACGCTCCTTCTAAGAACCAAACACCACCAGACATATCATGTAGCGGGTACGCGAGGGTACGCGAGTACCTGTTTCTAGAATTAGGGCTGGCCCCGCCCATTCCCCCGCCCACTCGTCGACTCCGTCGGCACTCCGCTCCGCCCCCTGCAATGTTTGAGTTGCCTGAACGTTCTCAGAGCCAGGAAGGCAGGCAGGCAGGCAGGCAGCGGAGCGAGGGAGACCGACAGTGGCAGCAGCATGAGCAGGTAGGCTGCCTGGGGCTCCCTCCCGAGGAGGCGCGGTGGTTCCTGGGGGCGGTTCCTGCGTTCCAGCTATGACCTCACTTCCGGTGGGTGGGCCCCATCACAAGTGCCAATCAAAAGTGAGTACCTGTTGCTAAATCATTTAGATGCCATTACTGAACACCACCCCTGGACCGTTATCAGAAGCCAGCGCTTGGCTCACCAGTGAGAAACTCCAGGCAGATGCGGTGCTCATCGGAGTCGTAGGGCTGCCGGCACTGGAGCTTGATGTCGAAGGGCTGCCCGCGGCGGACGATGAGCTTCTCGTACTCGTACTCGTTTGTGTGGTGGGCGCGGCGGTTGCTTCCGGACCGGCTGCTCATCATGTCAATCCCGCTGACCACCAGCATGCCGTCTGTGTGGACGAGAGAGGCGTCACCAGCTGGCAGGGCCCAAGATCACACCTGCTCTGGGTGGACAAAGGGTTCCCCAGGTATCCCTCAGGCAGCAGATTGCAGGGGAGGACTCACCTGAGATTTGGTGAGCTGCCACTCACTGCGGGAGACCCATCAACAGTCTCCCTGGAGGGCAGGCTGCGTATGGGCAAAGTCCCAGCTTCAACCGCCGACATCTCCATGTAATGGGAAAGAATCTCAGGCAGCAGGGAGAGCTGCTGCCAGCCAGAGTGGAGGACACTGGCGGAGACAGGCCAATGCTGGACTCTGCACAAGGCAGTCGCTACTGCTTCTTGCCAGCGTTCAGCCCAGAAATGCCTTCCATTCAGTGGCGTTTCTACAGGGAGGGCAAAGCTCTAAGTTTTGCAAGAAGCCTTACCTTGCAATGGAAACCACTCCTCTCCTGCACCATTTCAGCCAATCCTCACAGGGAACAGCAACATCTTAGCGTTGCTTACTGGCTACAGCAGCAAGGGAGAGGAGGGATTTACATGACAGGGTAAGGCTTCTTGCAACACTTAGAGCTTTGCCCTCCCTGTAGATCCGCCTCTGCTTCCATTAAACTGGCACCCAAAGCAATGCAGTCTAGAAAGCAGGAGGGCTCTCGGGACCGGGCAGGTTTTACCCTATGGTTGGACTGTAAGACTCCGGAAACGTGGGGTGCAAATGATCAAAGGCCATGTGCAGGATATTGTTACCCATCCCCAGTGGTTGTACTTCTACACTGCTGTTGTGCAGGTCCTACCACAACATTACAAGGAGACCGGTCTGTGACTTCACACTGTCACATCCAACACAGGGAGGGGAAAAGGGCAGTGGAATAATTTTGCAGTTCTGATGTACTTTAAAAAAAAAAAAAAAAGATGAAGCCTCCTGCAAAATAGAATTTCAACATTTTTCAAGATCCCGGTTTCAACCGCTGACGGACAGCCCAATCCTGAGCTGGCTGGCCGCCACGGGCGCATGGGTAGCCAAATGGCTACCATTGCATCCAGCAGCGGCCAGGCAGCTTGCCTGAGGCTCCTTGGAGGAGGGGGACGCTTGTCCCCTTCCTCCAGAGTAAGGGGATAGGGTGAGTGCTGGGTCTCCTCGCCTCTGCACTGGCTGCACGGTTGCCATCGCTGCCCAGAATGACTCGGACAGTGAGTGGGAGGGACCACTTGCACAGCACATTGCGGCACCTGCAACACTTACCATCCTGCATCCTACAGCTACAGCACTGGACCAAGGGCCTGACTCAGCGGAGGCCACTTCTGGTGCACCCCCAAAGCCAGGAGCTGGGGCTTAACTCACTCCAGCACAGGGTCTCTACCCCAGCAGCTGTTTGGAGCGTCTGTATCTTTTTTTAAGGATAAATGCATGCTTTTTTTTTAAAGGCAACTTTTGGGATGGAGCACCGTCTTCCCGTTTATCTTGCTATGTAAACTGCGATGTGTACTTTTTCTTTCGAAAACAGCACATTTAAGATTATTATTATTAATAATAATTCTGCATTCAGCTTTGCATTGCTCAGCAGAAGGCTGCCATTCCCCTCTGTTTTCACTGCAGCCTGGCACGACAGGTGGTTGATGATGTCCTCCCCCCCCCCTGCCATTACTCACCGCGAATGACGGGGTCTGGACGCCGGGCCCCAGGGACCTCTCCTGGTGCTGGCCCCCAGTCGCCATCATCTGCCTGGCCTGCGCAGCACCTGCAACAGTTGGTGAACCAGCTCCGTTTCTTCCTCCTGGGCTGGGGTTCTGGCTGGCTGGGGTGCCGCACGCGGTACGTGGCATTGGCCCATCGCCCCGCGTCCCCCCTGGGGTCTAGCACTGGCATGGTGTCTGCAGGGGAGAAAGAGAAGAGGCATGAATGCAGTGCAGCAGTTGCCCCCTAGTGCAGGGGGCAAAATCCAGTGTGCTCAACTCCTCCACCTTGTGTGCTCTACCCCAGAGACAGCTGCATTTCAGCATCAAAGATTTCCACACTCATCCTGGAAGGCTGGTAATAGGGCAACAAGAACCAGGTGTTGGGCAAGCTGGATCTTCTGTATTTTAGTTTCCTGCAAACAGTTTCTGGCTGCAGTTATTGCGCTGCTTGTCTTCCTCCATCCGATTTTATGCAGCTGTTTTTGTCTCTTTTTTTAAATGGACTTCGTATTTCACACTATATATTGTGTACTTTCCTTGGGAGGAAAGCTATGGCGAACCTAGACAACTTAATAAGAAGCCGAGACATCACGCTGCCAACAAAGGTTCGCATAGTCAAAGCAATGGTTTTCCCAGTAACAATGTATGGCTGTGAGAGCTGGACCATACGAAAGGCAGAGCACTGAAGAATAGATGCTTTTGAGTTATGGTGTTGGAGAAGACTCTTGAGAGTCCCCTGGACTGCAAGGAGATCCAATCGGTCAATCCTACAGGAAGTCAAGCCTGATTGCTCCCTGGAAGGACAAATCCTGAAGCTGAAGCTCAAGTACTTTGGCCACCTCATTAGAAGAGAGGACTCTTTAGAAAAGACCCTCATGCTGGGAAAGATTGAAGGCAAAAGGAGAAGGGGGCGGCAGAGGATGAGATGGTTAGACAGTGTCACCGAAGCGATGAACATGAAATTGGGCAAACTCCGGAAGCTAGTGGAGGACAGGGAGGCCTGGCGTGCTGTGGTCCATGGGGTCGCGAAGAGTCGGACACGACTTAGCGACTGAACAACAACACCACTGTGTGCTTTTTAAAAAAAAAGATGGTGTTGTGAGCTGCCTTGAATACCTTATCAAAAGTCTATAGATCAATCAATAAGAGGAAGAGACAAGGATGTTTGCAGCTGGCTGTTTGTCCCCAGAAGAGAGGCTGGAACAGTCCCTGCTCAGTGACGGAGGTGGGGGGGGGTTCTACAAGACAGCCACAAAGGCCCCCCTCGGTTCTTTCTGATCTGCACTTCCCCTTCCTCTCCGGCTACCTCGGTTCAGAACCCAGAGTCTCACTTCCCTCCTAGACAACACAGAAGTCCCAGCTTTGAACATGCCTGACAGTTTTAACTTGCCAAAGCTGCACCCTGTCCTTTAGCAGTGGCAAAGCAGGCAGGAGCTCAACAGGTCCTGTCTCCCTGTAATGGTCTCTGTGCAAGGGGAAGCATTTTGAGCTGACCTTCTGCCTGCCAATCCTCTGTGAAAACCACGGCATGCCAGAAATGAAGACGACACCCCTCAGTCACCAGCTTCCTCCACTCAAACCACAACCTCTCCTTCAAGGCTATTCCCTCCGCACCCTCACCGCAAGCTCTCAAGGAGAGGGGTGTGTGTCCCAGCTGTCAACATTCTTCTCAAGGGCTGAAAAAAATATTTCAGATTGGTGGGACCAGTGATGTCATGCAGGGGGAACGCGGGGTAATTCAGTTCCACTAGTTAAAATTAGGGCTGACTCCGCCCACTTCACTCTCCCTCCTCCCCCTCCCCATTCCTCTGCAAAGAGCTTTTCTTCTTGGTTGGCTGGCACTCAGAGGGTTAAAGGGAGCGACTCCAGATTCCTAGGGGGGCGAAGGCAGCGATGTCATTCAGGGGGAACGGACCAGAACGGGGGTTCCGGATCCTAACGGGCTCCGTGGCTGGTTCCGGGTTCCCAACAAGTGCCAATCAAAAGTGAGTTCCTGTTCCTAAATCATTTGAATGACACCACTGGGTGGGACCACAGTGCGTGTTTGTAAGAGCATCAAACGCCCAGGAACAAGATTCCAAAGACGTTACCAGCTGCCGTGTTTCCTAGAAGATCAGCTTCCCTGTCTCCAGAATCCAGGATTATGTTTTCACCTAGACTAGTCAGGAAAACCTTAAGAGGATGCATCGCCTTGTTCTAAAGGCATCTTAGGCAACATCTGTGTATTTTATTTATTTACCTGGAAGTACATCCCTTTCCTGGAGTTGCCTTTACTCCAGCTAAGCATGAGTAGGTACCCACAGCATTGCACTACTGCGGCGCCTGTACGCCTTCACGGCCTGTTACAGTTCTCGCAGACTTCCTCTTATTTGTTCCACCCTTCCTGCGAGGTAGGCTCAGAAGGAGCCGCTGCTCCAAGATCGCCCAGGAGCACCACAGCCGGGGGAAGATTTGAACCCAGCTTTCCCCCAATGCTAAGACACTGCCAAGCACCACAGCTTAGAAGCATCCCTTATTTTTGAAGAAAAAAAAGTCCAATCTACAAAAAACACATTGGCCCATCTCAGAGAATCCTGGAATCCCAACTCTCGGCCTCTTTGCTCCATCAGCATCTCCCTCCCACAGCCCGTGAATGCAGAGGCAGATCTAAGGGAGGGCAAAGCTCTCAGTGTTGCAAGGAGCCTTACCCTGTCATGTCAATCCCTCCTCTCCCTTGCTGCTGTAGCCAGTAAGCAACGCCAAGGTGTTGCTTTTCCCTGTGAGGATTGGCTAGAACGGTGCAGGAGAGGAGGGATTTCCATTGCAAGGTAAGGCTTCTTGCAAAACTTAGAGCTTTGCCCTCCCTTAGATCTGCCTCTGCGTGAATGACCTTACAATCCACCCTTCTTGGTGAAACACTTTTTGGACACACACACCCCCCCCCCCACCGCAGCCTCTAAACAGCCATGCAGGACCAGGGCTAAATCACCAGCCATTCCCAGGAGGAAGCAGAGCCTTCCCCCCCCCCAAATCCTGGCTCCTTCCAGCTGTTCTGCTTCGGCAGAGTGAGCGTCACTTCCCAGACCCAGAGATTTCAAGCTTCCTCCCTTTGCCCTCTTTCCCTTTTGGCGGTCAGGCGCTTGACTCAGGGTTGCGCCAGCACCTCTCGCCCACTTGAAGCGCAAAGGTCTAGAGCGAGGGGATGCCCCCAAGTTGCACATCTCGGCTCCTGTCTGCCCTTTGCTCGCCTAGTGACTCAGGGCACTTGACAGTGAGTGGAAACCGACGAGAGACAAGCTGCAGACAGGCAACAGCAAAGAGTCCTTGCATGGCTGGGCTTCGCTCTTGGGGGCCCCCCTGCAAACATTCCAGCTCCTGATGCCAACAAGTCCAAGTGCCGAAGGAGGGTCTGTGGCTTAGGCATGGACACAGTCTGGGTCGAAGGTCCCAGACTGAGTCCTCCCCAACTCCAGCGGCAAGGATCTTGGCAAAATGCCGCCGAGAGTCACAACCAGCCGGGTAGACATCACTGGGCCTAGATGGGCCAGGGTCACAAATGCGTATCTGAATAGCTGCTAGCCATGATCAGTTTGTGGAGCCTCCAGCTTTGGAGGCAGTGTATCTCAGAATGCCACTTACTGGGGAGCAAAAGCAGGCAAGACCCAACTGCCTTTATGGTCCCCTGAGAGCTTCTTTGAGATATCTGGCTGGGCACTGTGGATAGCAGGAGGCTGGACTAGATGGCCAGATAAAACCCTCACGCAAGCAAGAAAACTAGCACCATAGCTAATGACTGGGCTAGAACCAGTCTCCTTGCAGGGCTAGATTTCTACTTGCAGGGAGTTCGTTATGTTAATTAAGCATTTAAAAATGGCATCCTCAACCATCTTGCTCCCTATTGTACAACAGGATATCAATTCAGATGGCAGAAACTTGTCTTGAAGCTTATCTGGGACATCAGCAAGTTGCAGGAAGCAAGAGTATAATGGGCAACTGATAGGAGGCAAGGCCAATGAGGCAAGTGTGATAAATAAATGCAGGGTGGTGTGTTGTTGTTTTCTTCATGGACGAAAGCAATAGTGAAAAATCTGAAAATCCTGCCTTAGTGGCAAGAATGAATTTTCTCCCTCTCTGTTGCTCTTCCTTCTAAAATGCAATAGTTTGCCATGCAAGAACCAACAGTAAAAACCAGGTTGCATAAAATATCCACTCAGGTCATGAGCCAGAAGACTGGCAGTGTTAAATGTGAACATCAAATCAAGTAGATCAGCTCTCCCTGTCTGATATTAGCCTTCCTCGTTTCAAGACTGAGCCCTGGCACTGAAAAACAGATTCTAGCTAGACGAAACACACTTTGTACACGCTCAGAGAAACATACTTTGCACGTGCATCTTTGTTACCCTAGACCATCATGGCAAACCTATGACAAGCATGTCAAAGATGACATGCTACGATGTTTTGGGTGACACACCAGCATTTGCCAACTCCCAACAACAACTGAGGATTTCTTTGTAAAGATTTGATTTTGTAAAATATAATGAATTGCCCCACACGCGATTGGACTGTATTTTTTAAAAAATAAATGGAATATGTAAGTAATTATTTCTCTTTTGTTGGAGGTGGGGAGCGACACACCAACAGAGTTAAGCATTTTTGGCCCGGCAAACCCAAAAGGTTCGCCATCACTGGCCTAGACTCAAGTGTGGGAACACATGATTAAAGAGGGCACCTCTAACTGTGTACAGAGTTCTGAACAACTGCAAGAGGCTCTGGCACATTTGCCATTGGAAAGTTTTCAGAGCAGAGGCTGTGACCTTTTCATTGGGGAAGCAGGTCTCTGTGCATGTGAGTTCTCATATGAGCCAGTTCCATGCGTATCTCTCCTTCACATGATTTAAAAGCAAAACATAGGATTCACTTTTAAAAGTCACGGCTGAAAATGCCATCACTGGGATGCCAGAGCCGGCTGCTTTCCAGAGAACGCAGCAATTCAATTTCAATTTCAATAACCTTTATTGGCATAAACAAACAAAAGAAAAAGTCCAGGGGGGGGGAACAACATATAAAGTGGTTATAAGGAGAGGGTAAAGAAAGAAGAACGTGAAATTGAAAGGATTATAGTGTAAGAGTTAATTTCAGAATTTCAGCTAGGAAACCAGCCACAGATGCTGTGATGGGGGATAGCAATCAGACAATAGAATAGGGAAGGGGTCTGCGAAGGAGGTAGAAAAAGAAGAAGGCCAAGGTTCGAGATAGATATTGCGGAAATTTTGATGAGATGGACAGTGAAGAATAATATGATCCAAAGTATCTGGGGCGAGATGGCAGAAGAAACATAATCTTTGGTCAGGGGGTACTTTGGAAAACCGGCCAAAGTGATTTAATTAGCCAAGGGGAAAATATTTAGGCGAGCGAGCATAAAGGCTCTTTGCCAAGATGGATTAATTAGTTGAGCAAAATAATTAAAAACACGGCCCCCTGAAGGAGAAAGGCCAAAGAATTTAGGGGAGCAAGTAGGATTAAGATTCTTACTCAACTGGGCTAATTCAGTTTGCCAAAGCTTAAGTTTGATATGGTGGTGGGCTCTTGAGAGACAGGTATCCACTAGCGACTCAATGGATAAGCCAAGGGATGTAAGTTTGGATTCAAGGTAATGTAACCAGTTGGAAGAATAGGAACGCAGCAATTAGTTGGGCGATTTCTCAGCCATTTTCCAATAGCAAAGTGAATCAGAACGAAAAAAGGCCTCTTGACAACCTTGACACAAGCAAAACAACCACACAGCCCTCCCACTTCCCAGCACCCCATCTTCCCATACGGCTGTTCCAGGTGCTTTGCTTGAAACTGGCTTGCGACCCACTGGTGGGTCCCGACCCACAGTTTGGGAACCACCACCATGAATAAAATGAGTATTCTCCAAATAGGCACTTTTGTTTATTTTAAAGCCTGCCCTGCCACTAAACACGGGCCTTCCAGACAGCTGCCGTGACAAATCCACTATAAGCGCCATTAAATGCAGAATAAACCAACAGAAACAGCAGCAAAACCCAGCAAGTAGCAGTTAATCACCTGAAAGTCGTCGGATCCAGACCACGGAACCAGCTCAACCAGCCACAGCTGAGAATGATTTGCCGCCACTCAAGAAACAAGGTTACTAACCACTAAACGATGGAGCAACCAGACAGGACTTTTCCTGGTGATGCAAAAATAGCCGAGACAAGCCCAGGGAGACAATCAAGTTCCACCAGTGGGATGAAGCCACAGAGGAGGCCCTTCCTCAGATAGCCTGCTGAACCTCCTAGGTAGAGCCCCCAGACAGCCAGAGGCGGATCTACATGGAGGGCAAAGCTCTAAGTGTTGCAAGGAGCCTTACCTTGTCATGTAAGTCCCTCCTCTCCCTTGCTGCTGTAGCCAGTAAGCAACGCCAAGATGTTGCTTTTCCCTGTGAGGATTGGCTAAAATGGTGCAGGAGAGGAGTGGTTTCCACTGCAAGGTAAGGCTTCTTGCAAAACTTAGAGATTTGCCCTCCCTCAGATCTGCCTCTGCAGACAGCAGCCTCCCCCAATTACCTCCACTGATAGAGGCAGGTAGGAGGAGGCAAGAGTCCTTCTTCTCTTAAGGAAGAGAGCCTCCCCTGCATGCTCCAGCTGTCCCAATTTACCAAGGATACTTTCTGTTCCTGAGACATTCCTGGCCCCATTTTTTCCTCTTCTGGAGAGATTCCCTGTAAAACTCTTTCATTTCCAGAGTTGCCCACTGAGCCTTTTCCCATATCGTGCAGCTGTTAACTGACCCATCACGGAGGAGAATTTTTCCGGTTCTAACTAGGGTCACCAGATACAGATGGGCAGGGGACAGAGTGCCTCTGCATTTCCTCACTGTCTAGAAGAGGGAATTTGGGCAGGTGCAGTGCTTGAAACCCTTCGTGATGAGCTGCACCTGCCCAAATTCCCCTCTTCTACACAGTTGTTAAAAAGGTAGAGGCACTCTGTCCCAGTTTGTCTCTGGTAACCTTGTCTTTAACCCTTGGGTTTTAAGTCGGGGGAGGGCAGGCCATTGGGAACACAGCAGGCCAAACAGGTGTGTGCCCCACCCCATGGGGAAAGGGGGTGGGAGGCTGGTGTAAGGGTTCCTTTCCTAGAGCTGAAGTCTTTCCTTGTTGCCACCTGGGAAGCGATTGTGGGGATGCCCTGTTGAGATTTCTAGGTCAAAATCATCACTTTGGATTGGACCTGGAAGACAACATAATCTTCACAGGCTTCCAGGTTGTGTGTGTGTGTGCAGTGGCGTTTCTACAGGGATGGCAAAGCTCTAAGTGTTGCAAGAAGCCTTGCCTTGCAGTGGAAAACACTCCTCTCCTGCACTGTTCTAGCCAATCCTCACAGGGAACAGCAACATCTTGGCGTTGCTTACTGGCTACAGCAGCAAGGGAGAGGAGGGATTCACATGACAGGGTAAGGCTTCTTGCAACACTTAGAGCTTTGCCATCCCTGTAGAAACGCCTCTGTGTGTGTGTGTGAGTGAGAGAGAGAGAGAGAGAGAGAGAGAGAGAGAGAGAGAGAGAATGGCAAAAGATTGCTGTATGTGTGAAGGAGCTCCACTAAGGTGGTGACCATGAACCATAAGATATGGGAATTACTTGCATATATTGAGGGATGTGGTGGCGCAGCGGGTTAATCTGCTGCTGCTGGGCTTTCCGACCGGAAGGTTGGGAGTTCAAGACTGCGCAACGGAGTGAGCTCCCGTCGCTTGTCCCAGCTCCTGCCAACCTAGCAGTTCGAAAGCACCTAAACGCAAGGAGATAAATAGGGACCACTTCGGTGGGAAGGGAACGGCGTTCCGTGCGCTACGGCGTAGAGTCATGCCGGCCACATGACCATGGAAGCTTGTCCTCGGACAAAACGCCGGCTCTACAGGCTTTGAAACGGAGATGAGCACCGCCCCCTACAGTCCGTCACGACTAGACCATTCGGTTGTGGGGAAACCTTTACCTATATGCGGTATATTTAGCAATATATCTATATCAATACCTGTATCAGATAGAAGTCTGCCAGTAAATCCCAACCTGCCTTCTTCCCACTCAGCTGCAGCAGCACCCAGCTTGAGCTCGGCCAAATGGCAGCCCTTATCACCATTTTTGTGTGTGCATGCGCAGGACTGCGGAGTGCCTAGTGCCAAAGGGGTCTGCCTTCGTGTGGCTCTCTCTGCTTAGGCCTACCCTGTAGAGCCAGCTGCGGGGAATAAAATAAGAACTGCTTTTCTACCCAGGCAATTCCTGTCCTGCCTTTCTGCAGTAGCCTTGCCAGACTAAAAGAACAGCAGAAGGACCAAGAGTCCATCTAGTCCAGCGCTTTAGCTCTCACAGTATATAGCCAGGTGCCGTTTGGAAGCTCACAAACAAGAGGCTGCAGGCAACAGACTTCCCTGCTGCTGCTCCCCAAGACAACTAAGAAGCAGAGGTAGACTGTATCTGAATCTGGAGGCTCCATCGAACATAAACAGAAATAGCCACTGCTAGATGTATCCTCCAAGCTTTTCTCTAATTGCATCCAAATGCATATGAGGCAGTAGAATTTGTAAACTATTTAAACTTTTGTATGAAGGAGGACTTTCTTCAGTCTGTTCTGAATCTACTGTCCACCCATTTCATTGGGTGAATGACTGCAGCAAGTGGCACAGTTATGGGGAACAGAGGTGGGCGCAGTATTGCCGGTGCCACCATGCGCCATGTAAGCAGCCCTTCTCATGGCATGTTATGGCGCCTGCAATGCATACCAGGCCACCCCTCTGTAGCTATGCTATTGCCACGACCAGGAGACAATCCGCTAAGAGATGCCATCGCATATCGCCCTGCCCGATGCTTTATTTCTGCACAATCAAGCATGATGCCCCTCACTGCCATCCACGGCTGATTCATGTAGAGCTATTATGGAATGGGGAGATCTGCACCCCAAAACCAAACAATAGGAGGCTGCCCATTTATACCATAGTACAATGTCCAGCAGCCCATGCGCAGGATCAGGGTCGACTAGGTCCATATGTTACATCTGCTCTGCCCTAACCCTTCTAAAGAGGAAAGTGCCAAAATTGGCTTGAAGCTCAACATTAAAAAACGAAGCAACCACTCCCATCACTTCCTGGCAAATAGAAGGGGAAGAAATGGAAGCAGTGTCAGAGTTTATTTTCCTGGGCTCCAAGATTATACCGCAGATGGTGACTGCAGCCATGAAATTAAAAGACGTTTACTTCTTGGGAGGAAAGCTATGGCGAACCTAGACAACTTAATCAAAAGCCGAGACATCACCCTGCCAACAAAGGTTCGCATAGTCAAAGCGATGGTTTTCCCAGTAGCAGTGTATGGCTGTGAGAGCTGGATCATAAGAAAGGCAGAGCGCCAAAGAATAGATGCTTTCGAATTACGGTGTTGGAGAAGACTCTTGAGAGTCCCCTGGACTGCAAGGAGATCCAATCGGTCAATCCTACAGGAAGTCAAGCCTGATGGCTCCCTGGAAGGACAAACCCTGAAGCTGAAGCTCCAATACTTTGGCCACCTCATGAGAAGAGAGGACTCTTTAGAAAAGACCCTCATGCTGGGCAAGATTGAAGGCCAAAGGAGAAGGGGGCGGCAGAGGATGAGATGGTTAGAGAGTGTCACCGAAGCGATGAACATGAAATTGGGCGAACTCCGGAAGCTAGTGGAAGACAGGGAGGCCTGGCGTGCTGTGGTCCATGGTGTCGCAAAGAGTCGGACATGACTTAGCGACTGAACAACAACAACCCTTCTAATCCCTGATGTTTGAGGGAAATGTTCTGCTTACGACTTGGGGCGGGGATGGAGAATTCCGCACATGCCTGAAAGTATTCTTCAGCCCTGCTTTATCTTGGCTCAGAGCAAGCTCTGCATAGAAACCCTACAGAGCTGCTTTACAGACCAAGTCAGAAGCTTCGTCCCGTACAACCAGCGTGGCTGACGGGCATCAACTTTCCAGTGTCAGAATTTTGCTCCCCGGTCCTGGAACTCTTCAGCTGCAAACGTCAGGGTCGGATCTGAGACCACATGCCTGGAGTGCATCTTTCCTACAACTGATCTACACCCCTACCCCTGGTAGCCACAGAGGCAAGCAAGAGGGAGTGGGCAGCAGAAAAAAAAAAGGCTCAGTTCTCTAGAAAGAGATTTTGGCTGGGGCTCACCCGCTCTGGCCTGGATACCCTTCCCACTAAGTGTTGGGGGTGGGGGGCTGCTGGCTTGGTTTTCTAGGCAATAAGAGGAAAGCACTCTACACGTGCTCAGAAGCTCTGCCTTCTTTAGTACTTTGGGTAGTTTCAAAGCTGAGTCTGTTTTAGGTGGGTCTAACGTCTAAACCATTAAGGGACGTGGTGGCACAGTGAGTTAATCCGCTGCTGCTGGGCTTTCGACCGCAAGGTTGGGAGTTCAAGACTGCGCGACGGAGTGAGCTCCCGTTGCTTGTCCCAGCTCCTGCCAACCTAGCAGTTGGAAAGCACCTAAATGCAAGGAGATAAATAGGGACCACTTCGGTGGGAAGGGAACGGCGTTCCGTGCGCTACATGCCAGCCACATGAACACGGAAGCTTGTCCTCGGACAAAACGCCGGCTCTACAGGCTTTGAAACGGAGATGAGCACCGCCCCCTACAGTCGGTCAGGTCTAGACCATTCGGTCGTGGGGAAACCTTTACCTTTTTAACGTCTAAACCATCTTTTCATTACAGTGTTTTGCCACATAATCCGCTTTGTGAACTGTTGTTGAAAAATGGTACTACTACTACTAATGGGTTCTGAGCTGTCTGTGACAGCTCAGGAGAGAGATCTTGGGGTGCTGGTGGACAATTCAATGAAGGTATCCACCCAGTGTGCGTCAGCAATTAAGAAGGCCAATTCCATGCTTGGGGTCATTAAAAAGGGGGTTGAGAATAAAACAGCCAATATTATCATGCCATTGTACAAATCGATGGTAAGGCCACACCTGGAATATTGTGTCCAGTTCTGGTCGCCGCATCTCAAAAAGGACATAGTGGAGTTGGAAAAGGTGCAGAAGAGAGCGACAAAAATGATTACGGGGCTGGGGCACCTCCCTTATGAAGAAAGACTGCAGCGTTTGGGGCTCTTCAGTCTAGAAAAAAGGCGCCTGAGGGGGGACATGATTGAGACATACAAAATTATGCATGGAAGGGATAAAGTCGATAGAGGGATGTTCTTTTCCCTCTCTCGAAACACCAGAACCAGGGGGCATCCACTAAAGCTGAGGGTTGGGAGAGTTAAAACAGATAAAAGGAAGTACTTTTTTACCCACCGGGTAGTTAATCTGTGGAACTCCTTGCCACAGGAGGTGGTGATGGCATCTGGTCTTGATGCCTTTAAGAGGGGATTGGACAGATTTCTGGAGGAAAGGTCCATCGTGGGCTATAGGCAATGATGGATTGTGCAACCTCCTTGCAAAGGTGGTGGGCTACTGGTACCGGGTGCAAGGGAGTGGCAATGGGATGCAAGCATCTTGTTGTTTCATGCCTCCCTGGGGCGCCTGGTGGGCCGCTGTGGGATACAGGAAGCTGGACTAGATGGGCCTTTGGCCTGATCCAGCAGGGCTCTTCTTATGTTCTTATGTTCTTATGTACTACTGCAAAATGATAAAAAAAATTCCCTTTTTGAGACATATCAAGGGTTCCCCCCCTTTTAACCCCTTTAACCATCTTAAAGAGTCATTCCACAAGAAATTGTTTCATGGCTCTCTGATTCTTCTGAGCTTTGACAGGGAAGATTCTTGAGGAGTCCAAGGGAGAGCAGATTTTGTATCTGCAGATTGAAGGTGGTGGGTGAACTTTCCATTAACAGTTCCCTTGTGTTTTTAGGATATATGCATGCAACAAGAGAAGTGTTGCTACTGCAAAATTAAGTTTAAACTATATTTTATACATCCCCTGACCGAGCTCTAGTTTGAAGGCATCAATCCTATACCCATTTATCTACCAGATAGAACTTACAATCAATGGAATTTACTTCTGAGTATCAGAGGCAGATCTAAGGGAGGGCAAAGTTCTAAGTTTTGCAAGAAGCCTTGCCTTGCAGTGGAAATCCCTCCTCTCCTGCACCGTTTTAGCCAATCCTCACAGGGAAAAGCAACACCTTGGCGTTGCTTACTGGCTACAGCAGCAAGGGAGAGGAGGGATTTACATGACAGGGTAAGGCTTCTTGCCACACTTAGAGCTTTGCCCTCCCTGTAGATCCACCTCTGCTGAGTATACAATCCTGTACAGCAGTGGTTTTCAAATTTTTAGCACCAGGACCCACTTTTCAAAATGACCATCTGTCTGGGTCCCACCAGAAGTGATGTCATGGCCAGAAGTGCCGTCATTGTGATGTCACAGCCAGCTACTTTCCTGAGAAGGCAGCAATAAGTTGGGTGATTTCTCAGCCGTTTTCCAATAACAAAGTGAATCAGAAAGAAGAAAAAGCCTATTTACAGCCTTGACACAAGCAAAACAGCCACAAAGCCCTGTTCTAGGTGCTTCGCGACCCACCTGAAAATGGCTTGCGACCCACTGGTGGGCCCCGACACACAGTTTGGGAACCACCGCTATACTGTGCTGTAGGTGCCACGTTTCTAGAATATGGTGAGATTATAATGTTCTTGACTGCCGAGGTGTTACAAGAGGGTTTCTGTTTCTTTAACAAACTTCTATGGAAATGATTGCCTGTGCATATGTGGTATTTTAAAGTTGTTGTTGTTTGCAGATGCTTGTGATGGCTAGTAGCTGTGATGATAATGATTGATTAAGATCAGATTTCTCAACTGAAACCCTGCATGGGTGGATGGATGAAAGGACAGAAGGAAAATCTTTAGCGCTGGGAAGGCAAGACGGAGAAGGAGGCTTGTGCAGGAATGGATTCTTGGGAATATCCCTGCCCAGGAAAAAGTTACTCATCTCCCTTTGTGCCCCACCCATTCACATGCCAGGTACCCAATGGGGACACCGACTCCACACAGGTAATGCCCAGGTGCATGCATGTGGCAGGGAAGAGCAGTGAGCCTTGCCGGTTAATCTTGCTGGTGCAGATGAAACTGAGTTTCTGGTTGAGCCATTAGTGATAATGAAGCAACAAAGCCAGCCCCTGAGCCAAAACACACCAGGGCAGGAACCCAGGAGTCCTGGCTCTCTGGCTGCTGCCATCAGCCAAGCAGGGAGGCAGCCCTGGGTTGCCCCATTCCACGACACACTGTTCTCAGGCTGCCACCTGAGCTTTTTATCCACATTCCGACATGCAACAAATGCAACAGGAGAAAGAAGCCTTCTCCACATGGGAAAAGCTGCCCCTATTGAACTGCTGTTGTTATACAGCTGCTAAAAGGTGCAGACGCCCGGCCAGGAAAAATAGCAGCCCTGTTCTCTCTTGACCAAGGAGTAGAGGGAATTCAAGGGTGGCCCCACATCGTCACAACTTTAGGAACCTCGTAGAAGAGCACCAGGACTTCATCTCTGCCATGACACCCACCCTCCAAATTCCCCAAAGCTTCTTTTTCATTTCAGGCCCAGAGCACTGAAACGCTGACGCTTCTTGAAGCAGCAAGAAAGAAAATCAAGTTCTTGAGCATGTGCAAAGTTGAACGTTGCCCTGAAATCCACCCAAGATCACCCTGGAAGGCTACAGTTGCAGCCCCCCCCCACCAGCAAAAAAAACCTGACCACACTCTTGGTCAGATTCCCTAAAGCCAACACCAACCACCACTCTGATTCCCGGCTAGACAAGCACCTTTAAAGCCTGCACCTTTTTTTTTTACTTCCACCATCTTTGTCCCTCTCATTTTACACTTTTGTATTACTAGATTTCTGTTTTTTGCCTCAAACACATCAGTTCCTGGGCCCTAAGCATTTCTGGGCCAGCCTCCTTGCCTCTAAACACACCTCAGGCACCTCACTGCCCCCCCTTCCAAATCTGCGTCCGGCCTCCCTGCCCCCACAGTCACAGAAACCCCTTAATAAAGAACAATTTCCAAAATCCTTCCCCCCTTACCCATTTCTGTGCCGTACCCCAGCTACGGAGAGCCTTCTGAAGTCCTTGCCCAGACAGGATGCGCTTTCCATCTGCCAGCCTTGCAGGGCTGTTGTGAAACTATGAGGAGGAGGGGTCTCATAAAATGCCCTAAATCACAGGGAGGGGGCCAGAAGGAACGCTTTCTTTCTTTCTTTCTTTCTTTCTTTCTTTCTTTCTTTCTTTCTTTTTCTTTCACATGGAGGCCCATCAGAGGTCCGTAGCCTCAGCATGCCCCCCCGCCACTGCTCCTCTGCCCCCCTTCATTTCCCCTGACTGTGGTGCCCATCGTTCATTGGCACACCTTGCCCTCCATCACCCTCTGCCCCTTGGCCCTGCTACCCATTCATCTCCATTGAATGGACACACGTCCGAAGGGGGGGGGCTCCTCCTGGCCCATTTCTAGAGACCTGGCCGGCAAACGCCCCGCGCCTCTCGCCGCCTCCTCGGCCAGTGCTGCCCCCGCCCAGCCCAGCCCAGCAGCATCGCTCCAGATCTCTGCCCGTCGGAAGAGGTGGGGGCGTCCTCCTCCCCGCTCCTTCTTCAGCCGCGAGCGGGACTTCTTCGCCCCGGCCCCGCAACTCGGCCGGGCGGACCCCTCGATCGCCCCGCACGAAGCGTGCCTGGCGCTGTCCTCGAGGCCGCCCCTTCCCAAGTCCCCGCGGCCGCCAAGACCGAGGGGCGCCTCCACAGCGGGGAACTGCAGACGCCTCCTTAGCTAGCCCACGTCTCCGAGCCCCAATTTTCCGCCCCCCCAAAAAAACTCACAGCTTCACTGAGCCAAGCGCGGCCCTTCTCACGCCCAAATCGCCCCCAGGCCTCCCCACCTCCAGCGCCCCAACAGCCGCCCACATTCCCTCTTCCCCAACAGCCGCCCCTCATCCGTGACTGTGAAGTCCCTTTCCTGCCCCCCCAAACTCCCAGCCCCTGACAACGATTCCACTCTCCGCGTCTTCGTCTCCTTCTCTGAGAACTCTCGGCGACACGCGTCTCCGCCTTCAGACGCCTCCCCAACTTCTCGTCATGCCGTCGAGGCAAGGCTGCCACCTCGTCCTGCTGCCCCCCCCCGCGCCCTTTCCCGTCGCCCCGCGGGGCTCCGGGGGCTCCAGCGTGCGCCCCTCCGATCTCTCGCCCTCCGTCCCGGCCCCGGAGCGCGCCCCGAAGCCCCCGCGGAGCGCCGCAGCCCTCGCGCCTCGGGCGCGCACTCACCTGGCTGGCAGGTGGCGGCGGCTGCTGTGCTCCCGCGTCGCCTCGGCCGCAGTGCCTGAGCTGGGAGCTGCGAGGTCGCGCCTCTTAGCGTGGGGTGGAGCGGGCTGGGCTGGGCCGTGACCGAAATATGAGCGGCATCCGGGGAGGGAGGGCTGGGGAGCGGGAGGAAGCGCTTGCACCACCGCCGTCGCGGGAAGGCGCCCTTCCTCCTCCTCCTCCTCCTCCCGCGGTGACCGGGATGGAGGTGACATAACTGGGCAGGCTTGGGGTGGGTGACTCAAGGGGGCACAAAGTCCAGGGCACGCACCGGCTGACCCACAGGGCCAGGACAGGAGGCTTCACCCAGGGCCACCGTGCTGACCTGGGTCAGGGGGAAGTTGGGCAACATCTGCATCGCCAGCGAGATAGGCCACTTCAGCCGTCACAATCATTAATAACCATCAATAGCAGTAGCCGCCGTGATTATGATGGCGCCAAAGCACAAGACACTTGGCAGGGCAGCCTCGGCACAGTCGAACACCCTTGGCAGAGGACAGCAGAGGCGTAACTCGGGGAGAGCCTGAGGGGCGCTTGCCCCGGGCGCTATGCCAAGCGGGGGGCACAACATTCAAGGCAGCCACTTCTGGGTTCTCCTTTCCAGAGGAGGCGAAGCGCAAAGACCTCCTGCACTTTTTAAAGCACAGTTCTTGAGTGCTTCCCATTCTGCCATAGGGTCTACAGCTATAAAGTCTATCATAAATTGTATTTATATCTTTAAAGGTGCAATCTTAGCCAACCTTCCAGCTGTGCCAATGGGGCGTATTCTACATTCTGCAGTGGAATTGTAGTCACAGACGCCTCCCCAAGGTCAGGGAATGTTTGTTCCCTTACCTCGGACTGCATTGCCCTTACCCTGGTGCTGGAAAGTTGGTTAAGGTTCTGCCCTAAGGTTCTGCACACCTTGGCTGTGAAGCTGGGGTCCTGCAAAAAAAAAAAAAAATGTTTCCAATTGGGCCTTGTAGCTCTTAAATCCAGCCCTGCAGTGAACATGCATGTGGCAAGATGGGGGGGGGGGGCATGGGCATAGCTAAAGAAGTGCAGGGGGTGCAATTGCACCGGGCAACCAGCTTTAGGGGGGCAACAAGCTGAGCTTGACACTAGCGGCCAAAATTGTGAAAACCTTGTTATGTATGAGTAACACCATCATGTTATATATCATTGGGAAGGTAATTGAATGCAGAATGCAATGAAACAAGCCAGAGTGCAATATCTTTACTCTATCAATCGTTATGGCCAACCAAACAGAGAAAATGAAAATACAGCTGTGACATCACTTCTTGTTGTGATGCAACTTCCGGGGCCACATTTTGCCCTCTGCATTGGGCTACACTTTCATTAGCTACGCCCTGGGGGTTTGTCATGTGTGACTGGTGGAGCAGGCTTTGTTTCCCAGGAATATCTGAACTGTGAAGCAGTTCAGAGCAAATCAAATAACTAGATAGTTCCCTGTCCCAAAAGGGCTCACAATCTAAAATGATGTTGAAGGAACTCCAGGAAACAGCCACTAGAACGGACCCTGTGCTGGGGAGGGAAACAGTTACTACTCCCCCCTGCTAAATATAAGAAGAGCACTACTTGAAAAAGTGCCTCTTTGTCTAGTCTGCAGCCCTGCCCCAGCCAAACTTGCAGGCATTTCTGCTACCACCTGAGTGAGCCACAAATCACTGCACATCCCACATGTGGCATCGATGCCACTGTTCTGCTGCATCCATGGAATGCATAGTGAAGCTCTTCATTGGACTATTACGAGGTCTGCACTGTGGAGAGAGTTGCTTCCTTTCTGTGTCGCCCACCTGCTAAAGTCCATGTGCTTTTAAAAGTGGAGTGACAAGCAGAAACCCTAGAAGGCAATTCCTCCCTCCAAGCGCAGAAATGCACTGATGGGGGATCACTTGGAGGAAATTTGGGGACAGGTAGAGCAATCTTTGTTTGTTTTCCTATTGTTGGAAGTCCAAGATTACAGTGTTACTTTCAGGGCTGGCCTTAGGCCAATGTGACCAAAGTCATCACATCGGGCCCCGCGCTTTGGGGGCCCCCGTACCAGTGCAGTGAGCATATTGCTTCCTGCTGCAGTCAGGATCTCTCAGGATTGTAGGTCAGTGGGGCAAGCAGAGCAGCTTAACTTGGGCCCTCTCACCTGCCCCAGCTTCTGAAGTGCCCAAAATGGGCCTCCCGGAAGCAATTGGCAGTGACGTCAACCTGTCACCACCAACTATTTCCAAGTGCCACACTTTGTGTGTGGCATCACAAGTGCTCTTCTTGGTGAGTGGGGGGCCCTGTGGGGAGTGTGGGGGCCCCCACAGGAATGCCCCGCATTGGGCCCCGCCCAGCGTACCGGGTGAATAACGCCACTGGCTGAATCTCCTTCAGCAAGGCCTGTTATTGTTATTCCGAATACTGACACAGGGCTTTAAAAAATAAAAAAAGTTCACAACGCAGTTTGCAGAGAAACACAAATGGCTCCTGGACCCAAAAAGGCTCACCATCACACAAAAAAAAAGTTGCAAAAGAAACAGTCACAAGAAAAGAAGACACTCTGGGAGCCAGCCTAGCAACACTTCTCTGGGAGTAAGTGTCTGAACACAATAGGACTTCTGAGTAGACATGCAGAGGATTGTGCCCTATGCTGGGTGAAGAGGGACACTCTCCCCTTGCAAAATATAAGAGGAGCACCACTGGGAAAAGTGCCTCTTTGCCTAGTTGGCAGGGAAAACTCCTTCTTATGTATGCTTCACAAGTTTATTGTGCTCTTTGATTGACAAGATCAGCAATTTCCCATGTGAGTTCTCTCTTAAGAGGATGCCTCCTGGACCCAGTGATTTCTTAATTTTTGACATGTCAATCTGCTCACGGCTTTTCTGTTCTTCAGACTCCCTTCCTTTGTCCAGGCACAGACATCTGCCTTACATCTTCTGCAATGAAGGATTAATACTAAAGTATTGACGGTTAAATTGAAACTCATAGGGGGTATTATTTAATATGTTTTAATCTTTACAAACGACTATGTCCTTTATGATGTTTAGGATGGCTTGCATGGATGCATGCATGCATGCATATGATGGATTTTTATGCTGGTCAGGGACTGTAATAAAGAATATTGTAACCTTCTGCCCTGAAGACAGATGCAAAGAATTCGCTGTGACTCTTCAGCACATCCCTTTTCAGCTGTTCTCTGACGGTCCAGGTGCCAGCCATCGCATGTCCTAATTTTGACACATTTGATGTCGTTGTTTTTGTGGGCCTGGCTGTTTTGTAGCCACATGCCCCTCCGCAGAGCCATTTCCCGCATCCCCTCTTGTCAGCAGACGTCTCTTTTGGGAGGGCTTGTGCTCCGTTTGTTGGTCTTCGCTGGGGTTCGGCTTCCATTCTCTGCAGGACGCCTTGCCTGGTGTGACTCCACTTGTGGGCCAGGCTGGCTGCTTCCTGGACAGGGAGGGGCTTTTCCCGGCTTAAGTGGTCTCTGCATTCTTATCAAGCTGCTTCTGTTATTGCGATTTTAAACAACCCCATTTGCTGTGGGAAGACTTGAGCCTCTGACTTTCCCTTCCAGCTTCCTTTTCTCCAATCCCTTCCTTTCCAATCCCTTTTTTGACATTGGATATGTGCAGTGATGTCATGCAGGGGGAACGTGGGGGAACTCAGTTCCACTAGTTAAAATTAGGGCTGACTCCGCCCACTTCACTCTCCCTCCTCCCCCTCCCAATTCCTCTGCAAAGAGCTTTTCTTCTTGGTTGGCTGGCACTCAGAGGATTAAAGGGAGCGACTCCAGATTCCTAGGGGGGGCGAAGGCAGTGATGCCATTCAGGGGGAACAGACCAGAATGGGCGTTCTGGATCCTAACGGGCTCCGTGGCTGGTTCCGGGTTCCCGACAAGTGCCAATCAAAAGCGAGTTCCTGTTCCTAAATCATTTGAATGACACCACTGGATATGTAGAATCAGCAATGTGATCTCCTTTCCCCACTCTGCTCTACTCTGGGTAGTCCCGGTTCTTTCCAGGAACTCTTCTTCGAAGGCCGAGCCACTGCCCCAGTAAGAAACAGTCACCAAATTCCATGCTCTCGAAGTAGGCTGTCTCCGAAGGTCAGATGCAAGGGAGTGGCAACAAGATGCGGGTATCTGGTTGCCTGCTGTGCTCCCTGTGGCACCTGGTGGGCCACAGTGAGATACAGGAAGCTGGGCTAACTGCGTCCCTGGGCCTGATCCTGTGGGGTTCTTCTTATGATCCCCCATGCAGTTTGGGGGGTGCCAGCGTGTCACGGGGAAGGAAGCTCAGCCAGGGAACAAAATCCAAAGTTCTCAGTTCCAGGTTTTCCTAGTTGACACCCACAAGGCACTTTTCCAGTCCCAGCGTCTAGGGACGGAGGCCAGAAATTCCACCCTGTTTTGAAAGTCGATAGGCCTCCCAGCCCCTCCCTTGTAACCAGGGTTGGGGCCAAGGAGCCGCATTCAGCCGTATCCCGGCTCGGGCAGGGCTGTATTCTTTGGAGAAGGGGTGCTGCTGTCAGAGGTGTCGGCACCTGTAGAGAAGGTGCGTGTCAGGGCAGGTTAAGGGAGGGAGGGAGGGAGGGAGGGAGCTCCACGGGTGAGAGAGGAAGGTGTGGCCTCTCGGGCTGGATGCAGGCAGGTGATCCCCTGTGGAAGGACCAGCAGGATCCTGACAGGGCACTGCTGGCATGTGAGCATTCCTGCTCTTTCGAGAGTGGCTCAGCAGGTACAGCCAGCACTCGGAGACTGTGACGGGCAAAGCTGCGCCTGTTTGACTTCCACCTGCCACGTGGCCAAAAAGCATAAGGCACAGAGCCTTGCAAGAGAGGGAAAGAGGCTGGCCTTGGCTCAGTACCAACTCCCGTCCTCAGATTCGGACAGATTCCTGGTCTCTCCTCCTTCGCCCTTTCAAAACTCCCTCCAGGCCCCTCAGATGTGCCCAATGCACAAAACCTCACGATACCTGGAACGTACTCCTAGATCTGGAACCCTTTTCCCTTTATGCATTAGGTGGCTAATGATGGCTACTAGCCAGCGGAGAACCTGATCCTTTGCCTCTACTCAGGGCGCAATCCTAACCTGGAGTTAGGCTGGCACAGTTAGGCCAGTAAAGTTTGGCCGGCACAAGAAACACCGTAAAGTATGTTTGGACCGCTCTCGGAGTCAGAGAGGCCAGCACACAGACGGGCTCCATCCTCCTGGACTCTGAGAGTGGTCCAAATGTGCTTTACAATGTCTCTTGCGCTGGCCAAACTTTGCTGGCCTAACTGTGCCAGCTGAACTCCAGGTTAGGATTGCACACTCAGAGGCATTGCTGTTATCTGGTTCCAGGGCTGAGCACAACTTCTAAAGCTCAGCCTTGGCTGCAAGCCCCATGTAGATTTTCTGCTGAATGCACTGGAATGAGAGCAACACCTGTGTCCTGGAAAGAGGCATGCGAGAGGCCCACGTGACAATAATAATAATAATAATAATAATAATAATAATAATAATAATAATAA
>JAJKFI010000165.1:361839-376614 GCA_029204185.1 Lerista edwardsae | reverse complement strand
CCCCTAAGTCCTAGGCCCGGAAGTGACATCATTAAGCAGGAAGTGAAGTCATTGCTTTTTAATAATGTAGAAGTCGGAAGAAGTCCACATCCTCTCAGAGGCGGATCTACAAGGAGGGCAAAGCTCTAAGTGTTGCAAGAAGCCTTACCCTGTCATGTAAATCCCGCCTCTCCCTTGCTGCTGTAGCCAGTAAGCAACGCCAAGATGCTGCTTTTCCCTGTGAGGATTGGCTGAAACGGTGCAGGAAAGGAGTGATTTCCACTGCAAAGTAAGGCTTCTTGCAAAACTTAGAGCTTTGCCCTCCCTTAGATCTGCCTCTGCCTCCTCTCCAGAACATTCTGAATGCTTTGTATCTAAGTGACATCTGAGTTTAGGGATTGATTGAGCACTGAGAACAACATGGCACAGAACGCACAGTGGCTTCTCTAGGCTACTGCTGCTCAAGGTGGTAAAGCCAGATTTTAGACGGTCTGCAGAGTATTTACGTTCCTTTTCCCCACGTGCTGAGACGCACCTAGGAACGAATATGGAATGTGTGACATACCCAGTTGGAAAGAGACCTGGGAGAGACTTCATCACACACACCAAGACAACCCCATCGCAAGGCTTATTTCCCTCACACACACGCACTGAGGAAGTGGCAGTTTAATGGGGATGCCTTTTCCCTAGCCAAAATGGAACTTCCAAGATGGCGGTGCCCAGCTTTTTAAGATGGCTGCCCCAAGCTCTTTGTGCCCCCCTGAAAATTGGTCTGTGACCCCCAGGTTGGGAAGCACAGCACGCACTGATCCTCCTTCACGGGCTGCCGGCTCACTTAAAGCCATCTAGACCAGCGAGTCTTGTGACAGTGAGTCCCTTAATTCTGTGTTTGTTGAAGCAGTTTTGCCGTGTTTGTCTTGGATCCGCTGCAGTAACTTTTGCTGGATGATCCCAAGTTTTAGTAAGATAAGAGAGGAGGAAAACCTCTGCTTGCTTTCCCCAAATCATGGGTCATTTTATAAGCATCTATCCAGCCTTTCTCTTCCCCCTTTCTCCCTCAACAAAAAATGCCTCGGAGGTTTTAACGTTCCCTTGTAGGGAGCCCAGATCCAACCCTCTGATTATTCCGGCTGTCCCTTCCTGAAGGCTTGAAATTGGCTCTGCTATCATGACTCTCCCCACCGATAGGATGCAGAGATGCCTTTGATGGAGATTTTTGGCTTCTTCACACAGCTCATTTCCCAGAGTCCTTGAAAGGCAGCGAAATGCATTTGAAACGGGTCTAAATCTGAGGTGCAGATACGCTCCTAGGAATATGGCTGAAATTACACTGCTGGTTCCCAAAGTCCAATCCACAACTATTTGCAGCAGTGATTTTCAACTGGTGTTGAAACAGTGGTGTGCCTCACAAGGTCCGCGGGTGTGCCGTGGGAGTTTGGGGGCACAGTGGAATTCTGGGTGATGTGACTCTGTTTCTTGGGCAAGTGTCCATAGTCAGAAATGGTCTCTGCCGGTGGACGAACAGAGACAAACAATTCATTACTACAGACAAACCTAGAAGAGTCTCCCGGAAGTTACATCACAAGTGATGAAGACCATAGAGAAATTCATGAGAAAGTGAGAAGAAACACACCCAAAATCGCTGCTCTAAGATCATCACTGAGATCCAATAGCACATAAGTTATCTCAGGGGCATTTGATCCAATGCCCAGCGTTGCAGAAATAACAACCTTTTCTTCCCAGAATGCCACCCACCCTGCCCCCCCCCCAATTCCAGTTGTACCTACACCTCCAGGCATGGCAAAAGCGAGCCAGAGACCACCCCTGGAATTTGCACAGGTCTCCCGTTGCGACACGGTGGCTTCCCCGCCCCAAACAAGGCAGCTTGTTCAGCTCCTACCTCTGCCCAGAAGCCAGCGGTGATAGAACCAAGCGCTCTGGTCATTGGGGTCAGTGAAGAAGGCATTTTGCACCAGCTCCAGCTCTGGGGAGGAAGAAAGAATAGAAAGGAGAGTGCTCAGATGGAAAAACAGTTGGGCAGTATAAATATCAATCCTACAAAGGCAGGTTCAGGTGAAGGCAGATGCCTACGCAGGTGAAAGCAACCCAGGTACAGCTTCCCTTCCAGGCCGTCTTACAAGGGGCTTCTCTGATCTGCGCAGAGATTTAGCTGGCGCAGATCAGAGAAGCCCCATTGGGCAGGCTGAGGTTTTACCCAGCGTAAGGGGACAAGCGCCCCTTTCCCCAAGTAGACCTCCAGCCCGCTCCTTACCTGCGCTGGATACAGCATAGGCCCTGCTGCCCCAGCGCAAGTTGGGACTGGGCTGTCATTGGCACGAGCGTGTCAGGCTGCAGAATCCCGTCTAACGCAGGTCGAACGAAAACCCTTTTCTGCAGGCGGCGACGGTCGATTCTGACGACGGCGGCATCACATGCCAAATGCATCAGGCACAGCAATTGCTTTGAGGTTGGTTTGGCAACTCTCTGTGCCGTGCCAGGTTCAGAAAATGCTCCCCGGGCCAAAACCGGACAGCAGAAACCCCTGAGAGGTATTTTGTTGGCTACGACACGGCTGAAACCGCAAAGACCACAGGGCCTGGCCATCATTCGTGCCTCGATCCTGTTTCCAGTGAGTGCCAAAGAGAAATGAATCTGTCAAAAGGGGAACGAGGAGGCGGCTCAGAGAAGAATGTGACCGCCTGGGAAACTTTCTCACAGCTTTACCTGGGCTTGTTAATTACACAGGTTTTTTTTTAAAAAATCAGATTCTTCCTCAGAGGAGCTCTGGATGGTCCACACAGGCCTTCCCTCTTCCTCATTTCACCTTTATAGCAACCACCCAGAACTTTAGGGCCCAGGGCATGCAATCAACTGCCACTGTGCTCCACAGAGTCCCCAACCATTCCTATAGGCACGTTAAGGTCTAAAAAAGCCGGTCACAGGATCTTGGTGTCTCTCGTCCTTTGCTAGTCTATCTGCCTTGCTGTTACTGGGTTTGAGCGTTTGACGCACCCCCATTCCCTCTGCTACCCAAGAACCAACCTGCCAAGCAATTCCAAGGACCTGAAAGCAACTGTTCTTTCCTTTCCGCTCGTTCCTCCTACCTTTCCTGAGCGTGGCCAAGAAACTGCTGCTTCAGCACCTGTTGAGCAGGTACCCTTGACTGCAAGGCTGCTACGCCTGTGTCCGTTTTGTAGGCTGCCTTGCAATGCACCCCCTTCCCTCTGGAAAGCAGCCTTGCCTCCCCCGGCCTCCTCAGAACTGGCTTTGGCTCCTGCCCAGTCGCTGGGCTTGCTTTTCAATATATACATACATACATACATATACATATGTTTGGCCTTCTTGCACTGCTTGCGCAACAGGCAATTGCCTGGTCTCGGCAATCAGGTCCCTAGTAGTGCAAATGCTTCAAAGCTGAACCAGCAGAGGCAATCCTGGTCTTTAGCAAGCCCAGCCAATGACCCTGAATGACCCTGACTTCTGTCTCCGTGCATGCTCGGGAGTCAAGAACTCCTGGCCTGTTCCAGAAGAGCCCTGGTTCCTGCACACGCCACAGATTTCCCCACGTGCACACACAACGTGTGTCCCAAACAGCTCACTCGGGAACAGGGCTTTATACTCTGAACATCAGCAGTAGGGAAGCGAACAGGGGGCAAATCCGAACGGGTCGTGGTGCAGCCAGAACTCCCATTCCAGGGGCGCGGCGTGCTTTGTGACCGTGGCAAAAGGAGGCACGCCACGTAGTGTCCCGTAGTGTCCCTGGCTGCTGTAAGCAGCCCCCAACATGCCCCAGTGCAGGGGAGGGCGGGAGGCACATGGAATGCAGAAGGGAGGAAAGTGGAGAGGCCTCCATTGAGGCTGGCAAGGGGGCAGCATCGGTGGCAGCCGCATCGCCAATATCCTACCCCCCTTCCCGCCCTCGGTCCACCTTCCTGGGTCCACTTGCACCAGCTATATAGCTGGTGAAGGTCCGAGTAGATATGGTGGGGCAGAGGGGGCTGGCCCTGGGGCAGGGGAACAACGCGCCCTTCCCTCGAGGCGGTCTGAGCAGGTTGAAACTCCCCCGTGGGAGAGAGTCAGTGATGTCATGCAGGGGGAACGCGGGGGAACTCAGTTCCACTAGTTAAAATTAGTTCAAAGACTCAGTTCCACTAGTTAAAACTCCGCCCACTTCACTCTTCCCCCTCCCCCCTCCCAATTCCTCTGCAAAGAGCTTTTCTTCTTGGTTGGCCGGCACTCAGAGGGTTAAAGGGAGCGACTCCGGATTCCTAGGGGGGCGAAGGCAGTGAGGTCATTCAGGGGGAACGGACCAGAACGGGCGTTCCGGATCCTAACGGGCTCCGTGGCTGGTTCCAGGTTCCCGACAAGTGCCGATCAAAAGTGAGTTCCTGGTCCTAAATCATTTGAATGACACCTCTGGAGAGAGTGTGCCGCCCGTTGGCATGCCTGCATCAGAGTGCGGGGAGCTGGATAGGCCTGGGCTGCCCGGGCCAGTGGCAGCTCACACCTCTGTCCCCGAGCTAGCTGAGTCCTCACTCGGCTGGATTCAGGCCCCGTAATTCCACGTATGACAAAACGCCACTGACAAATGTGGAAGAACCAGTTCTGGGAAGCGGGAGGGGGGAGATGCTCTTGCACACCTGTGCCGTCTGCAGCCAGGACACTGTCCTGGGCATTCCGAGCAAAGCCAGCAGGGAAACGCAGCATGCCGGGGAGCTCAGAAGCGCATGTGGCTGCATTGCACAGTCTCAGCCCACCGCGCCTCTCTAGCCTGGTTCCCGCGATTCAGCTTGGCAGCTCACCACAGTCGCCAGCAAAAGGCCTTCCAGCCCTGTACATTACCCGGGTATGCTGGGACATACCTAGATGGGCTGGAGACCGAACCTGGAGCCCTTTTAAATTCTATATGTATTTGCACACGCGTGCTGCAAACACCCAATTCTGTACTAAGTACACCTAAGCTGGCACTCAGGAAAACGGGATCAATTAACCCGACCAAAACGGAACAGGTTTATGACCTGTGTAAATCGTGCTAATTAAAACCAGCTGCATCCTGCAAAAGTGGACTTGGATTCTGCTTGCCGTCAGCAGCACTGCAGCAGAGAGGGACAGAAAGGGTGGCAATAGCTGTGCTGGGCTAGTCCGGATCCTTCTGAGACTTGCTCGCACACTTTCAAGTCTAATCCTCAAGTCACTCAAAATAAGAACATAAGAAGAGCCCTGCTGGATCAGGCCAAAGGCCACCAGAACCAGATGCTCCTCTTCAGACACATAGGAACAGCCCGACTGGATCAGGCCAAGGCCCATCTACTCCAGCTTTGCATATCTCACAGTGGCCCACCAGATGCCTCAAGGAGCACACGAGACCACAAGATGCCTGCGTCTCATTGCCACTTCCCTGCAACTGGCATTCTGAGGTATTGTGCTGTCTGAAATCCGCTGCCTTCCTGAAAGTTGCAGACTTAAGCACCTATCCTTTAACAGCAGCCCAGGATGTCCCAATGTCACAAACGGGAGACAGGAAACCCTCCTTCTGCCACACCCCGGCCATTACAGGGTGTGGGAAATGGCTTATGAGGTTACATCAACAAACATCGTGAAGATTAGAGAAGGAAAATGCCAGTGGAATATAATTTACTGGATCTAGTAGGTGCTCTGCTAAAATCTTATATGGCACCTGCAAGAATCTGAGAAATGGCTACTGATGTAAAATGAGGCAGAAGATTTAGTCGAGAGGGTTAATGCCTCCATTTGCCTGAAGATAAGAGCTGAAGATCTGAAGGTCGCTGGTTTGGGACAGCCGGAAGTCTCTGTGAGCGGCAGACCTTGTTAATTGCGACTGATTAACAGCTGAGCTTCGGCTGCCTTGTGTGAGGGGGAGTTGTGCCGAAGTTCAGCCGCTTCTCTGGTGGGAGCAGGGAAGCCGCTTATCAGCCAGCAAGAAGACAAATGGGTGGCCAGAAAGAAGGACTAAATCCAGAAAGATCCATCTGTATGTGTGTAGTTCTTGAAAGATAGAACATTTCTGTATAAATTGTAAAAACCTTCGGGTTTCTGAATAAAGTCTGCCCATGTAAACCGCCTTGAGTTATAGTCATTAGAGAAATCTGGTGACCTAAGAAAGGCGGTATATAAATACAAGTATTTATTATTATTATTATTATTATTATTATTATTATTATTATTTTGAAAATGTTTTTCCCCCTTATTTTTTTTTGAATAGCAAGGATTTTGGACAGCTATTGGGCTGATGGTCGACATCACCAAAAGAAGTTCAAAAAGGAGTTTCACGTAACAAATGTCCCAAATGCTCACACTCTTCAAAAAATGTGCAGAAGCTGCACTAGCAGCCACCAGAAAAGGTCCTGTGCTTGGGGTGGTGGTGGATGGGGGTGGGAGAGGCAGGGGCAGTTTCTCTTCTCCGGCCGCACTTAAGAGGGGCACAGCTGTAAAGAGGAGCCTCGCCAACCAGCTACAGGACTTGACGATGGTTGCGTTGGCAGCTTATTGGCTTTGTGGTTTCAAACTGGCTTGAGGATTGTGCAAATTTTTATTGTGCGTTTCTGGTGCTGTCACCGCTCATGAGCTGGTGACAAGGAAGGCGTGGCGGACGTTTAAGAAAATCCACACAGGTGTTGACTCTCAAGGATAGGGAGAGGCAAGAGTACGGCAGGCAGGCCAGGGCTGGAGACGATGGTTCTCGCCTGGCAAAGCAGCGTGTCAGGATGCCCAGCTCACGGCCTCGCCCTTTCCTGATCCTGCCACATCAGCCACGGGGCACTCTCCTTGGAGCGTCGCCCAGGGCCAGGTTCCCACGCCACGCCCCCCCGCCTCTCACCAGACGCCACTGGATGGGCACGGAGGGCTGGAGAAGCGGCTGTGGTCTATGGCAGACAAAGGCTGTGTGGAGAAGCAACATCCCCTTAGGGTGATCTCCTTGGAATGCAGCCGCCCCCAGGGGAGGGCTGGGTGCCGGGGACAACTCCTTGTGCACACTTTTACTCATGGCAAAACCACATCCCTGTGCCCGAGCCCCTGCACCCAGGACCAGCGGCTGTGACTCAGGGATCCGCACACCCATTCCGGGCTTTTGGGAAGAGAGTTCAAGAGTTTGGCGACAGGCTCGGCCTTCCTCCACCCTCCTTGCCAGGGCTGGGAACGTCTTGGCTGCCCTCGCTCTGACCCACTCGAGGGAGGGGTCCCCACTGGGTGGCGGAGAAACCGGCTTTGCACGCAGAAGGCCCCAGGCTCCGCCCCTGGCCGACGGCATCTCCCGTTCCAAGGAGATCCCGCGGCAAGGCTGGGAAGGACCTTGAAGGTCTGCTGCCGGTCGACCACGCTGGGCGAGACAAATCAACGGTCCGATTCTGCCTGAAGCAGCGCCCGTTCTTCCAGCTAGGCTGACGGCAACACTACCCTGGGGCTCCTCAAGACCAGCCCTCCCTCCCTCCCTCCCTCAAGGCCTCAGAACTACTAGCACCCACAGTCCGGCCAATGTACAGGCCTGTTATCAACAAGACCAAAAACTTGCATTAATGGTATGAGGATAAAACAGATAAAAGGAAGTACTTTTTTACCCAACGGGTAGTTAATCTGTGGAACTCTTTGCCACAGGAGGTGGTGATGGCAACTGGTCTTGATGCCTTTAAGAGGGGATTGGACGGATTTCTGGAGGAAAGGTCCATCGTGGGCTATAGGCAATGATGGATTGTGCAACCTCCTTACAAAGGTGGTGGGCTACTTCAGAGTACCAGGTGCAAGGGAGTGGCAACAGGATGCAAGCATCTTGTTGTTTCATGCCTCTCTGGGGCACCTGGTGGGCCGCTGTGAGATACAAGAAGCTGGACTAGATGGGCCTTTGGCCTGATCCAGCAGGGCTCTTCTTATGTTCTTATAATTTGCTTAACAGAAATAATGGAAATCGATTCAGAGCGCAATCCTAACCTGGACTTAGGCTGGCAAAGCCTGGCCGGCACCAGGGCCACCGTAAAGTGCATTTGGACCACTCGGAGTCAGGGAGGATGACGCACGCCTGTGAGCTGGCTTCTCTACTTCAGAGAGGGAGCCAAACGCACTTTGCAGTGGCCTTTGTGCAGTGGTGTCATTCAAATGATTTAGGAACAGGAACTCACTTTTGATTGGCACTTGTCGGGAACCCGGAACCAGCCACGGAGCCCGTTAGGATCCGGAACGCCCGTTCTGGTCCGTTTCTCCTGAATGACATCACTGCCTTTGTGCCAGCCAAACTTTGCTGGCCTAATTGTGCTGGCCCTTCTCCAGGTTAGGATTGACCTCTAAAACAACTGCAATAGGGGAAATTAACTGGATAGTATAATAAGGGCTGCCGGGATACATTTTGCCGATTTTGAAACTTTGACTTGGTAGTAAGAAAACTATATGGAGGTGGGACGTATTGCTGCACGCTAGCTGTACTTTGCAAAGTATATTATGTATGATTTAGATTTTTTTAATTTTTATTAGTCGAATAAAAAATAGTGTAAAAAAAAAAGACCAAAGACTTGCACCTCTGATGGGGACATCTTCTTCCCTCCAGCCGGAGAGGAGTCGCACCACTCCCGATGAAACGGCCTGTGCCGTCTACCTGCCCCTCCCCCCATCCCCTCTTCCCGAGAATGAGCACCTTTCAGGAGAATCTCCTCCGTGATCCGGCCGTGCTGGTGGGCATCCGGGTAGAGCTGTGGCAGGAGGAGGCTACGGTAATGCCAGGAGGAGTAGTTGGAGAAGTTCCGGGTGATGAGGCTGTCGCTGAACGCCAGCTCGTCTTGAGGGGCAACCTGTGACCGCTGCACCACAAAGCGCCGGTAATCCCAGCAGTGAACTGAAGGGGGCGGCAGAGAGAAAGAAGAGGGGAAGTTCTAGGAGGTCATTCAACTGAACGCGAACACACTCTCCCTCAGTGGCATAGCTACGGGGGGCGGCATGGAAAGTGTTGCAGGAGCCACAAAGCGCCATTTAAGCAGCCCTTCTCACTCACCGTCGGAGCCATTCTGGGCAGTGAATGTCTTGCAGTTGCTGATGCTGCCCAGAATATCTCCAATGGAGAGTGGAGGAGCTGCTTACACGGCGCGTTGGAGCACCTGCAACGCTTTTCGTGACCCCCCCCCATAACGATGCTATTGCACACACTCACGAACTAGTTCTGCCACTGCTTGGCAGCAACAGCGCAAGTCGGGTGCCGTATGGCATGCAGGAGTGGGACAATCTCTGCCCAGCAGGTTCACTGCAAGGGGTGGTGGAGGAAGGCCAGGCCACCGATCTGCGCAGAAACACCCAGGGAGGGAAAAATCAGTGGCAGCCCAGACTGCGCAAGTGAAAGGAGGCTGGCACGTTTGGGAAGTGGCTTTGGCGGGGTATGGCTTTGGAGGCACTTGGCGGAGGAAAGCGGGGTGATCTGGGGCCTCTGCTCTGCGGAATGCCCGACACCTTCTTTTGCACATGAAGATGCTTATTTCTGAGTTCTCCGATATTTTGCAAATGATTTTATTTGCTCTTCTTAGATCATTTTTAAAAAACTGGACGCTGTTTAGGCTTGCCTCAGTTATATGTTGTGTTTTTAAACATTATTACTATTAAATTGACATTTGGGCAGGAAATGCAGGATATTTTAATAAAAACATTAGAACAGTGGCTCCCAACCCTTTTTAGCACCGGGACCCACGTTTTAGGTACAACAGCCTGTCGGCAGAGGCAGATCTAAGGGAGGGCAAAGCTCTAAGTTTTGCAAGAAGCCTTACCTTGCAGTGGAAATCGCTCCTCTCCTGCACCGTTTCAGCCAATCCTCACAGGGAAAAGCAACATCTTGGCGTTGCTTACTGGCTACAGCAGCAAGGGAGAGGAGGGATTTACATGGCAGGGTAAGGCTCCTTGCAACACTTAGAGCTTTGCCCTCCCTGTAGATCCGCCTCTGCCTGTCGGGACCCCCCGCTAAGACCAGAAGTTGTGTCATTAAGCAGGAAGTGACATCAGTGTTCCTGTTTTTTAAAAAAATGTATGCAGACTACCGTAGAGTCCCAAATGCAAGTTGTTTTCAGATATGTGGAACACCTTGAAATTTTTTCAAAAACGTATTTCTCTGGAGGTTCCCTAAAAGATTGCAAAGACGGAACTTTTTAAATGTGGTGCATCTATGGTAGCGAATGGGGTCTCTGAGACCCCCTGAAAATTAAGTTGTGACCCCTGGGTTGGGAACCAATGCATTAGAAAAAGAAAGCAAAGTGAACACTGTTGGTAAACTGAGAACATCGTAATGTTCGGGGACGAGACGACACTTGGAACTGGAGCTGGGTTCAGAGGTGCTGGAAAGTTTTCTTAAAGCTACGGAAGGCCAGAGGAAGGGCTGAAGAAAGGCCACTGGGATTCCTAGCAGCAGAGTCGGGTCAGCATTCGGCTGGCTGGGGAGTGGGGAGGAAGGGAGATACGCACAGTTCCGCTCGTCGCTCTCCAGGAACTTCCCACACAGCTCCAGCTCGCGGGCCCAGTCTGGCTCCGGGCTGTGCTCCATCACCCAGCAGCGATGGTGCCACGTCCCGTAGGACTTGGGGTTGACGCGCAGGCAGGACTCCAGGAAGGACAGCTCTGCCTTGTACAGGGCCTGCATCTCATCTGGCGTCCTGGGACAGAGAAGAGGAGGAGTCAAGGGAACCGCCTCCTGTGCAGGGAGTACCCACCACCCTCTCCCAACCTGCTCCCTCCGCCCCAACTCACTCCTCCGCCAGGTGAAGGAAGATCTCCCTTCGGAAGTTCCAGAGCGTGGCGAAGTCGGGGTTTGCCCCCAGGATCTGGCTGGTCAGCTCCAAAGCCTCCTTGTCCAGCTGCCCCAGTTTCCTCTGAAGAAGGAAGGTCAACAAGGTGTGCGTCAGAAGTGCCCTTTCATACTTTCCCAGCAGCTGCTGGTGCCCTGGCTCCCTTCTCGAGTGGACTCTTGCGGGAAGAAGGGGACATGTGGTCTGCACTGCCACGTCTGACCACCCAGAGCAAGGGATGGAGGTCACCCATTATGCATGGAAGGGATAGAGTCGATAAAGGGATGTTCTTTTCCCTCTCTCAAAACACCAGAACCAGGGGGCATCCGCTAAAACTGAGGGTTGGGAGAGTTAAAACAGATAAAAGGAAGTACTTTTTTACCCAGTGGGTAGTTAATCTGTGGAACTCTTTGCCACAGGAGGTGGTGATGGCATCAGGTCTGGATGCCTTTAAGAGGGGATTGGACAGATTTCTGGAGGAAAAGTCCATTGTGGGCTATAAGCAATGATGGGTTGTAGCCTCCTTACATTAGTAGTAGGCTACTTCAGAGTACTGGGTGCAAGGGAGTGGCAACAGGATGCAAGCATCTTGTTGTCTCGTGCCTCCCTGGGGCACCTGGTGGGCTGCTGTGAGATACAGGAAGCTGGACTAGATGGGCCTGTGGCCTGATCCAGCGGGGCTCTTCTTATGTTCTTATGTCACCATGTGCACAGAACACAAGATGTCTGCAGCTGAGGAGGAAAGAACGTCTGACCCAGGACAGCCGGTATTCTGGGCCTAGAAACCTTTGCGCATCAAGAGCCAACAGAACAGGGCAGGCCCAACGCCGCACTGCCCACTTCCCTCCCCTCAGCTGAAGAAGCTCTTCGCTGTTGCTTTCTCTCTTCCTAAACAAAGGGGGCAGAAGAGCCAAGGCTCAACACCAGCAACCCACCCTTGAGGTGCTGAAGGTCCTGGTTCCGTTTTAGAGAGGAAAGGCTGTCAAAGCCACCCTTTGCCAGTGATGTCATGCAGGGGGAACGCGGGGGAACTCAGTTCCACTAGTTAAAATTAGGGCTGACTCCGCCCACTTCACTCTCCCTCCTCCCCCCTCCCAATTCCTCTGCAAAGAGCTTTTCTTCTTGTTTGGCCGGCACTCAGAGGGTTAAAGGGAGCGACTCCGGATTCCTAGGGGGGCGAAGGCAGTGATGCCATTCAGGGGGAACGGACCAGAACGGGAATCCTAACGGGCTCCATGGCTGGTTCCGGGTTCCCGACAAGTGCCAATCAAAAGTGAGTTCCTGTTCCTAAATCATTTGAATGACACCACTGCCCTTTGCTCCAATTGTGGGGCATTTTCTTCAGCCCCCAACAGAAAGAATGCTGCGAGCACATTTTGCCCTCCTTCTTGACCTACTCATACCCCAGAGTTCAGGAGTACTTGTTGTTGTTGTTGAGTCGCTAAGTCGTGTCCGACTCTTCGCGACCCCTTCTTCGCAACATCGCACTTTCCTTTCACTTCCAGACATGTCCACAGCTGAGCTTCCTTCCGGTTTTGGCCCAGCTACTTCACTCTTTCTGGAGCTACTAGTACTCGTGTTCTGCTCTTCCCCAGTAGCATAATGGTCACCTTCCGACCTGAGGGTCTCGTCTTCCAGTGTCATATCGTTTAGCCTTTTAGTTTTGTAATCCATGGGGTTTTCTTGGCAAGAGTACTGGAGTGGGTTGCCATTTCCTTCTCCAGCGGATCACGTTTAGCCAGAACTCTCTACTATGACCTGCCCATCTTGGGTAACCCTACATGGCATAGCTCACAGCTTCACTGAGCTACTCAAGCCCCTTTGCCACGACAAGGCAGTGAGTACAAAGCAAGGAGCTTAGATTGACTGGAGACGGCGTGCCCGTTGATTTAATAGGAGCCGAGTGAAGCCACCTGGGGTAGATAAAAATGGCTGACTCAGATCATCGCCGTGAGGGAGGATTGCCGTGAATTAGTATACTCCATGCTTATTAAATAGTACTACAATTCCCCGGGCAGCTCCCTTGCAAAAAGATTCCCCTGCTCGTACTGTTTCGGACTGAATAAAAATAAAAACTTACGAAAATAAAAACATGTGATGTGATAATGTTTCGTGTGGAAACATTATTTGTAACCTTATTACCCGTATGCAGAACACGCAGGCATGATTAAAAAGGTTGAGATTAACTTTTAAACACGTGAGGGAGATTTTTATTTGAGAATTCACGGCAACCCTCCCTCACGGCGATGATCTGAGTCAGCCATTTTTGTCTACCCCAGGTGGCTTCAAGATGGTGACGTCATGCCGTCTCTAGTGAATTCTATCTCTATGGTACAAAGGTGTATAAAGGGTGCCTCAAGGAGATGCTGGTAGAGGGGGTGCTGGTTATGGCCAGGGCACAGCAGGCAGGAAGAAGCAGAGCGCTCCCCCCCCGCCCTCACATCCCGTATGCCTCTCTTCACTTCCCGAGTCAAGCAGTGAGGGGAAGGGGCTGGCCGCATGGGTGCCTTCAGGGCCGGCTGGAGCAAAATCACCCTGGTCACCCCTGGAGGAACCCGCATGTTCCCCTTGT
Organism: Lerista edwardsae; assembly: GCA_029204185.1. Lineage (NCBI taxonomy): Eukaryota > Metazoa > Chordata > Lepidosauria > Squamata > Scincidae > Lerista > Lerista edwardsae. The sequence goes on along the minus strand of JAJKFI010000165.1, from coordinate 363,300 downwards.
TTCCTACTATTTGGGAATGTGCTATTTGGGGGGGGGCAGCTGCTGCAGAAGCTCGTGTGCTCCCCTAACTTTGTGATGTCATGATGTCACAACGTGTGCCGTCATGATGTCACGCAGTGCGCCTGAGGCACCGAAAAGCCTTAGAACACCTCTGCGGGCGTCAGAGGCCAACTGCAAACTGGGAGTCAAATGCAACACAGACACTACCGAACCATATTGATGCAAACTTAATATAAAGAGACCCAAGCAGAAAGGGGAGGAGGGCGCAAGTCACTGTGACCCTCAACCCCAAGCAGGGGCAAAGGTCAGGGATCAACCTGGCCCTCCAGCTGGGACGTGGCACCCTTCCAAAGCAGCCCTTTGTCCCCACCCTCCGGACACTCCTTGCCTTCTCAAAGATGGCTTTGGTGACGGTCACATATTGGCGCAGCTTCTTGTCCCGTTCCAGGCGCTTGGCCTCGGCCTGCTCCTCTGTCGTCTTCACTTTCAGCCTGCCGTGCTGTGAGGGAAACGGGAACGTCAGGTGGATGCGAGGGGAGGAGCGGTGGCAACAACGGAGCAGAGGCCAGCTGGGAAGAATCACTCCACAAAGGGCCCCGACTCAGAGAGAGCCCCCCCTCCTTACTCACCATGTCGACTGTGCAGTAAGAACGACTCCGAGGGGGAAATGAGGAGTCAATCACATATCCTAGGACAGAAAATAGTGACAGGAAGGTGAGCTGGAAGCGGGAGCTGTGAAGATGGTGGTGTACAAATCAGCACCCCACCTTGAGAAGCAACCCCCTGTGGCATGTTTTCAACCCCACCCATTGTCCAAAGCGATCGGAACAGCACACAAGTTACAGGCAGATGATCCCTTTTCAGGACATCTAAAATCCAGACTACTCCAAAATCCAAGACGTTTTTGAAAAAAAACTTTCTGTCCTGTGAACACTAGAAGGTCTTGTCTTCGTTCCCACATACAGGCTGTAAGTTCTATTTTCTGCTCTGCACAACTCCTGGGTTCGGCAGGATCGGAAGGATTAGCTGAGACAGCTCAAAAGCTGGCCTCCCTATTTAATAATGTTTATTGCATATTCAAGGGCTGGAATTCAAAAGTGGTTCTGAGATTAATCCTAAATTAAACAGGCTAAGGGAAGGAGACGAGGGAGTGTGTGGTCTGTTCATTAAAAAAGCAAGATCTGGAGTTCAAGCCTGCTTGGAGTACATATTCCATTTTTGAATGTGCAAATTACTTTGTGTATTATCTGAGTGTCATTTTTACAACAGTCTCGTAAGACAAGTATTATTATTATTATTTATTTAATTTATACCCCGCCTTTCTGCCCCATGGGCACCCAAGGTGGCTTACAACATTAAAATACAATAAAATCACAATATTTGACAATTAAAAACAATAATTAAGAACAGTATTTGTTGTGCAAAGAATGATTTTCGCTAAGGACTATGGGATCGGGACAA
>JAJKFI010000165.1:350237-361829 GCA_029204185.1 Lerista edwardsae | reverse complement strand
ATTGATCATATTGGTCTGTGTGAGTTCTCCCTCGCTTCGGCACGGCAGTATTAAAATAATTAAAATCTAAAACAAGCGTCGTGGATCCTAAAATATACAAAGAAAGCCAGCCAGCCTGCCAACAATTAAAAGCTTGTTGAAATAAGGTCTTCAGCCCCTGCCGGAATGTTGCCAAAGAGGGAGCAGTTCTCAATTCAAAGGGGAGGGTATTCCAAAATCGGGGGGCCACCACCGAGAAGGCCCTCTTCCTGGCCGCCATCCCTCTCACCTTTCCTGGTGGCAGCACAGTCAAAAGGGCCCCCCAGATGACCTAAGAGTCCGGGCAGGATTGTATGGAAGGAGGCGGTCCCTCAAATACCCCGGACCCGAGCCGTAAAGGGCTTTAAAGGTCAAAACTAGCACTTTGAATCGGGCCCGGAACAGAACCGGCAGCCAGTGTAGTCGCTGAAGCAACGGCTCGACAGAGTCAAACCGATGTGCCCCAGCAACCACCCGAGCCGCCGCGTTCTGTACTAGTTGTAATTTCCGGACCGTCTTCAGAGGCAGCCCCATGTAGAGCGCACTGCAGTAATCTAATCTGGATGTCACTAGGGCATGGGTCACCGTGGCCAGGTCCGCACAGCTCAGGTACGGCCGCAGCTGGCGGATCAGCCGAAGCTGAGCAAAGGCTCCCCTGGCCACCGCCGCCACCTGGGAGTCCAGGAGCAGCTGCAGATCCAGAACCCCCGAGCTGCGGACCTGCTCCTTCAGAGGGAGTGCAACCCCATTCAGGGCAGGGCGATAGTCCAATACCCGAGCTGTGGATTTCCGGACCAGGAGCACCATTACCATCCCCTTAGCGCAACAGACAGCTCGGTTTTCACTTTTTAATTGGAGACCTGCTCCCTAATCCCAGGTTGTACGGGAAGCTGGCGGGGAACTCCAGTCCTGTGGTGAAATCCAACTGCTAACTTCTGTGGTTTTAGATTCCTCCCTTCCGGGAATGTGAGACATTCCAGGGACAGCAGCACTAGATCATCAGCACCTGGCCCTACCATGTCTGCTCAGAAGCACATCTCACTGAGTTCAATGGGACTTTCTCCTATATAAACGGTATAGGGCTGCAGTCTCAGGGAATCCTACACGCACCTACCTGGACATTCTTTATTCCTGGAAATTCAGTGGGGCTGACCGCCCAGGCTTGCACTGCCAGATTCCTTTTGGATGATGGCGTGCCGGAGATGTGCAACGCCTTTGTAATACCGCTTTATTTACAAACACACACACACAGTACTGGGGCAGGCAGAAACCTTATTGCAAGATTGCACAACTACTAATCCTGCATTCGATTTCCAGAGAGAGTCCCTCAGTGCTTCAGCCTCCGCCAACTCAACCGCAGCAACAAGCTCAACCGCTCCAGCAACTCAACCGCTCCAGCATGATCTGATTTGTCCCTAAGGTCCCAATCCGATCCAGCTTCCCAGCAATGATGCAGCCAGGCCAACAGGGCGTTTGCTGCATCCTGCACTGGTGGGGCAGTCATGCAGGCCTCCTCAAGGTAAGGGGGTATTTGCTCCCTTATCTCAGGGCTCCATTCAGTGGTGTCATCTAAATGATTTAAGAACAGGTACTCCCTTTTGATTGGCACGTGTTGGGACCCGCCCACCGGAAGTGACGTCATAAGCCGGAAGTGAGGTCGTGGCAGGAAGGGACATGAAAAAGGCCCTTTTTGAGGCCTCAGATGATTTTAAACTGACCCAACAGTTGCAACAGGATTCCACAGCACCCCCAGAACACGTGAAGGAGGCCTGGCATCAGGTTAAAACCCCAGAGCAACTCATTTTTCAGTGGCAAGGAAAGGAAAGGCTCCGCTCGTTGCCTGCCTGGCTCTGAGAACACGCAGGCAACTCAAACATGCAGGAAATTCAAACGTTGCAGAGGGCGGAGTTGACGAGTGGGCGGGGCCAGCCATAATCCTAGAAACCGGTACTCGCGTACCCCTGCGTACCCCCTGCATGACATCATTGGCTCCATTGTGTCTGCATCTGCGCTGAAAAGTTGGATAGGATTGGGCTGTCAATCTATTGGAAAAGCCCTGCTGGATCAGACCAAAATTTGGTCTGGTTTAGCTTTGAAAAGCATCCAGCCGGAGGCCTCCTTGGAGCTCCCAAGCAGAGCATGAAGACACCAGCCCTGCTCTCGGTGGGTGCAATCCTAACCTGGAGTTAGGCTGGCACAGTTAGGCCAGCGAAGTTCAGCTGGTCCAATGGCCACCGTAAAGTGCATTTGGACCACTCTCGGACTCAGGGAGGATGGTGCACGTCTGTGCGCTGACCTCTCTGACTCTGAGAGTGGTCCAAACATACTTTATGGTGTCCCTTGCGCCGGCCAAGTTTTGCTGGCCTAACTGTGCCGGACTAACTCCAGGTTAGGATTGCGCCCTCTGTCTCCCAGAAATTGGAACTAGAAATTCACAGCCTCTGAACCAGGAGATTATTCTCACTCTGCTCTTTCTGAAAGCAGGCTGTTTGAGTTTCATTCACATTCAGTGCTCTCCTGATGCTTATAATTTAGGGTCATGAAGGCTCTGTATCACCTGCATGACAGGCAGAAATTCAACAGGGGAAGTAGTCTTCTTCCTGTATCGCCATGCCAAAAAACAACAACCCTCCACTTGTAGAATTCCTGCAACTCCATGCAACTGTTAAAGGAAGGAAGGAATTAATGGTGGCCACATTCACTTTTGTGCGTGAATGGTGCCCAAGGACAAATAAAAGCAGTTTGTGAGGCTCAGAGAAGCCCCCAGAACACAGGCTGGGATATAGAGACTCCACCCTGGCTCTGGATCCAGGTTCTCCCCCCCCCCGCAGTTTAAACTCTCACTATCCTGCCAGGAGCAGACACACCTATCACCTCCCTAGCCCAGGAGGCTTCTGGGACAGGCCAGATGGAGGCGTGCCCATTTCCTTCCCAAAATAGCCATGGCCACTGTGGCCTCAGTGAATAATATTAATTATAATTGCAGGGTGTCAAGTTTCCCTCTAAGTAAAAGCATCTGGATAGGCCTGGCAGCCAGGCATTCCCAGCCAAGGGAAGATAATTCCTGTCCGAGTATTGCCTTCTTTGTTCAGATCTAGACATGAGCCAGATCTCCACAGGCTGGGAAATTCTGGTTGCCTTAAAGGTACATCTGGTTAGTTCCCAGCACCACCATTTTTCGGTCTCTGCTTTATCACTAAACAGAAGGAAGTCCAAATCCAGCACTCTTGTGGTTTTAAGAGTGGGGTTTGATGCCGGTGACAAACAGGGTCAGCCCCAAGTGATCCAGATGATGAATTTTACAGGCCAAATTTTAAACCGCTTTGTGAACTTTGTGTTGAAAAAGCGGTATATAAGTACCTGTTGATTGACTGATTGACAAATAGCCTGTTTGCATGCACCACAGAACTCTTCTTTAGTTTGTGATATTGAGGCTGTTAAAGTTGTTTTTGGTTATAAGATTATCTTTAGCGTGTCTCCTGATTATTTCCTGTGTTATTTGTGTATTAACTTGCCAATAAAGGTCTATTCATTCATTCATTCATTCATTAGTCAGCAAGAAGAGTTTCTGACTACTGTGTAACCTGGAAACTTGAAGTTTCTCCTGAAACTGAGTGAACTGCATATTCATAGTAGTCTTGAACTGTGAAACATGGTTTTCTCTCGGAAGGGGTTATGAAGAGGGCTGAATGAAAGGGATATGATTTTTTGCATGGTCAGATTCTTTGTAGATGACAATATTTTTATTCTATGTATAACACCAACACCCACCCCCTGAAAGCAGCAATTATGAATAGTTATTCACCTTTAACAATGCTGCATCATGCCGTATCATAGTAGGTGTGGGGAAAATAGGGACAATATGAAGTCAAGCCTTTTGAGAGAAATGCTGGATTCCAAGGAAGGACACGCCCACAGGATCTGACCTCCTAATGTGTCTTCATTTCAGCAATTACTCAGTAGGGCTTAGCTTCAGAATACAAGCATGCCCCGGTGTCCACTGATTTAAGTTATCCACAGATACCATGAATACCGGGACGCCGATTAAAAAGATAGGGGAACATTAAACAAATAGTTTTTTTTACTTTGTTGCAGCAAAGCCACTGATGTACCCAGTGATGTCATTCAGGGGGGAACGGACCAGAACGGGCGTTCCGGATCCTAACGGGCTCCGTGGCTGGTTCCGGGTTCCCGACAAGTGCCAATCAAAAGTGAGTTCCTGTTCCTAAATCATTTGAATGACACCACTGGATGTAGCCCATCTTTAAAAAGGCATCCCCTGTTTCCCAGGTTTCAGGTATCCATGGTGGGATCCGGAACAGAACCCCAGCAGACACCAGGGCGTGCCTAAATTCTTTCACTATTAAGAATTGATCCTGGAATGCATAATGTATAGGAAATACAGTGTCACAGAACAGCATACGCAGGGGGAATTTAGGGCCAGTGATGTCATGCAGGGGATACGCGGGTACCGGTTTCTAGGATTACGGCTGGCCCTGCCCATTCGCCCGCCCACTCGTCGACTCTGCCCTCTGCAACGTTTGAATTTCCTGCACGTTTGAGTTGCCTGCATGTTCTCAGAGCCAGGCAGGCAGGCAGGCAGCGAGCGGAGCCTTTCCTTTCCTTGCCACTGAAAAATGAGTTGCTCTGGGGTTTTAACCTGATGCCAGGCCTCCTTCACATGTTGTGGGGGTGCTGTGGAATCCTGTTGCAACTGTTGGGTCAGTTTAAAATCATCTGAGGCCTCAAAAAGGGCCTTTTTCATGTCCTTTCCTGCCACGACCTCACTTCCGGCTTATGACGTCACTTCCGGTGGGCGGGTCCCGACACGTGCCAATCAAAAGTGACTACCTGTTCTTAAATCATTTAGATGACACCACTGTTTAGGGCCCAATCCTATCCAACTTTCCAGTGCTGACTGAGCTGTCCCAATGGGGCCCACACAGCATCTTGTGGTGGGGGGTCAGTCTTGGAGGCCTCTTCAAGATGAGGGAACATTTGCTCCCTTCCATTAGGACCACACTGTGGCTGCATTGGCCCTGGAAAATTGGATAGGACTGGGCCCTAAATCTCTCTCTCTCTCTCTAAATCCAAACCTTGATCCTATGAAATCAGTTCATGGTCAGAAATTCATAATTAGGTTAAAATATACTACGTAAGGAGTTGTCACCCGAGAGGCTTCCTGTATCTGTCTGAGAAAAAGTGAATTCTCAAAGATACCAGTTCTTCCTTATCACAGTGCAACAGTGGTTGGAACAGCTGCATTTTGAGGATGCAGCTCATATTTGAGGATATGCCTAGCCCCACCCTAGGCATATTTATTCAGACTGGAGGAAAGTCCAAAGGTCTTCCTTGATTACCCATGGCAGCCTGGCACCTTTGGGGGGGGGGGAGGCAGTCGCTTTCTTTCTCAGGGCCCAATCCCACGCAACTCTCCTGCGCTGATGCAGCCGTGACAATGGTTCATGCGCTGCATCCTGTTGCGGTGGTGTTGGTGGGCTGTCATGGAAGCCCCTTCAAGGTAAGGGAGCACTTGCTCCTTTGCCTTGGGGCTGTGCTGTGGCTGCATCGGCGCTGGAAAGTTGGGACAGGATTCGGCCCTCGGCCTGACCTACCTCACAGGGTTGTTGTGAAGATCATGGAAGGGGGTGGTGACAGCAGCTGTGCTCAGCTCACTGCAAGAAGAAGGGAGGAAAATGCAACAAAATAAAGAAAATAATTACTATTTTTAGGACTGCAGATTACAAAAAAATCGATTAAATTAAAGGTATAGCAAGGATGTGGCCCGGGCTAATGAAATCACCCCACCAGCAACCAGCTTGAGGCTGCCCTGAACCAGCTTGAGGCTGCCCTGGAATACTGTGTCCAGTTCTGGTCGCCGCATCTTAAAAAGGACATAGTGGAGTTGGAAAAGGTGCAGAAGAGAGCGACAAAAATGATTACGGGGCTGGGGCACCTCCCTTATGAAGAAAGACTGCAGCGTTTGGGGCTCTTCAGTCTAGAAAAAAGGCGCCTGAGGGGGGACATGATTGAGACATACAAAATTATGCATGGAAGGGATAGAGTTGATAGAGGGATGTTCTTTTCCCTCTCTCAAAACACCAGAACCAGGGGGCATCCGCTAAAACTGAGGGTTGGGAGAGTTAAAACAGATAAAAGGAAGTACTTTTTTACCCAGCGGGTAGTTAATCTGTGGAACTCCTTGCCACAGGAGGTGGTGATGGCATCTGGTCTTGATGCCTTCAAGAGGGGATTGGACAGATATCTGGAGGAAAGGTCCATCGTGGGCTATAGGCAATGATGGATTGTGCAACCTCCTTACATAGGTGATGGGCTACTGGTACCAGGTGCAAGGGAGTGGCAACAGGATGCAAGCATCTTGTAGTCTCATGCCTTCCTGGGGCACCTGGTGGGCCGCTGTGAGATACAGGAAGCTGGACTAGATGGGCCTTGGCCTGATCCAGCAGGGCTCTTCTTATGTTCTTATGTTCTTAACGGTTCTCGGCCAGGAAGGCGCCCGAAGCAGAAAGGAGAAGGGGGGGGGAGACGTCTATTTACCTGCCAGCTGCCAGGAGCCCCAGGACTGCAGGCGTGCTAAGCGCAGGGCATGCCGGGATGCGGAGTGGCCCACGCTCTCGCGCGATGCATGCCGGGATGCGGAGTGGCATCGTCGCTGGGCCCCCGCGCGGTGCATCCTGGGAGCGCAGGCGAGCCTGGCGTGCGGGGGACAAGTGGGTTGGTTGACTGGAGTCGGCATGACGTCATTTTCTTGAAGCCGAGAGTATACTAATATGGCTGACTCAGATCATTCCCGCCAAGGAGGAGGATTGCCGCGAACTCACGAATAAAAATCTCCCTGCACGTGTGTAAAAGTTAATCTCAACGTCTTTAAGCATGCCTGCGTGTTCTGCATACGGGTGTGCGTATCGCTGTACGAAAAATGGGATTACTTTGCACAGGTAATTAAAATCATTGTGATTCATTGGTACTGGAAAATATTATTTTCTAAAGTATGCAACCCTCTTTAAATTACCATATTTTAGGAAAGAAAATCCAGGACACTTGCACATTTCACAAATGAAAATCCAGAAAATACTTATTTTCCATGTTAACATTATCCCTGCATCACAAACTGAAGTTGGTATGAAGAAATAAAAGCGGAACTGTTGTTCTAGTGAGTTTTACACCAAATGTTATGTGCATGTCAATAAGACTACACATTTGATCATGCGGCCAAATACTATAGGTACATTATTCCGATGCGCATCCGAATAATCACTGCCCACAACCTTCTAATTTTCCTACATATTTATCTAATTTTTGCCCACCCTCCCCTTTTTTTCTTTCCTTCCCGTTCACACTTTATTTTTGGTTGTGTAGATTTCAAAAAATAAGTCTGTCAAAACAGTGCAATCTGAGTTTAAATAGACAGCAAGTAGCATTTCGTCAGGTATGTTCAGTAATATAATTATGCGGAATTAAACCTTGTAATTGCATATTAACTCATAATAAGGTTACCAATAATGTTTCTACACGATCACACGTTTTTATTTTCGTAAGTTTTTATTTCAGGAGCAAAGTATTCAGTCCTAAACAGTACGAGCAAAGCGATCTGAAATGCTTGGAATAAGGATTGTTTTGAGTACACAAACATGGCTGCTAAGCCCGCCCCCTGGCTTCAATTCGCTCCTATTAATTCTACAGCCATGCTGACTCCAGTCATCTAACCTTTTTGGCGGGGAAGCGCTTCTTGGGAACCGGAAGTCCCGTCTGGCGGCCGCTTCCCGCTTCCGTCCCTCCATGCTCGAAGTAGCAGGCGGTGAGCCCGGCGTTGGCTGTTCTGCTGATTCCTTGGCTCCGAGAGCTGCTCCCTCCCCGGCAGAAATGCAGCAGGTGAAGCTCAAAGAGACAGGCCGGGGGAGAGGATTAATTAACCAATCTGTGGAACTCCTTGCCACAGGAGGGGGTGATGCCGTCTAGCCCAGGTGCCTTTGGGCGGATTCCTGGAGGGAAAGTCCATCGCAGGCTACAGGCCACGATGGGTATATGCAACCCCCTGTTTTTGAAAATAGGCTAGCTCAGAATGCCAGATGCAGGGGAGTGGCAGCAAGATGCAGGCATCTGGTGGGCCACTGTGAAATTTAGGAAGCTGGACTAGATGGGCCCTTCGCCTGATCCAGCCGGGCTGTTATGTTCTGCCATGCGAGTTTCATGCCTGAGTGGGGATTTGAACCTGAGTCCTGATTCAAGTCTTGTGGTTCCCAAACTTTTTAACACAGGGACCCACTTTTTAAAGCAACATTCTATCACAGTGTTTCTCAAATCATGGGTCAGGACCCAGTAGGTGGGTTGTGAGCAGATTTCAGGTGGGTCACGGAGCACCTAAGGCAGCCATAATTGAAAATGTGGGAAAATGGGATACTGGAAAGGGGGAGGGCTGTGTGGTTATTTGTGTCAAGGTTGTAAATAGGGTTTTTTTCCCCCTTTCTGATTCACTTTGCTATTGGAAAATGGCTGAGAAATAACTCAACGTATTGCTGCATTATCAGGAAAGTAGCAGGCTCTGGTGTCACAATGACAGCACTTCTGGCTACCCCAGATGCAGGGGAGTGGCAGTGGACTTAACTTCTGGTGGGTCCTGGACAGATTGCCATTCTAAAAAGTGGGTCCCAGTGCTAAAAGGTTTGTGAACCACTGCTGTGTTGGGACCCATCTAACCTCATGAGACTAAAAAAAGTTGCATTTTCCCAGCTGCTCAAACTTCTTTTTTTATCCTTTCAACCATGGTGGGAAAACCAACCGCCTTCTGGAGTGTTGGTTGAGCTCCACGCTCATTGGTTCAGGGTATTTATCACAATAACATTCCCCTTTGCCTGGCCTTCAGTAAGAACTGGGGCATGGCCACCTTCTCATAAGTAAACCCGCATGTGTGGCTCACTTTCGATAGGGTTCAATACATTTTCCTTGTCAGTTTTGCCAACCCACCAAAAACTGAGTTGCAGCCCATGGGCAGGTCCTGACCCACTGTTTGGGAACCGCTGTTCTAGTCCAATCCTCTAACTACTGTGTTGTACTTGCAACCCCTTTTGTACTGCCTGCTTCCCCTTGCGCCTCTCCGCCTTCCCTCCTGGGGGGCTCCCCTTGATCCCTTAACGGCTGTTGATTTTTCCAATTTCTCCAAGCTTGCAGATTGAGAGACCCCAACAGAGCCATGGGCGTCCCTTCTCATCGCCAGAAAGGAGCCAGACGCAAGAAGGAACAAAGGAAAAGGGTCGTGCCCACCCCCTCCTCCGAGGATGGAGGCTCTGCAGAGAATAAGGGGGCCTCGCTCCCCAAACTGGAAGCTGCCGCAGCCGAGTATTTCCGCCGGGCTCACGAGACCTTTAAGGCTGGGTTTGACTCCGATGAGGAGAAGGGTAAGACCCTTTGGAGAGTGCAGGACAGTTGGGGAGTGGTCTGTCTTGGTGCGCTGGGAAGGTAGGGAAAGAGCGGGAGGTTTACACTCCACGTGCCCCAGAATACTGGGTAGGGGCTGTGGTGTGTAAAGAACAAAAGATGACTGACAAGCAGAGCTGGGATTATTTTGCCCCAGCTTAGCAAAGGTGTGCGTGCATTCATGCGTGCATGTATGTGTGTTCCGTGCTTCCTGTTAGGAGCACAGGGCGCAGAGTGTTGATGCTGCCAGGTTTTCTGTGTGCAGCCCTCTTCCTGTTGTATTGGCCCAGCTGATCCCACGATGTGCTCCTCTGCCCCAGTGATGTCATGCAGGGGGTATGTGGGGGTACTCGACTACCGGTTCCTAGGATTACGGCTGGCCCCGCCCATTCGCCCACCCACTCATCGACTCCACCCCCTGCAACGTTTGAATTTCCTGCACGTTTGAGTTGCCTGCACGTTCTCAGAGCCAGGAAGGCAGCGAGCGGAGCCTTGCCTTGCCTTGCCACTGACAAATGAGCTGCTCTGGGGTTTTGGAACTGTTGGGTCACTTTAACATGATGCCAGGCCTCCTTAACGTGTTCTGGGGGTGCTGTGGAATACTGTTGCAACTGTTGGGTCAGTTTAAAATGGTCTGAGGCCTCAAAAAGGGCTTTTTTCATGCCCCTTCCTGCCACGACCTCACTTCCGGCTTATGACGTCACTTCCGGTGGGCGGGTCCCGACACGTGCCAATCAGAAGTGAGTACCTGTTCTTAAATCATTTAGATGACACCACTGCTCTGCCCTCATCTGAACCTTGGCCCTCTGTGCAACTTGTGCAACGTTCTCTTGCTTTCCGCCTCCTTGCAGGTCTGTTCGTCAGCAACGTCTTGGAGGAAGCGGAGGCGGTGGCCTTGCCTTTGGCTCTGGATTCTGCGGGGTCTCTGCTCCTCCAGGCCCTGCTGCCTTCCGCCTCATCCGGGAGTCTCTGCCGCCTGCTGCAGGCCTTGGTCCCCTCCCTGCGCCTGGCCGCCTGCCACCACTGTGCTGCCCACATCCTGGAGGCGGCCCTGCTGAGAGCCCCGTTGCTGATCCGGGACGGAGCAGAGGATGCTGGAATGCTGGAGGAGCTTGTTCTGGAGCTGGGAAGGGCTGTGCAGGAGGAGCTGTTGGTCTTTGTGCTGGATGCTCACGCCAGTTTTGTGGTGCGGACGCTGCTGCAGACGCTCGGAGGGGCCCGCGTTGGGTCTGACGGGGGACGGGGGCCCCCAGGGCTAGGTGAGCATCAGTGGAAATGCAAGCCCTGCAAGGATTGGGGGTGAAATGAGCCCAGCCTCGAGGCAGGAAGAGGCTTCTAGAATTGGTGTTCTAGAGCCATGTTTCTCATAAGACCAGAAGAAAAGCCCTGCTGGATCAGGCCAAAGGCCGATCTAGTCCAGCTTCCGGTATCTCACAGTGGCCCACCAGATGCCTCAGGGGGCACACAAGACAACCAGATGCCTGCAGCCTGTTGCCACTCCCTTGTATCTGGCATTCTGAGTTAAAATATAAATTGCAACCCAATCTGGCCAAATCTGCAGCACAGCATAAGAACATCAGAAGAGCCTTGCTGGATCAGGCCAAAGGCCCATTTAAACCAGCTTCCTGTATCTCACAGTGGCCCCCCAGATGCCTCAGGGAGCACACAAGACATCAAGATGCTTGCATCTTGTTGCCACTTCCTTGCACCTGGCATTCTGAGCATTGTCTACCACTAACATAAAGAGGTTGCATAACCCGTCATGGCCTATAGCCCACAATGGACTTCCCATAAATCTGTCCAATCCCCTTTTAAAGGCACCTAGGCCAGATGCCATCACCCCCTCCTGTGGCAAGTTGTTCCACAGATTAATTACCCGCTGGGTAAAACTTTCAACTTGTGTTCCCTGAGGTGTCCCATGACATCCTCCAATATCATGTAGTATCATGTTAAGTACCACCAATACCGGTGACGTCAATCCTGCCACAAAGGCACCTTTTATTTCAAGCAGAGTACCTGTGCTTGGTGCCATTGTCGCAAGAATTGTGATGCGTGGCAATCATTGTTTTAGAGGATGGGTTAGTGGTGGGAATGTGTGTGTGTGTGTGTGTGTGTGTGTGTGTGTGTGTGTGTGTGTGT